>OW029934.1:13667500-14265340 GCA_932305915.1 Agriopis marginaria
ATAGCAAAGTATAGTATAGTATAGTATAGCAAAGTATAGTATAGTATAGTATAGCAAAGTATAGTATAGTATAGTATAGCATAGTATAGTATAGTATAGTATAGTATAGTATAGTATAGTATAGTATAGTATAGTATAGTATAGTATAGTATAGTATAGTATAGTATAGTATAGCATAGCATAGCATAGCATAGCATAGCATAGCATAGCATAGCATAGCATAGCATAGCATAGCATAGCATAGCATAGCATAGTATAGTATAGTATAGCAAAGTATAGTATAGTATAGTATAGCAAAGTATAGTATAGTATAGTATAGCAAAGTATAGTATAGTATAGCAAAGTATAGTATAGTATAGTATAGTATAGTATAGTATAGTATAGTATAGTATAGTATAGTATAGTATAGCATAGCATAGCATAGCATAGCATAGCATAGCATAGCATAGCATAGCATAGCATAGCATAGCATAGCATAGCATAGCATAGCATAGTATAGTATAGTATAGTATAGTATAGTATAGTATAGTATAGTATAGTATAGTATAGTATAGTATAGTATAGTATAGTATAGTATAGTATAGTATAGTATAGTATAGTATAGTATAGTATAGTATAGTATAGTATAGTATAGTATAGTATAGTATAGTATAGTATAGTATAGTATAGTATAGTATAGTATAGTATAGTATAGTATAGTATAGTATAGCATAGCATAGCATAGCATAGCATAGCATAGCATAGCATAGCATAGCATAGCATAGCATAGCATAGCATAGCATAGCATAGCATAGCATAGCATAGCATAGCATAGCATAGCATAGCATAGCATAGCATAGCAAAGCATAGCACAGCACAGCACAGCACAGCACAGCATAGCATAGCATAGCATAGCATAGCATAGCATAGCATAGCATAGCATAGCAAAGCATAGTTTAGCATAGCATAGCATAGCAAAGCATAGCATAGCATAGATATATTATATAGATACATAGCATTTTTACAAAAATGACCTCATACGTACTGTTTCTGAGATAATCGATGGTTTTTGAAAAAAATTACGAAAATTTTCCGGATTTTTGCGCTGTAATATTTTGAAAGGCATTCTTTGCACAAAAATAGCCGAATTTGGGCTTATCAGACGCGCCTTTTTTTTCTACACACGTGTGTTTACTGTGTTTCTATTTTATTATTATTTATGCCTACCAACTAAATAAACACATTTTTTTTTTTTTATATTATTTATTTCCTGAAATTGTGAGAGTAGAAAGCCAAAAAAATAAATATAGTCTATTTATTACACCACTGAATTTTTTGTGTTGAATTTTTTTGTTATTTTTAACATGAAATTCCGGTTACGTAATTTCAAACCCAATTTGGGGTTTTTAGGGTTAGGTCCTAAAGCCGAGTTTTTGAGTTTAACGTCTTCGTCTGCCAGAAAAAATGATGCCTATGACGTCAGATTTTTGATTGGACCTTTGTGTCCAAAGTCATGGACCTTCAAAAAATCGGGTATTTAGGGTCCGCCTCGCTACTTAGTAACTCAAGTTACTATGTACCTACGAGTCTTAAAATACTAAATGACCTATCGTTGGATAGCCAGTGAAGCTAACTATTCTTGCCTGGATTGACCTGGGACAAAATGTTTGAGGAACCGGGTATTTCAGGTCGTCAAAATCTTAAGACCTAACTTAAACTATAATATAAACTAAAAACTAGAACTAGTTATATTTCCTAAACCACAGCCTTAAAAAATCTGAAAAAAATTACTAAAATTTAAAATGAGCTTTACTACCTCGAGCCAAAATTTGGGCGTGGTAGGGGGTGGTTTTCACCCTTCTTTATTTCTATTTAAATGTATTTCTCACTGATTTCAAAAGTAAAAATCTAAATATTTTTTTGTAATTTTTTTTGGCTTAAAGGTCTGGTTTAGGAGATATGACCCGGGATCGGGTACCCCGTGCCACGAGGTTTTTGGGTTTTTTGGTCTTATCCCGGCAAGTTCAACCTAGCAAAGCATAGCATAGCATAGTTCAGTTTAGTTTTATTTAGGTTATTTCAATTTAATTTATATACTTTATTATTTTTATATTGTAGAAAACCTAAAAATAAATTACAAATACAATTTTGAAAAGTGAAATAAACAATTTACGGTTCTGCGCGCCGCGACCGAACTCAGCTAATCGCCAAAACACCAAGTACACCAACACTATGCTTATCCTGTGTGTTATTGCTCCTTGCCGCTTTACAAGGTTGAGTGCGCGAGTTGTGTACACTTTAGCTGCGCGCGACTGCCGCGCTGCCGTGGTTGTGTTTCACACTAATGCGGGTGATGCGAGACGCGCGGGTGAAATCAGAAATTTTTCTGGCCTTATACCCAGCCTTAATGATTTATGCATAAGTTATGTTTTATTTGTAATGAAAAGGTAAGTAATACCTGACCTTCAAAGATAGAAAATGAAATGTTCAAGTCCCAGTTTAGATCTTCAAAGGTAAAAACGATCATTAAAAAAGTAAGTACCGTAGGTGCAGTTTTTGTAAAGCTATGATATTTTCTTTTACTCTCTTTTTCGAGATCGTGCTCCATCGTAGACAGTATCATCGCTTAACATCAGGCGAGATGGTGGCCAAACGCAAGCCTATTATTTATGGTTAAAAAATACTTGCTAACTCGTAAAACTGTTCGGATAATTCATATATAATTCATCTTCATACCTGCAAATACAAATTTGACATTACAAGCAATGCCAAAATGCAGCTTATGCTTTAGAAAAGCAATAAATCTACGTTCAAAAGAAACTTTTCAATGGATCGTATATCTCCAAACTGGATTGACTCTCTGTAAACTTTTTATTGATTCAGTTCTCTTTTATACTCTTGTGTCCGAAACTGAGAAGATCCGAACATAGATATTTTTGTTGGAAGCTTAGAGCCATTTCTACGTTTTTGGAACAACTTAAACGGTTAATATTATTGCCTACGTTTATCGAAACCTGCTTTGTGTAAGCAAAATAAATCTTGACATGAAATTCTTATGTAAAAAATATTTAAAATGTTATTAGTGACACAAAAAAAAATACTTTTCACACAAACTGTCCGTGGCCTCTCAAAATATAACGTACACGAGGTTATACGAGGTTACCCGGAACATTGTATTAAGCTAAAAGGAGTTTATCGTACTCACCATTATTAACAACTTTTATATGAGATAGCAAAAAAAACAGTTATTTTATTAGTAATATGTAATTTACACTTACTAAAACATTTTGGAACATCTACATGTTTTTTCGCGATGTAAAGGTTGGTCTTAGTAAAAAATACTTATAATAATGAGTATAATGACCTTTCAGCTTCGTTCCTCGTGACTCTGTTTATCTTAATTGTAGTACCTAACGTACAAACGTAACCTTTTCTTCATTGGTATTCCTACATCTAGAGATGACTAAGAAGGGGAAAGCTCGCATGACAGTTTTTTCCTTATTTTGCAGCGTGCCTTCGTCGTTGAAATAATTTCCAACTTTCTCGCTCTTTGTGTAGCGTTTTAATCTTTTTGTGCTCGATTTAAGTTGTCTTTTCGTTTTCTCTAAGTTAGTCGTCAATGATTAATTACAATCCTAATCGTGCCACCTCACTTGCACTATTTGAGTCATACGCTGATAAAAAAACTGACTTTCCTTGTGAGTCTTGCCTTCCAAAAACAGATTCCTTTCAAAATAAGACTGTTTCCTTCCTCTCTTTCTCAGTTTAGAAAAGAAAAGGTCAAATATTGGAAGGAATCTATTTTGGAAAGCAAGACTCAGAAGAAAAGTCAGGGTGTGTACGTACAGGTATGCGAACGTGAAGCACGATCCCAATGCTATTGATGGTTTAAAGAATCAGACTGGAAGGACTGACAGTAAGTTACTAATTTGCTTACTTTAGATCTAGCATACCATCAAATATAACACAAAACATCAAAGCTGCTTTGAATAAAGGATCATGTTATGAAGATTGCCTCACGATATTAATTCCATTGATCGTTCCTTCAAAGGCCTGTTATGAAATATTCGCATACATATTCACACTGAGTCTTGCTTCTGAGCAGTTGTAAGGCAGTTTTACATTAGCCGATTTTATTGTCGATAAAATTTAGACGAGTCACATCTCAAACCGGTGTTCAAATATCTCTTTATTAATACGGCCAATAACATTGCGTTGTACTCTTGTACGAAAAAAAAAATGTGGAGATATTGTTTTTTTTTTTTTATAATAATCGTTTTGCGTTTGACCACCATCACGCCTGATGTGATCACGCCAATAACATTGCGTTGTACTCTTGTTCGAAAAAGAATGTGGAGATAATTTTTTTTTTTTTTTTAGTAATAGCGTTTGCCCACCATCGCGCCTGATGTTAAGCGATGATGCGGTCTACGTTGGAGCACGCTTGTCTAGAAGAAATATTCACTCGTGATTTGAAGACACCCAGATCAGAGAGAGTTCTTGATATATTATATCGATATATTCAGTACTAGTAACGTACCCCGGCTTCGCACGGGTGTAAATCTAATAGCACCATATACTCCAGGGTCGTTTTCTCTGACAATTTTATTTGTCGACTATTGTTAACATAACATTATAATAATGACTACGATAGTTTTATGCTTAATTATTTTGTAATCTTATTCTATTCATGGAATTTTCTAAAAATATTTCTTTTCGTGTTCCAAGTAATAACACCTAGAAGTGGATTACTGATTTAAACAACTTATTTTGATAAACAATTTTAACATAGCATTTATAATATCTAGACTGGAACTGCATGCACTATTTCTTTTTGTGTACACCGACAAAAACTCAACACAGGTTAAGTATTTGTATTTCATGCTGAGTAACTTGGACTACCCTCAATCCTACACCGCCGTTACTTGCGTCAGACGTCAACTTAAATGTCATTATTTAAAATTGTACTACCTTGAAACATAAGTAATAAAGAACCAGACTGTTCTGAATTGTATCTAGGTAAGTCCCACGTTCCTGGTTTTAGTATACATCTTACTGATACAAAGTCCCACGTTCCTGGTTTCAGCATACATCCTACCGATATGAAGTCCCACGTTCCTAATTTCAGCATATATCCTACTGATACAAAGTCCCACGATCCTGATTTCAGCATACATCCTACAGATACAAAGTCCCACGTTCCTGATTTCAGCATACATCCAACTGATACAAAGTCCCACGTTCCTGATTTCAGCATACATCCTAGTGATACAAAGTCCCACGTTCCTGATTTCAGCATACATCCTACTGATACAAAGTCCCACGTTCCTGGTTTCAGTACACATCCTACTAATACAAAGTCCCACGTTCCTGATTTCAGCAAACATCCTACTGATACAAAATCCCACGTTCCTGATTTCAGCATACATCCTACTGATACAAAATCCCACGTTCCTGGTTTCAGCATACATCCTACTGATACAAAGTCCTACGCTCCTGGTTTCAGCATACATCCTACTGATACAAAGTCCCACGTTCCTGGTTTCAGTATATATCCTACTGATACAAAGTCCCACGTTCCTGATTTCAGCATACATCCTACTAATACAAAGTCCCACGTTCCTGGTTTTAGCATACATCCTACTGATACAAAGTCCCACGTTCCTGGTTTTAGCATACATTCTATTGATACACACACACACACACACACACACACACACATCATCAGATATTAAATGTCCACTGCTGAACAAGGCCTCCCTCTGAGAGAGGAGTGTTGCCATAATCCTCACGCTAATTTCTATTGATACAAAGTCCCACAATCCTGGTTTTGCATGCATTCTACTGATACGAAAAAACTAATGCAAAGCCTTACAGCACTTCAGCATTTTTTTTTTAAATTTAACGTAAACACCTTATTTCGTTCACTGAAATTTTATCAATCTTGCCAATAATCTTAGACATCTATTCCTCTTTGCGATAGACTTTGATCCGAAGGAGGATCAGAAATCGTTATCGACTGATGTAAAGTCATCCTTATTCGCGAGCAGTCATTAGGTACAGATGTTACATTATTCAATATTCTACGGCTTGAAGAAAAAATGGTAATGTTATGCTTAGGTATGCTACGAAAATTTTAGTATAAAAACGTGCTGCATTTTATGGCAAGGTTTTTAAGATTGCGCTCGATACCTAGCTTGCTGCAGCGTGTGCTACATGCAATATTAATCAAACATGCAATATAATTTGTAGTGTTAGTATTAGCTTGTATTTTGTATAATTAATAAAGACACTTGACCTGAAAAAAAAAACACAATAATAATTGTGTTGTTTTAATTATTACATTATTTTGTGAGATTAAAATAAGAATACTTTGAAAACTTTCAGTCGGTTGTTAAGCTTTCAGGAGCGTATTTTTGTAACTATTCTGCAACCTTATAATTCATAACACTGTTTTAAACTATCACGGTTGTTCACTAAAGTTAAATGAAACCACAACCAACCCACAACCTTACCACGGTAAATATCCCGTTAATAATCATTTAACTTATAATTCATACTCATTGTTTATCACAGAAAATAAATGTTTTTATTTGTTTAAATTAGAACGGCTGTCAAGGCATTTTTGTAAGAAATTTGTTGTAGCCAGATGCACCAATATAAACGAAATGTCAGTCACTCGAAATCAGTTATCAACTGTGATGCAGACAAAAAACGTTGAGACCTAACCCATAAAGGTAAGGTCCAAGTTCTTTGGATGCAGAGTTCGACGCGATGACATAAATAAGAATGTTCAATCAAGTTTCTGTCATAGTGCCTGGCGACAGATTTTCCTTCTCATTTCCGTTCTATTTACTTCTCTTTTCTGTGTTGTTTATAGACTTTCTGTTAGAATTTTGTCTTGTTGCGATAGACACCAAGACATGATTTTGTTACTTTTTGGAAATTCACACTCATTAATTTTATATCTTCAATAATGTGAAAATGTGCGAGCGAGAGAGCTGCAGAACGTATATAGGCCCCTTAAAGAAATATCTGTAGTTATTACTATCCCTTAATAACCTTAACTATGTCCACGCAAAGTTTTGCATCATTACTCAAATTGCTAATGGAAATACTTTAAAATTACGTTATTAAGAACACAAATATTTTCTAAGCACCCACAGGAAACGTATGTTCAATTAAAGGCAATGTGTGTTCACATTAAACAATACACAATGTGTTGTTTGCTCGTTCGTTGACAACTGTGTTATCTAATTTGAGAATCTGTTAACAAGAGTTTAGCGTAGTGAATGTGGTAATATTAGTTCAGAAAGTCGTAGAGTGAAAAGTTTAGGGGACGGTGTTAGTGAAATGCTTTTGTGGGAGAATATTGCTGTTTGTTGACTTTGGAGGAATTCCTATTTAGCAAAATGTTTTACATTTTATTCAACGTAATTTCTGCGTGGTTTGAATTGAAAAAAGTTCGGTATTGTAGGAATCATTAACAATTATCGTACCAAACGTATCGATACTACGTTTCTAATCCGTACGCTAAGGATTGGAACAACTTACTCGCTTCCTTGTTTCCTGATAGATATTCTAGGCCTTATCAAGGCCAGAGTGAATAGGTATTTTTTAAGTCTGTGTGCTTCATATTCGACCACATCGTCGCCTACCAACAGGCGAGTTGGCGGACAAACAGAATTATCCGCCTTAAAAAATTGTAATACATTTAGTTTAAAGTTTAGGGGACGGTGTTAGTGAAATGCTTTTGTGGTAGAATATTGCTGTTTGTTGACTTTGGAGGAATTCCTATTTAGCGAAATGTTTTACATTTTATTCAATGTAATTTCTGCGTGCTTTGAATTTAAAAAGTTCAGTATTGTAGGTATTTTTAACATCTAGTTGTTAGAGGTTTTTAATATTAGTTATGCAACGTACTAACAGTTTTATTCATCATCATCATCAGCCAGAAGACGTCCACTGTTGAACATAGGCCTCCCCCTTTAACATCCACTCTGAACGACAGCCTGCCTTTTGCGTTCACTGGATGCCCGCGACTCTCACAATGTAGTCGGTCCATCTAGTGGGAGGCCTACCTATGCGTCTTCCGGTTCGTGGTCTTCACTCATCAACATTTCTTCCCCATTGGTTATTGGTTTTTCGAGCGATGTGGCCTGCCCATTACCACTTCAGCTTGCAAATTTTAACAGCTATGTCGGTGACTCTGGTTCTTTGGGTAATATCCACGTTCGGGATTCTATCGCGCGAAGAAACTCCGAGCATAGCATATTATATTTTCATAATGGAGTGATCCATTGCCCGCTGAGTAACTCTGCGTTTTTCAAAAGGCCATCAGCTAAGGACCACGTCTCAGTACCATAGGTAATTTTTACCGTAGTCATTTCAACCGTTTTATTGTCTTGACATAAAAAAGGTGAAGATAGAAAATTTGATAAAGATAAATTTATTCAGAAAAGAGGAAACTTATAAGAATGTACAACTAATTAGTAAAATATTTCTTTTAAAAGTAAACTATGATTCTACAATTATAAGACACGTGTGGATTTTGTTGGTGCGCCTCTAACTAAGCACGAGGAGTGTGTCTTGGCGCTTGAGTGCGACGTTTCCCGAGATGTTTTCTTCCGTTTATAGATTCCGTTACAAAAGATTGACTTGTTAATTTTGAAGAAAACACCCACACACATATCTTATTTAAAAAATACTACGAATATTATAGCAATACTTGGTAGAATACATTTCATAAATTTTTGCGGCCAAATATAAAAAAAAAAATGCATATTGATGGTATAAAAAGTACTCAAACCTCAAAGTCCTGACCATAAATAGGCTTTAAATTAGGTACGCCTAAAGACCTTGATGCTAATCCCCCATTATCATTAAAATTAAAACATCAACATCACAATGGAATTACTTCCAAAGGGATAAAGCCCATTTTTGCGTAATTTATTCGCGTTATTTCCCTTAACGTTCGCACTATACGTCAGCGACGCAGTTGTTTAATTTCGACAATAACTAAAAGTAGAATAAATAATAAAATATTTAGTATACAACTTCCATTATTTATTTTTTGACATGTTCTAATTAACACGACATATTTTGACTACTTAAATAAATATAATTATATATTTATATATTTTTGTACCGGTACAGCATTAATCTAAAACTCTTATTCTATAGATTATAATTATATAAAAATTAAGTAATTGATACAGTGATAGAGAGGGTGTGTTTAGTCGGACTTAAGTTTGTTTCTAGTGAAAACCGTAGAAAATGACTAAAAAAGAGGGTAGGACGTTATGACTGCATTTAACTTTTAACTGTTTTGCCAACCACCTGCATTCTTCAGTCTTCCGGTGAACTTGTTACATGTAACTATGCCAAAATTTCGAAAGCTATGTCTACAACCATAGAGCTCTGTCTATAACACGGTAAATATTTTGTTAGTTATTATATTTTTGAGTAGGTAATTATTTTTCTAAGTTTTTTTTTTCAGTACTATAATACCCTTTATCTACCTACAAACATGCCATCCATACCAGTCATCGAGAAACACTACACATCACATTACATCATCAGCCAGTAAACGTCACTGCTGAACAGAGGCTTCCCTCTTTTTTTTTTGTTAAAATTTTCATGACCGTGGATTCAATGTTCTTTAGTCGTAATATTAAACATGTTTACATAGTAATAAAAGCGTCAAACAAGTCATAGTCACAGTCAGAGTCAAGCAAAGTAAGTCACAGTCAAGTCAAACTCATGCCCTGTAAAGTGGTGGAGATTTACAATAGGCTCCTATGGAGTTTTGGAAACAACAAAAAAATACATGTTTCACCTCGTTATATCACTTGCCTACACTCGAGCACTTAATAAATAATAATTCACCATTTACTACAGATTAACACTCGAAAATACACAAAATAATCCAACGAGCCGACATGTTTTTTTCCACGTTGGCTCAAAAACTCCCTCCCTCTTAGAAAGGGGTGTTGCCATAATCTCCACGCTTGTCAGGCGGCTTGGGGACCGCAGTACGTTCACCGTGTACTAATAGGACGCTGCTACCCATCCTTCGGTGAATCTGGTCGCAGTTTTAGGACATACCCGGGGTCCGTGAACACTATAGAGGTTTAATTCTACATGTGCGAAACTGCGTCACTGTTTCTGAGTACGTTGCTCAGCGAGGCAACTTCATAATTACATTAACAATAGAATGCAAATGTGTGTATTTAATTACGCTTTACGTCGCGCGGACTGAAGCGATTTATGTGACACAGAGTTCCTTTTAAGCTGTTTTTACACGATGGCCTGTATATTATATATCAAAAAAAAAGATAAATAAAATAGTTTTTTGACCTATTTGAACTACGTTTTAAAAGTCACTAAAAGACATAGGTCCATAGACATAGGTTACGAGTCCTTACGGGTCGGCAACGTATTTGTAATGCCTCTGGTGTTACAAGTATCCATAGGCGACGGTTACTGCTTACCATCAGGCGGTCCGTCTGCTTGTTTGCCACCTATGGCATAAACAAATAAGGTGAAAATGTCACAAATTGGCCTCAACGCAGTACCTAACTACTAAAAGTAATTTAGCTAAGGGGTGCAGGTTTTCGATTGTCCTATTTGGCAGGCTCTATGGGAAGAGTCGAGATGCAAAAAAGCAGTGATACATTATTTGCTACCCGACAAAAACCCCAATAAATCTATTTTGGACTGACTCAATGGATTTTCTCAATTTTGTGTTTTTTTTAAATGCATGTACAGTGTACACTGATTACTCCGTCATGTCGGAACCAATTTACATGTTTATTTATTTTTAAATAATAGAATAAATTTTCGCGGTGGTTCCACATAAATTTCATTATCCTTGGCTGTGTAGTTTTTGTACTAGCTCTTATGATACGAATAATTTGGTTAGAGCTCTTACTTACCGCTAAGAAAGGATTTTATGAAAGAGCTGGATTAAGGGGGGTAAAGGAGGATGAAAGTGTATAGAAAGTGCGTACAAAGGCACGGCAACCGCTAGTATTAGCGGCGATAAAGATAAAACAAATGATGGACGTACCTATTCATATTCAGTAAATGCCTTTGAAACTTTATGCCCAGTATTTACATCACCCATAGAAACAAAAGACGTACAGTAGAATTCATATATAACGACTTCGCTTATAACGACTGACCTATTTTAGCGACGATATTGTTTACTCAAATTAGGTTTCATAATAAATGTACTCAAGAAAGAATCCTGCCGTTTTGTGCGTCATCCGGTTAGTACGACATAGTATTGGCGGTCCCTTGAAGGTCGTTATATCCAGATTCTACTGTAGTTTTATCTCAAATACGTATTTTTTTTCTCCATTCTGACCACAGAAAAGAGGATTAAATAGAACGGAAATGAGAATGAAAATATATCGCCAGGCATTATGAGTGAACCTTGATTGAACATTCTTATTTAGATCAACGCGTCGAACTCCGCATCAAAGAACTTGGACCTTACCTTTTTGGGTTAGGTCTCAAAGTTCTTTGTCCGCATCACAGTTACTGAATTCGAATGACTGACGTTTCGTTTATATGGGTGCAACTGGCTACAACAAATGTCTTACAAAAATGTCTTGACAGCCGTTCTAATTTAAAAAACAAAAAACTTTTCTGTGATCCTGACCACTCATCTCATTCCGAGTTGTGAAGCCATTTTGAGATCAGGAGATATCTCTTGGTTTGAATTCCTCTTTGTACGGTAAAAGTACTTAAAGCGTGAGACGTTTGGAGCCTTATGAAAGTAAAATGAGTGGTTTGGGATGAGCGTAGAGATGGGGGATAGTGGATAATTTGTTCATCTTATTATTCGAATTGGTAGGTATTCGAATTGTAAATTTATTAAGAAACTAGCTGACCTGACAGATGTTGTCCTGTCTTAAAACTGTCAAACATGCAAAATTACAATTGTAAATCTTATTTTTTTACATTTTGGGTTACATTATTGGAGTTTTAGTAAGGATCCCTATTTTTTTGAAAATATAATATAGCCTATGTTACCCGGGGATAGTGTAGCTTCTTAACCGTGAAATAATTTTTCAAATCGGTTCAGTAGTTTTGGAGCCTATTCAATGCAAACAAACAATGAAATCTTTCCTCATTATAATATTAAGAATAAGAATAAGATATATTTATTGCCAAAAAAACAAAAACAATATTAATATAGATAACAATAACAATATTAACAATATTAGTATAGATAATTGAAAAATATAACTATTTCCACTGTTTTAAACTATCACGGTTGTTTACTACAGTTATATGATTATTTACAGGATATTTACCGTGGTAATGTTGTAAAATGAACTCCCGATATTTTGGCGTAGTTACATGCACCATATTAACGTGAAGACCTACGGTAAATATCCCGTAAATAATCATATAACTGTAACTAATTCCAGTTTTTGTTTTATCATTCGAACAAACCTCTTGCTTATGTCCGATTTTCTCGTCTATTTTTTATTCACAATAGGCTTGCATTTGTCCTTGTTAAGCAAAGACGCGGACTGGGATGAAGTAACTAATAAGGAAGCTGTTAGTTCTTAATAATTATGGAGGCACCCATTTGTTACCAAGATATTAAAACAAAACGATATTTAGAGATGAAACAAAAAACTTTTCCTCATACAAACACGTATTGTACCATTTCATTTATACGCATAAAACGATTCCCTAAAATATAATTTTGTGAAGCGCCAATTTAACACAATCATAGATTACTAGAATAACAAACAGTTACTAAAATAAATATCTCATCATTATCATCATCAGCCAGAAGACGTCTACTGCTGAACATAGGCTTCCCCCTTCAACCTCCACACTGAACTACAGCCTGCCTTTTGCATCGACTGAATGCCAGCGACTCTCAGTATGTCGTCGGTCCATCTAGTGGGAGGCTTCCCTACGCTGCGTCTTCCGGTTCGAGGTCTTCTCTCCAGAACCTTTCTTCCCCATCGGTTATCGGTTCTTCGAGCGATGTGTCCTGCCCATTGCCACTTCAATTTGCAAATTTTAAATAAATGTCTGCTTCATTCGAATAACATTCGAATAATTTGTTTTTAAACAATCTGCCATCCCTATAGAGTTGTTTAACGCAAGGGTTGTGTTTGAAACGTTCAGTGTCGGATAGCTTAAAGATAAGATGTAGTAATTAAAATAAGGCTCTTTGTATAAGAGCAAAATGACTTTAAGCACCCTTGATTCAGAATCCATCAAGCTTTTGATGTGATACTTAATGAAAAGACGATTAAAATTTACTTAATTTAATCAAGATGTTAAAAGATAAGTTTATCTGTTTTGAATCGAAATTTTAAATAAAGCATTCCTCTTTGCATTTTATTCCCGCAAGGTTTAAAAGCACACCGCGACAAAATCTTGTCGACACTTTGTCGAGCGAAAACGTGAGAAGGACCTTACGTTTTCGCATACGCCTGTCTCGCTTTGGCACGAAAAAAAGTCCACAAATTTTGTCGCATTTTGGCGCGCTTGGTAGCCGAAGGAATTATCAAAAAACCCGACAGAATTTTCCGCCACATCTATCTTAACAACGTGCTAAGAGGCTCATCAGCAACGAATCCCTGGTACAGACTAAGCTTCTTAGTCTTGAGCATCGGCGCAAAGTTGCTAGTCTATCGGTTTTTTTCGAATACATCTCCAAGAGTGTGTATCGGATCTGCATGATCTAATTCTCTCCTGCCCACTTTTCTATCAGACTGCCAGAGCGGGGAAAAAACCCGTACGAAGTGCTTTGATTCCACTTTTATTATGCGAACTGCTAATCTGTGAAATGCACTGCCAGAATGGGGTGTTCCCTGATAGTAACAATCTAGGTGTCTTCAAATCACGAGTGCATCGGCTTCTTCTAGGCAAGCGTGCTCCACCATAGACAGCAACATCGCTTAACATCAGGCGAGTTGGCGGACAAACGCAAGCCTATTATTAAACATAAAAAACTAGATATTTGTATAAACTAGTAAAGATTACGCGGAAAGGGTGTACTAAGCCGAAAGGGATCGATGGTACCCATAATTAGGAACAACTTTTACTATAAGACCAAGCCTCAAATCGTGAAAAAAAAAAACTGCGGTTACCATACATTTTCTCGAGGGAGAATGACCGTTTTCTATGGAAAATTTGATATTAAAGATTTGTCACCTAGTAAAAGTTTTTCATAATGATGGGGTACTATGGACCCTTTTCGGCTTAGTACACCCTTTCCACGTAACCTTGTATACGTAAATAAGATAGATTTTTTTCATTTCCTCCCTAAGATTGTATTCAGTTTCGTATAAAATATGATTTTAGGTAGGTATACCTGAATCTACGCCATATTCTTGATAAAGGCGCCGTAGATTGAATATCATAACAAAAGGAAACATAAATCGAAATGAAATTCTCAAGGGCTCTTATAAATTTTCCTTGTAGTGTAGGAGACCCGGGGTTTAAAAGAAACGCTTCTTTGGTATGTGTTAAAAGGTTAGTGCTTTTATGTTTATCACTTGTTTTACTTTGTAGGGCTATGCTTGTGGTGAAGCAGACGGCCCCGACTTCGCTTTACGACCAGATGAATGAGGCTGATGATGATGATGATGATGATTGATAAGTGATCCATATTATTATATTACCCAATTTCTTTTATTTTTGTCATCAAAGAGTTCTTGAAGTGGCCTGTAGCGAAAGAAGGTATATTATATAACAGAATTAGAATTGGGTAAATTGACATTAACCCGATTGGGGTAATTTAAGAATTACTTATCTATCATCATCATCAGTCTCATTCCATCTTCTTTCTGTAATATACCTTCTATATAATTATAATATACCTTCTTTCGACGGCTTACGGCTCCAACGGAAGACCAGCGCTGGTTAACAGCCGGCATTATGCTGAGTTGGGGCCGATTTGTGACCTTATATTATAACTAGTCAATAAGCTATTTTTTTAAAAACCTATTTTGGTCACAAATAAACTTTTTCTTTCTTTTCTTTCTTTCTTCTTTCGCTAAAGCAAGACAACAAAAAAAAAAGTAAGTAGCTGCAAATCTATGATCGCTAACGCTATAGAAAACTAAGGCAATATATGGGAAAGACGACCGACCGCATCAACCGCATGGAGACCGCATCGTCGCTTTACATCAGGCGAGTTGGCGGTCAAATACGAGCCTATTAAAAAAAAATACATTTTGAGAACGCTAAGTCACGTGGTCAGAACGAACGAATAAAGAATTCGTAGACAAGTTTACAAGTTATCGTTTCGTCAAAACGAATAGAATAGGTTGTTCCTGTTTTTACCCTTTGGGTACGGAACCCTAAAAATAACGTACAAGTAAGTTTGTAAGACTGTAGCTCCCAGACTTGTCGCTAGAACGTTCCGCGCGTTCTGTAGAAGAGTGGTAGCACTATATGGGATCTCTTATCAATTCAACAAAAGATTTGTTTCAAACATAAATAATAACCCTCGGGATACTTTCTTCTTTATTGTTTTAGACTATGAGATAAACAATCATAATGGTATCCCAAAGTATCCAGTATTACCTTTTATTTTTCTTGACCGCCATCTCGTTTGATGCTCTAATAATTATATTCAAACTAGCTGCGCCCCGCGGTTTCACCCGCGTAGTGATGAAAAATGGTGATGACGATGATGAAAGTAGCCTATGTCACTCTCTGGCTTTTGAACTATACCCATGCAAAAAATAAGTCGATTCGTTGTTCCGTTGCAGCGTGAACGAGGAACAAACATCCATACATCCATACATACAAACTTTCGCGTTTATAATATTAGTAGGATAATGAAAGTCTACTTTTTTATTTAGTAACGGGCTAGCGTTTCACCGCCAACTCGCCTGATGTTAAGCGACGATGCGGTCTACGATGGAGCACGTTTGCCTAGAAGAAACCTATTCACTCTCTACTTGAAGACACCCAGATTGTAACTATCGGGGAACACCTATTCAGGCAGCGCCTTCCACAGACTAGCAGTTCGCACAATAAAAGTGGAACCAAAGCTATTCTATCTACGTTGGAGCACGCTTGCCAAGAAGAAACCGATTCACCCGCGACACTGTAAACTGTAATTTTTAATATTATTTTCATTGATATTCTTGTAATTAGTTTAAGTAACTGCTTGTATGCTGACAAAGCGGGACCTGGAGAAATTTAATTTTCTTACACATTTTATTTTATTTTTATTTTATTTATTTAACAAAATCCACAGCCCTTTAAAAACTTAACAATAAACTAAGAACTTAACTTACGGCCAATAATGGATTTACATTATATTACTAATCTAATTAATACCTACAGTCGTATATTATAATCAATTTATGTGTACATGTTGTGGCTATGTGTGGGTGTGTGCGGGAGGCCGCGTGTTTGGGGTGATAGTGTGCATGAGTGTGTGTGTGTGTGTGTGTGTGTGTGTGTGTGAAATATTATACCAATTTTGTAACCCAGGCTCACGGGCTCAATAAACTGAATTTGAATTTAAAAGTTTTTTTACTCCGAACATATTTCTGAATGCTTCAGTTCCAATATTCTTTTCAGCTTGAAATATTGAAGCTTTCATAACTTTTTATTAGATAAGTACCCCAGTGAAAATATTAGTCACTACACTAGCAGCACCAAAACACACAAGCTAGTGAAGTATAATCCTCAAAGTGCGCTCTCTCTGGAGACTCAGCTTGCAACAAGACGGTGAAAGATGGTCTAAGCTGCAAGAAAAATGATGTAAAAGCTCATATTCTTATGCTAATATCTTAAAGGTGCCTTACCTACTTGACAGTAGCACAAGTAGAGGTTTTAGTAAAAAAAAAATGCTTTTTTTCTTCTGTATCTTTGCCTATGACGCAATATCTTTTTGCAGTTTAGTTGATTAGTTCAATTTTATATTTTAGTGGTTTTTTTTATTGAAGTTGTTTTTATGTAATAGTATTTTATTAAAATAAATTGATATACTTGTATCATAAATATCTACAACTAAAATAAAATATTATCTATACTAATATTATAAAGAGGAAAGATTTGATTGTTTGTTTGCATTGAATAGGTTCCGAAACTACTGAACCGATTTGAAAAATTCTTTCACTGTTGGGAAGCTACACTATCCCCGGGTGACATAGGCTATAATCTATACCCGTGCGAAGCTGGGGCGGACCGCTAGTAATTATATTAGTACCTTTAGGTTTTTCAGTATACTTTATTCCTTTAACTTAACCTAAAAACGTAAATACAAAAATCCTCTCAGAATTTCCTTCACCAAACTTGACGTTACCGATTTTTCCCGTCAATTAACCCCCTAATCGCTTTCCAAACAATTTCTCGAGACTCATTCTACCCGCATTTTAATGAAAACTCTGTAACTTTATTATCCCATTCGGTCCACGCCCAAACCAGCTTTAACCAGTATTTAGGCTTATTCACACCATATCGACTCAATACTGACATGACTCAAAGAATGAAATGAAAGAAAAAAATTGCAAATGTAGAAAAAAAAACCAAGCTCCTCTAAAAAAATAACGAAATTAAAATTATCAGTCTCAAAAACAATGGTATTCTTTAACTTCTTCAAACGTAACAAATAAAAAACGTTCAAAGCCGATATACAAAATGAAATATAAAAACTTAAACTGCTAGAAACTGCTTCTATGCAAAAAAAGTGCAAAGGGTATTTTATCAAACCCGTCCATCGTCTAACGCGGTTGAAACTATAGTCGGAGTAACCGGCTTTATCTTACGTGAGTAATTCCCGTGTAATATAAATAAAAAGGTATTTTATCACTATCAGTATGAGTTCTTGGGACTCATTCAGCGTGATTTCTCACCAAATACGTGGCGCACACGCACATCCACTCGGTATTTCATCACTCGCGTCATCTACATGAAGGTATTGGGATACGGGAGAAACTAGCCGCTAAAACGTACGAAATGAGACGATTTCAAATGTTGATATGAGTCCCTGGGACTAAAAAAATTAATTAAGGGCTAAATAATTTTCATTATTTTTTCAGTTTGGTTGTTTTCCCGAACAAATACAATACGGTGGTAGATAAAAAAAAATAGAAAGGGCATTTTCTAAGCAAGCGTGCTACATATTTGTCCACGCTTCTTCAATCAGATTAGGTGGTGTGGCGGGAGTAAACGCATCTGGCCTATATCAGGCTAGATGCCTTTAATCAAACTCACCTAGCAGACGACCTTGTCACATTTTTTTGCGTGTGAACACTATTAGTTAGTTTAATTAATGTCGCTACAACTCTCTTACCCCATATTCGTAGACGTAAATAAAGTACCTCGAATTGTCACGTCACCCTCAAGTGGTGTTTTTTATATGCCAAAACACTACTTGAGAGTGACGCGTGGATTCGAGGTGACTTTGTTTACGTCTATGAATATGAGGGTTAGTGTGCGTGACATTGTCAGTTCAATTGAGTCTGCTTTGAGTCAATATGGTGTGCGAAAGCCTTTAACCAGATTTAACTGAGAACAGTATTAAAAACTTTTTTCATTCGGTGCCTAACTGGTCGATTGCCGGATGGGGTTCATGTACATTAGCCGGTAGTAACGAGCAAGTGTTTTATGACCGACGCAGATGATGGGTCTACGTGATTGTGTGAGTAAGGGCTTTAAGCTTTAAGGACTTATATTGAGCGGGGTTACATCGGAGTGGTGTTTTATACTTGTTTTTAGGGTTCCGTAAGCAAAGGGTAAAAATGGGACCCTATTACTGAGCCTACGCTGTCTGTCTGTCTGTCTCTCCGTCTTACCTTACAACGGCTGTATCTTTGGAACCGTAATAGACAACTTTTTCTTTTTTTTTTTACTTCGGACTAGGCTAATGTTTGACCGCGATCTCGCCTGATGGAAAGCGATGATGCGGTCGAAGATGAAACAAGTAGCAACTAGTTGAAATTCACAGAATATGTAATTTTATTTATATTACACGGGAATTACTCACGTAAGATTAGCAGCCACGCGCGTACATTCACCTTGAAAAAGACCGTCTAATGCGGTTGAAGCTATAGTCGGAGTAACGGGCTTAATTTTACGTGAGTAATTCTGAAATGAATGAAAACCACGTCAGTTTCAATAATAGAATATGTAATGTTACGGTGGAGTGACAAAAAATTATAAAAAAGTCAAAAACTAAAAACAAAAGGGATGGCCCCATTCAACAAACGTATTTTTTTAATTTATTTTGGATCAGTTCTAACGTTAATTCGTACAAGCGTCAAACTTGGCGTGATTATAGTACACACTTTGAAGTATATCAGTCTCTGGCAGCCATATCACAAGCTTTGCTTAGTTCGGGGTCAGATGACCGTGCACGCAAATATGTCCCGAATATTTATTTATTAGTTTCAGACGTAAATTTATTTCAAAACGAGGCCTCCATAATTATCAAGGCCTACACAGTACACAGGCTCACTAATTACAGTAACTAATGAGGCATAAAAGCTTAGGTCGAAACAATATTACTTACAGAACAACTAATATTAGTCATCATAATTAATGTCAGTACCAGTTTTTTTACAAACGGTATAGATTTATTAGAACTGCTAAAAGTAGAGTACTTATCACCGAGAAAAAAAGACAAAACGTGAACATTTTTTACTCAAATTATAAACTAATCGATCGGATCAGCATTTAAAAATGACCGAACCAATAGTAAAGACCCTCTTCCACTCAAATCCACTGAACAAATCTATTAATGGATTTGATTCCATTTTTTCTGCTAAACTACAAGTAAAACCATAAAAATGTCAAGGTTTATTGTTATACGACATAAAATTTAAATTTGTATTATCTGGAAACCTAGTACACTATTTTCGTAATTTTTATACAAGAAACCCATTCATGTTTACACATGTGTGTATCCAAAATCTATGTGTTTGTAAATCGATACCATCGAGATGCAATACCTATAGAGTCACAATATATCAGTGAAAATAGTAAAAAACGGTTTTTACCCGAAACGTGGATATTCGCCAAAGAACCAGAGTCACCGACATAGCTGTTAAAATTTGCAAGTTGAAGTGGCAATGGGCAGGCCACATCGCTCGAAGAACCGATAACCGATGAGGAAGAAAGGTTCTTGAGTGGAGACCATGAACCGGAAGACGGAGCGTAGGTAGGCCTCCCACTAGATGGACCGACGACATAGTGAGAGTTGCTGGCATCCAGTGGATGCAAAAGGCAGGCTGTCGTTCAGTGTGGAGGTTAAAGGGGGAGGCCTATGTTCAGCAGTGGACGTCTTCTGGCTGATGATGATGATGAGTCAAAAACGTCCGAGCGTTATTTTACATAATTATTATTATATTGTATCAATTATATACTTCACAATGCCACATTTACTCCAATTTAGACGTTTTGTCGCTTGCATAGTTTTCAACGTTAGTTGTCCGCTATGTCATCGTAGCTCTGGCATCGCACGGCGTTGTAGTCGGATCGCGTTTACCATGTATCCAACCAAAAATTCTGCGCAATTCGTAGCTTGCGCCAAGTTTTCGTACGGACATTTTTTTGGCACGATTATGACTCTATATTTATTGTAACTCAATGATCAATGCTGATTTGTTGTCCTTATAGTTTCACATAATCAAGAACATGCCGTTAACTGAAATATCATTAATCTAATGGGAAGTGGGTTTGAAATATGTCGGACCCTATTAAACTTGGAGCTGCTGGACCGACACAAGTTGAAACATGGCTAATTGCATTAAGAGGTTACAATTTAATTCAAGATAACTAGCTAAGACAAAATGCGTAGATTCAAAACTTTTAAGGTAAGTTACAACGCAAGACAACACGGGTCAGAATTTGAAACGAAGTGATCTGATAAAGAACCAAAGTTATTGATTTTGAGGTATAACTTTGGATTAGTAAGCTAAAGTGCTATTGTGAGCTGGCCACATTGCCCGAAGAACCGATAACCGATGGAATAGATGAGAACTAGAGTAGAGACCACGTTTAGGCAAACGTATAGGACATCCTTTTTTTTATATAGTAGATAGGCTTGCGCTTGGCCGCCATCTCGCCTGATGTTAAGCGACGATGCGGTCTACGATGGAGCACGCTTGCCTAGAAGAAACCGATTCACTCTCGGCTTGAAGACACCCAGATTGTAACTAACGGAGAAAACCCATTCAGGCAGCGAATTCCACAGACTAGCAGTTCGCACAATAAATGTGGAATCATAGCGTTTCGTACGGGTTCTCGGAATATCAACCATAAAACGATGTCGATTTTTTGTGCCCGCCCTGGCGGTCCGATAGAAAAAAGGGCAGGAAGGAATTAAATCATGCAGATCTGATGCACAGTCTCCGAAATGTATCCGATAAAAAACCGATAGACTAGCAACTTTACGCCGATGCTCGAGACTAAGAAGCTTAGTCTGAACCAGGGATTCATTGCTGACTGCTGGGATGTATTGTGACTTGTTTTAATTTTATTGTGTTTATGTTGTTTTAATATTTTTAATAATGGATAATTATAATTTTGATTTTGATGTTCTTATATGGGTTAAGCCTGAAATAAACGAAATTTTGAATTTTTGAAATTTTGAATTTTTGAATTGCTGATGAGTCGCTTGGCACGTCCAATCCTGTGGCCAGGTGGCCAGTGAGAACCTGCGTAAAATCGCGGTTAAAAAATGGATGCAGAGAACTGTTAACTGAGCTCAGTGGCGTTTGTCCAGCAGTGGACAGTTAAAGTCTCATAATGATGCTTACTGTACAGGTTAGGGTATTAGAATGACTACATCATTACCATTGTACATCACATCTACATCTACATCATTCTCTATAACTCAACCGATTTTTAACAACATTAATGATGATGATTTTGTGATACATTTCTTTTGAGTTCAAAATTAGAAAGAAATAAAAGACAAAAGCCTGTGTGACCACAGAAAAAAAAACCTTCTCTTTTCTATGTGTGTGACTACCTATATTACATATACCAACTACCTATATTTGTTTGTAGAAACAAACAATAAAAATGATGCAAGCAAAATGGATCTTCCTATATTGATACCTTAAAAGACATCAAAATCCTTTCCCAGATCAATACCTTCCCATAACTCCACGCAGAAAATTCCATATTCGAATAATCTCCAACCGAAAGATGAAGCGATTTAGCACTACAAACGACACTAGACCTTACTGCCTGTAAATACGGGTTATAGTTAATGGTGTTTAGAGTAAATGTTTGTATTTCTATGGTAGGTATAATGTGTGATACAGCAAATTGACCGGGAGCCTGGTGCGCGCTGATAGCATGAGCGCACTACTCGGGTGGTGGAAGTTACGAGCGCTGGCGGGATGGTTGTGGTTAATATTCATCATAGCTTTTTTTTTTTTTCATGCCATAGGTGTCAAACAAGCAGACGGGCTGCCTGATGGAAAGCAGTCACCGTCGCCTATGGATACTTGTAACACCCGAGGCATCACAAATACGTTGCCGACCCTTAAGAACTCGATTAACTCGCCTTTTGAAGAACCCCCCAACCCCATGTTGCACTACTGTACTGGAAATTGCTGTAAATTTAGTAGAGATAGTTGTAGAGATAGGTGCAGCCAATGACTGTTTTAAAAAGGGGGAAGACGCGTGACATCCAAACATTGTACCCAATAAATATGGCTCTGTTTCGGCTCGAGTCAGCGGCGACGTTGACGTCTACACTGTAAACGTCAACTTCACCGCTCCATTAGACACTACACTAGACCATAGAAAAGACATTTAAAGAAAATTAAGTTAATTGTTTTTAAGTATTTACGAGTGAAAAGTAATGCCGTTAAACTTATTTTTTGTCTTCGAACTGTTGGTGCACCTTGTTAAAACGCAGGAAGTAATTTTTGCTGCTTTATTTCACACAATTTTGACAAGTAATCCACGTGCTACTAAAACGACAGTTCGATTGTGACTGAAGTCGATTGTGCCCGGGAGCCCAATTTGTGCGGTCCACGTCAAGAAGTTGCTCCCGTATCATGAGTGCAGCTAATGTGCTAGATTTGGATACATAAAATCTATACTATCTAATAACTATAAACGAGTAACTCTTGTATATTCGGAAACGGCTCTAACGATATTGATAAAATTTTGTACTTAGATAAGGATTTGCTTTTTAAGTTTGACTACTATAATAGTTTTAAAATTACCCCCATAATTAAATGTTATAATTATCAATTTAAAAAGCTGACTTCCAAATTATTCAAAATACGCAATTTTGTTTACTAAGTAGGTAAGCAAATTTTCCAGTCATTAATTAAGTTAGTGATTTAAAAACGGTACAACTAAACCGATTTTGATGACAGTACATTCTTTCAAATTAAAAGTTTTTTTTTTTATAGTAGATAGTCTTGCACTTGGCTTCTTTTCTAAACCAGTTTATAAAAGACGGATACCATCGAGATAGAATTCATATTATGTAATATTCCCATAACATTATACAGAAAACGATGCTGCATTATGCTGAGTTGGAACCGGTTTTTGGAGGAAAACAATTTGTAATGTGTGTATTTATTTCTATTAATTCTTAAAAAATATATTTTTCTTTTCTTTGGACCTGGGTATGTCCTAAAACTGCGACCAGAACCACCGGAGGATGGGCAGCAGCGTCCTGTTAGTACACGGTGAACGTACTGCGATCTCCAAGCCGCCTGCCAAGCGTTGGGATTATGGCAACACCCCTCTCTAAGAGGGAGGCCTTGTTCAGCAGTGGACATTTAATGGCTGATGATGTGATGTGATGTGATATTTTTCTTCCATAAATAAAAATTTGTCTATTGTCTATTATTGTCTAAAATTATGTCGCAGTAAATTAAGTAAATTAAGTCGTAGTTAAGTATAGCAAGTTGCTTCGCCTTGTACCAGCTCACAGGACTATGCGATGCGGGCGGTACAGTCACGTTGAGAACTTGAGATACAGAGGAATCAGCCGGGTTTTGACACAGTATCCACTTGACGCGTGTACCCGACTGTACCCTGCGATACCCTGCGGTATCCTTCTATGGCAGGCGAAGATACGGGATCATTATCGTGGATACAACGTCTTTGAAGCCAGTAGTGTTCAGTGAGAGATATAGCCAAGGGTATATAGTATTATTAAATAAATCAGGTGCGACGATGCAGAGCAAAAACCTTTTGAATTGTCTTTAATGTGTATGCTATATCACTATCACTATCACTACATAGTAAGCCGTAAGCCGCGGAGAGTGCCTTTGGGGTGGCAAAGTTCTGGTCTAGAAACTTTATTTGAAAATAGAATTGTATTTTGCGGAACATCGACTCGAAAGAAGAAGAAGACTACATAGTATAAAACAAAGTTGTTGTCTGTCCGTCCCTATGTATGCTTAAATCTTTCAAACTACGCAACGGATTTTGAAGCGGTTTTTTTAATAGATAGAGTGATTCAAGAGGAAGGTTTATATGTATAAATAACGACCCGCTCCGGCTTCACACGTAAATTACACCCGTGCGAAGCAGGGCGGGCGGGTCGCTAGTCTATACTAATATTATAAAGAGGATAGATTTGATTGTTTGTTTGTTTGCATTGAATAGGCTCCGAAACTACTGAACCGATTTGAAAAATTCTTTCACTGACGGGAAGCTACACTATCCGCGGGTGACATAGGCTATAATCTATACCCGTGCGAAGCTGGGGCGGACCGCTAGTAATGTATATTTTGATTGCCCCGTTGGTCTAGTTGGTAGTGAACCTGCCTTCTGCGCTTGGGGGCGTGGGTTCGATTCCCATCTAGGGCAAACATTCAAGTGATGTTCAAAAAATATGTTAATATTACGTCAAAGAGAGTTTTTTTTTATAAAGGCATGGACGGATGAAAAAAAACTTGTGATAGTGACAAACACAAAATGAATATTTGTGTTTGTTCTATATATATAAATATTAATCTATTATTTTATAAATGTATTTCTTAACTTGTTAGTGCACATCTTAGTTTGTCTTTGTTTATTTAGAGTCTATTGCTTTTTTCTTTGTTCTAGTAATATTATACATCTATATTTTTATTCACATGTTTTAGCGTTCATATAATGTACTTTGTTTTTTTATAAGTAGAAACTTTTAAATGGCCCCTTTGTCTCTAGCTAATTATTAACTATGTTAATTAAGACCGTTAGTTTCTCTAAGATAATAAATAATAAAAATAAAAAAAAAATAAAAAAAATATGGGTGTTAAAATCAATTTAAGTATCTTTTTAAAACTATACAAATGTATGTATGTACATCAGTCTGGCAGCCATATTACAAGCTTTGCTAACTTTGAGCTTAGCCAGAACCGTGTGGGCGAAAATGTCCCGAAATGTCGTCACCGCTTTATGGTTGATATTCCGTAAAACCCGTACAAAGCGCTTTGATTCCACATTTATTATGCGAACTGCTAGTCTGTGGAATTCGCTGCCTGAATGGGTGTTCCCGATGGTTACAATCTGGGCGTCTTCAAATCACGAGTGAAACGGTTCCTTCTAGGCAAGCGTGCTCCAACGTGGACCGCATCATCGCTTAACATCAGGCGTGATGGTGGTCAAACGCAAGCCTTTTTTTTCATTTTTTTTTTTTTTTTTAACCTATACTGTCCCACTGCTGGGCAAAGGTCTCCTCTTATTATTTATAAAAAAAAAGATGTTTATCTTATAAACGAGGTATCAATAGGTTGTTCTATCTGCAAGAATGGACAGTGGGTAGGTGATTTTATCATTTAAATTGATTTTTAAACCCTCAATAAAAGAGCAGATAATCTTCAAACGGCTGAACAGATTTTCATGAATTGCAGTTAGAGACACTCTTGATCAAGCCACCGTTCAAACAAAAACAAAATCACTTTAGTCCTTTGGGAGCTACGATGCCACAGACAGACACACGGTAAATTTATAACACCCCTAATTTTGCGCCGGGAGTTCAAAATGGAGACACGTAAGTAAAGTGGAAATAGTAAAAAAAATATTTAGGTGCACCACTTCCCTTTGTAGGTTAGCGTGGTTTTTTTTGTACAAATGCATCGTTTACGAAATATTGTCCACCAAAATTATCGTTGTCAGGTTTTTAAATAATTTTCTCAAACATACCAATGTGTTTTTTTTGAAGAACACTCCTAGAAGGAAATTTGACTGGTCACGAAAATTTGCGAAAATTTAAAGAAATTTGGTAGCCTATTTTTGTCTTCTCTAAGAAACATTGTTTGTAATAGACATTTTGTTTACGATTGATTTCGATTAAAATATAAACAAACTACTTCCGTCAAGTACCAGTTGTTAGGTACTATAGCAATTATTACTTTTTGATTTATATATTCGCACGTTATTATAGCATTTTGGTTATTTCTTTCAGTCCAAAAATGTATTAATAGTTTTTATTTATTTTGCCTAATTGAAAGAGGATTTAATGATTTCAAAGCCAACTAGATGTATCAACGCCAATCAGGAACGTCGGCCAATCACAGCCCACCGTGGTCTGGTGGCGTGATCGGGCGACGTTGACAGGAGGTTTGGTTGAGCAGCCAAAGAGAAAGGAGGTGTAAAATGGTTTTACGAATAAGCGTTAATTATGAAATGTAATGGAAAAGGATATCAATGGGAATGTGCTAAAAGCTTTAAGGATAATATTATAATAATTATACTGTAAAGTTGCTGAAAGGACTATGGATTTTACTTCCCCCTGACCTAACCCTTAACAGTTATCCAGGTATTATATAAATAAATTCTTGTATTAAATACAACCAAACAGAAATAAATAAACTAATTAATTTGCGAGAAACAGAACATGAAACGTCTTTGAGGAAAACGAATTTACAACAACTTAAATTATTCCAAACATAATCCCTGAGAGAAACACGATATTTCAATGATAAAACATCAGAAATGATTACTACAAACAGCAAAGAATAGAGCCTATAATCTGTTTTTTTTTTTTTTTTATGCCATAGGTGGCAAACAAGCAGACGGGCTGCCTGATGGAAAGCAGTCACCGTCGCCTATGGATACTTGTAACACCCGAGGCATCACAAATACGTTGGCGACCCTTAAAAACTCGATTAACTCGCCTTTTGAAGAACCCCATGTTGTAGCTTCATAGCTGTATAGAATAGGTTTTACATCCAAGGTGTAACGAAGAACTTGTTTCATCTTTCTAACCGACTTCCAAAAAGAGGCGGTTACCAATTCGACTGTATGTTTTTTTTTATGTATGTTTGTTACGCGATTACTCCGCCAATTTAGAATTGTTTTTGATGATTCTTTTTTTGGTTGGTAGGTCTTATTTCATAGGTGGTCCCATAATATTTTAATAAACATGGATTCAGCGCTCTTTGAAAAATCTACAAAAACTACAAAAAAATTACGATAAGCAACGAATTCAATGTACATTGCACAGTGCCACCAACTTAGCTGTTAAGGTGGGCAAAATTGGAACTACAGTTATTTCTTGGTGAATTTCATACTTTGTTCTCCACGACAGCGACACTGTCAACTGAACAGCAAACATAGAGGAACTGTTCCTACAACAGAACTTCAGAAAAACAAAGTGTCTCCATGGCGACCGGGCCCTGTTGTTTTTCGTTAAATTTTTCAAAAGTATTTCAGTCGTAATATTCAGTTTGTAAATGTAGGTATGTATAGTCATGAAGTCGGTTCTTTTTTTTCTAAAAATTATAATTATTGATGTTACAAACTTTGTTTTACCCATTTTCGTTCATGGACATAAATATCTACCCGCCTGCCTCAAAATGTTTTTTTTTTTTTTAATACTGAATAAGTATACATTTGGTTACCAACGGTTTTAAACAATCACGGTTATTCACTAAAGTATTAGGATTAAAAGAAAAAAGTAAGCAAGTAGTAGTAGCTTTTTTTAATGCCATAGGTGGCAATTAAGCAGGTGTGCTGCCTGATGGTAAGCAGTCACCGTCTATAGATACTTGTAACACCAGAGGCACCAGAGGCGTCACAAATACGTTGCCGACCCTTTAGGACTCGATTAACTCGCCTTTTGAAGAACCCCATGTTGTAGCTTCTCGGAGACACCGTAGAAGGTAGCTCATTCCACATTTTACAGGTATGAGGCAAGAAAGAATAGTTAAGTTATTGTGTGTTTTTTTGTTGTTGTTTAAAGTCATATAACTTTTTTGTGGGTAGGTCTAGTATGTGTGTAAATTCAAGTATGTTTGTTTGTTTCTGTGTATGGGACCCCTTGTAGTCTAAAAGTTTTGACAGATGTTGGGATGCTAGGTGGATCTCAAATTTTTTATGTCAAAGGTTTATCTCTGAATCTGGAATATCTATACTAATATTATGAAGAGGAAAGATTTGATTGTTTGTTTGCATTGAATAGGCTCCGAAACTACTGAACCGATTTGAAAAATTCTTTCACTGTTGGGAAGCTACACTATCCCCGGGTGACATAGGCTTATCTATACCCGTGCGAAGCTGGGGCGGACCGCTAGTAATATAATTATATAACTCTAACTGGCATATAATATTATGTTTGGTGCACAATAATTAGGAATCGGATAAATGGGTAAGATAAGATAAGATAATGTAAATGACTCTTAGTGTGCGTGTGTGAGTGATGTTTACATGTGTGTGAATGGGGTCTGATTTTACATGTTTATATTAGAATTTAGGTGTTTTTATTTAATTTTAACTCTTGTTGATATTAAAATTTGTTTGGTAGATTCGTATAGTTTTGTTTAAGCAGCCAATTCATGAGTGTAAATTTATATTCAAGTCGATTCATGTGATGCAACTTAAGAATTTTATACTTTACTAGTAGGCCGCCCCTGCTTCGCACGGGCGAAGCCGGGATATATAGCCTATGTCAACCGGAGATAGTGCAGCATCCCGTCAGTGAAAGAATTTTTCAAATCGGTTCATAAGTTTCGGAGTCTATTCAATGCAAACAAACAAACAATCAAATCTTTCCGGAAACGACGGACGCGGAAAGCGTCTTCAATTTATACTATGTAGAGATAGAGATAGAGATTTTGTCTTATTATAATTTAATTACTAGAGTAAACAAAATTAAATGTTCATTTTGAAACCGGTTAAATGAATGGCTAGAAGAATGCAAACAACATTAACACAGCTTCAATTCATCTCCATCAGTTCATCGCTTCCTTTCAACTAACCCTTATAGCATCCTTTTGACAACAAAGGACTCAAGTGCGCGGCCATAAAATAATAGAGCATTGTAAGCAAAAGCAAAATTAACGCGAATTACTAATTTCATAGAATTTTATTTAGGGCAACATTATAACTCATCATCATCAGCTGCAGCCATTAAACGTCCACTGCTGAACAAAGTCCTCCCTCTTAGAGAGGGGTGTTGCCATAATCCCCACGCTTGGCAGGCGGCTTGGGGATCGCAGTACGTTCACCATGTACATAATAAGTTAACACAAAAAAACATAAAATGGAAATTAAAACAGCATTACTTAACACAATAAAACATAACATGGAGCATCCTGTATTTGCTGTACGAGTAGGTTAAACTTTGTATTTGTACTAATATGTATTCTGTAGCTAAATTCATTCTTTCATTCTTTTTTTCTTTGTGTTCATTGTTTTTGTTTTTTTGGCAATAAATATATCTTATTCTTATTCTTCTTATTCTTAAACTATTCACAACCGGTTTTACTCCGCGATAAACTTGTGCCTACAACAGCAGTTTGATGTGTTCGCGCGGTTCATTTTTTTTTACAATGTAGGTAATTAGATTTAATTAGATTAAAAAAATATAATTATATACTATACCGAGAACCAGTTGTGTGGATAAATCTAACATAGGTTTTAAGACAACTTACTAACTCGAAATGTAACGTACAATGTGTTTTAAAATAAAAAAAAAAAAAAAAAAAACAGGATGCTGCTGCCCATCCTCTGGTGGTTCCGGCCGCAGTTTTAGGAAATACCCGGGCTATATATTATAACTCATATTTTATTTATATTACACGGGAATTACTCACGTATGATTAAGCCGGTCACTCCGACTATAGTTTCAACCGCATTAGGCAGTCTATAGTCGGAGTGACTGGCTTAATCTTACGTGAGTAATTCCCGTGTAATATAAATAAAATGAGTGAATACTACGTCAGTTTCTATAGTAAAATTATAGCTCATCTTCATCATGAACCATTTTCCACCCACTGCTGGGTATAAGTCTTTTCAGCGCGTCATCTTTTCCGGTCCTGTGCTAGCCTTGTCCACTGCTTTCCTGCTGTCTTAACGATGTCGTCCGACCAGCCAACTGGTGAAATAACTCAACTTATTTTACAAAAATCTTTAAGGGCACCTAGTTAATGCGATGCATGACCATAATTCTGGCATTGACTTTATTTGCATTAGCCTATGACACAAGGAGACGCGTCGACTCACACTGGTCCAAATATGATAAGTTGATTAGGAGATTAGAAGGAACAAAAAAAAACTAACTTAATATGGTTGATATTCCGGAAACCAGTACAAAGCGCTTTGATTCCACATTCATTGTGCGAACTGCTAGTCTGTGGAATTCGCTGCCTGAATGAGGTTTCCCCGTCAGTTACAATCTGGGTGTCTTCAAGTCCAGAGTGAATCGGTTTTTTCTAGGTAAGCGTGCATCGTAGACCGCATCGTCGCTTAACATCAGGCGAGATGGCGGCCAAGCGCAAGCCTATCTATTATCTAAAAAAAACAATGAACTCATAGCCCACATTTTTCCGTTATCGGGTGTTAAATAAAAGAGAAGACAGATGTCTACAAGGAATCTACCGGCAAGAGCTAATAATTGATAAGTTAGATATTTTGCTCAAGAATGAAGTTTACCAACCTTGTTTTTTTGTATAGCGTTTACTCTTTGTTTGGTGATTTTACAAAATATTAGTAAATATCTTCTGTTAGGGAAGCTGTAGATGCAAAAAAAACTCATAAATAACTTCGCATTCGAGCTCTAATACGCAAGCCTCGTACTTAGTTTGGGGCTCACCGACCAAAATACACACGTGTCTGACATATAATCATAGTTTACTTTTAAGATATTTGTTTTATTAATTAGATCATTCTTTGTAAGTTTCCCCTTATTCTATTATTGCTTTATCGTATATTTTTATGTTTTGACAATATTTATTTTTATTCAGACAGAAATCATCGCAGATTGCGGTCTGCAGTTATGGCAAACGGAAAAATATTTCCGTCCTCATTAAACCTTAAATAACTCCCATTCCGCTATAGCTGTCGGTTATTTCATAGCCACAGCTTAATAACACCAATATCACACTAATGTAAGCCAGTGATATATGATGAAGTCAATTAATGTAGGACGTTGAGCGATGTTCTAAGAGAAAAAAATGAATTATTTATATTTATATCAAAGCTTTCGATTAAGACATGCTTGAAAATGACGCCTGAAGTGTCACGATATGGTCCTAATATAAAAAAAAACGGTTGCAATTAAGAACTTATCTCCTTTTTTGAAGTCGGTTAAAAGGGACTCTGTTACTGGCACTTTAATTTGTTTGACGATTTCAGTCGTAGTTCTCTTTCGACCAGTATTGAATATGATATTAAAACTCTAGGCATTTTGACGCTTAGAGACTTAAGGCACTCTGATATTTTATGCACTCTAATATTAGGGAACTCAACAACTAAATTACTCTGATATGAGAGCACTCAACCACCTAAAGAACTCTAATATTAGGGCACTCAACTACTAAATTACTCTGATATGAGAGCACTCAACCAACTAACGAACTCTAATATTAGGGCACTCAACAACTAAATTACTCTGATATTAGAGCACTCACCCACTTTAGGAACTCTAATATTAGGGCACTCAACAACTAAGTTACTCTGATATTAGAACACTCACCCACTTTAGAAACTCTAATATTAGGGCACTCTACCACTAAGGCACTCTGATAATTATTAGGTCGCTATATATTATGACATTTTAACTACACGAGCAAACATAATTCGATTCACACAAACGTTCCGATGCTCCCAAAATATTAGTTCAGTATCACTGCAAGCTAATAAACAAACTCGTTCAAAGCCCGATGAATATTTCAACGCGAGACCGCTGGCCAATAATAACGAGGTGATGAATATGCGGGGACAGTGCCTGCTCTGCACGGGCGAGGGTTTCTGGGAAATAGCCACACTATAGTAGCCGTGGTAAAGACAGTGCTTGGTTTGTAGCGAACATTTTCAGGATATACTGTGGCCTTTGTAAAGATATTTGCAGTAAAATTGTGGTAAATAGAATGGTTGCACCATACTTCAGATTGCAGAAGAGCAACAAATCGTTTCGTGGGAACTCGGTGTGATTCAATAATAAAATCCCAAAAGATATGTTAAACCAAAAAGAACATAAATTCAAAAAAATTGTAAAGAAAAAATTAACACAAAATGCTTACTATGAGTGCGATTAATACGTCAGCGATAAATAAGCCTAGATATAGTCTAACTGCTCATTCTGTTCACGTGATTTAGCTTATTTATTTATTTATTTATTTATTTCAAGGAAGACCAACAGCCATAAAAAAGTATAACAATCTTAATAGATACAGAAGCTAATTAAAGTTCCTCGCGGATAAAAATTAAAAAAGTAACAATTTAAGTGACATTACGCAGTTACACAATAAGAGTTTGTCGAAAAAATTAAAATTACATAAAAATAGGCTTAAACAAAGAATTCCCTACTCAACAGCTGCCTAACCGCCACAACGCTCATACAGAATAGGTCCAACCCTAAGCGCTTATCGATGGTGTTAAAGTTCTTGCTCACTCTCAACATGTATGAATTACGTCTATAGTTAGTGCAGAATTTTGGTATATTAATAAGAGGACAAAAACGAATAGCCTTATGAGGGGTATTAAGCTTGATCTTGCTTAAAATACATACTTTTAGTTATAATCTCTGACAAAGCCCCTATACAGCTGCAATTTACCTGATTATTTATAAAAAAACATTTTAGTTATTATTCTTTTTGTACTGTATACAAAGCCGTTGTAAATTAAGACAACATTACATCAGACAGCGTAGGCTTAGTAATATGGTCTCGTTTAGACCCTTTGGGTAGGGAACTCTAAATAGGTATACTTTTCAAGACTTGTCAGGCCAAAGTGAAAACTAAGCACTGATTTGTCACTATCATTTGTGCTATCATTTCTTCTGTGCTTATACCGATGATATAAGTAAATGTAGCACAGAATATTTTAACTTTGGCAGTGGTCACATATTTGAGCTGTTTGGTGTTTGACAGTGGTCATATATTTGAGCTGTTTAGTGTTTGGCAGTGGTCACATATTTGAGCTGTTTGGTGTTTGGCAGTGGTCATATATATGAAAGAAAGAAAAATATTTATTTTTGTTGTAGAAAAATATTTATTTTTGAGCTGTATAGTGTTTGGCAGTGGTCACATATTTGAGCTGTTTGGTGTTTGGCAGTGGTCACATATTTGAGCTGTTTGGTGTTTGGCAGTAGTCACATATTTGAGCTGAGACATAGGGCCCTAGGGAGCTCGCCTCATTATCAAAAATCTTTTAGAGCTCTTAATGCGACGCGTGATCAAAATGCTGGCATGTTTCTGACTCTACACAGCATTACCATTTAGTGTAGTAATGCTGCTAGCATGCTGGGTACGCTGCCAACTGATAGTGGGCTTGAACATTTGGATTATTTTTAGAACTCAACGGTCTATGGGCAGTCTAACTGTTTTTGTAGTGTTAGCTTATATTTTGTTTAGTTAATAACGAAAACGAAACGAAAACGAAACGAAAACTTGCCCTTTTCTAGTAAATGTAGAATATGTAAATGCGGTCCTGTCATAATATCTACACTGCTGCAACACGGACTTCTCAGAGAGAGAAAGAAAGAAGATGGGCACTAATTCACCATGCTGCCTCAGTGCATGTTGGTGAATGTCATAATTATGTCTTTGAAGTTTCGACGTTCTTGGACATACCGGGTTTCTCACGATCATTTCCCTCACTAGTTTTCAGCGATGGCATCGAAAATGCACATAATTAATTTAAATGCTGAATAAGTCACTTGTGCAGGGCTGAAAATAGAACCGGATGCCATCAGATTGTAAAGCGCACACGCTACCGCTCGGCCACCATCGCTCAATCAAAGTCGTGGTGAAAATCGTGGGCGCTGCTAATTTATTATATCCGCAGTAATGTTTTTATGGCGGCATTAAGGTGGTGGCTAAAGTTATTACAACTTTGGAGTGGAGACATTGAGTACTATACTTAACAATGAAACATGTTGAGTAAGAACTCAATTATTAGATAGATAGATAAACTTTATTATTGAAACTGACGTGATTTTCACACATTTTATTTATATTACACGGGAATTACTCATGTAAGATTAAGCCGGTTACTCCGACTATAGTTTCAACCGCATTAGACAGTCAAACCGGCTAAATCTTACGTGAGTAATTCCCGTGTAATATAAAAAGATAGATAAACTCTATATTGTTCACACCATACGTTTCATACACATGATAAAACAGCTTAAAAACTAGTGCAATAATCGGCGGCCTTATCACTAAGAGCGATCTCTTCCAGACAACCTTAGGATGGAGAGGATTCATACAGGAAGTAGGAGGGGCGTGCAAAATTTTTAAATATTAAAAAAAATAACTGCAACGTTACTTTAAAGGTTGGGTGGTGGTGGCGGCAAGCATTCCTCATGATGTATCACCTGGCTTTATAATACATATATCAATCTGACTTAATTTCTCATTACGCCTAGGATATGTTTGCCTCAACACTACTCAATATCTTTCAACGGGCAACGGGCTGTTGATATAATGCATAAAGAACTTATTATCTGTCAACTTTAGTGGTTACCTACCGAATATATTTTTTATATATTTTTTTTAAATTACATATTTGTTTAGTACTAGTAGTTATATTATGACGTAAATTAAGTATACTACTTTAACTCTTAAATAAGATCTCTTCCTTGCGTCATGTTCATATGATATGATAAATATCTATTATTAATCCGTGGTCAACGATGCTGGTATTTCAACTAGTTATTTCTCTGTATACCTCTTTAGTTTTAAATAAATTTAATGGGCAATTAAAAAAAAAAAAAAAAAAAAGCTTTTGCAAAAAGCTTCCTCTATCTCATTACTTAACCAAACAAAATTAATAACGACCTTGACTTTCATCCTATAGGTCCATTAGCATAAAAACCTCGTAAGTCATGTCATACCTTTTCAACCCCTCTACCTAGATATTAACTTGAAAATAATGCATGCGCACGTCTTTTATACGAGGCAATGTGTCTTTTACCAACCAAAAAGCGTAGAGCTACCATTTCTAAATCGTTATTTGAAGGGGTGATTGAAAAAGTATGGTCGAGTCGACTGATAAGGTAGACATGCAATGTGGTTGAAGAGATTGATGGAATGAGGGAGTGGTTATGGATTGGCTTACTTACTTTTATTTGCTTAGTTATAAAGGCAAGCTGTACCCTGTGTCTGTTATCCACAGTATATTGTTGCAGGGGAGTACATAGTGATGAATAACACTACGATAATTAAGGATTTATTTTATTAAACACAATATTATTAGTCTAGAATACTATATGAATTTACATTTCAATTAAATAATATTAAAATATAAATAAAAAACTGCATTGAGGTCGCTGTCTTCGGGTAAGGTGCCCAAAAAGCTGGCGACATTACCACGTTGGATGGCCAAACTTATTCTTTGGCCAAGGTAAGTACCAGCTCTTTGGTCACCTGTCACATCTACGAGGCGTCTGGACAACTCTTTAACCAAACCCCGAGCGGCCGGACCCCACGGACCCATGGTTTCAACTCCAAACGGAAGAAATATGTATCCTTCGCCGAGAGATTCATATTTCCTCCGTTTGAGGCTCAAAAACACTACACACGACACACGACACGACAGCCTACCATCTGCATCCACTGGATGCCCGCGACTCTCACAATGTCGTCGGTCCATCTAGTGGGAGGCCTCCCTACGCTGCGTCTTCCGGCTCGTGGTCTCCACTCCAGAACCTTTCTTCTCCATCGGTTATCGGTTCGAGCGATGTGGCCTGCCCATTGCCACTTCAGCTTGCAAATTTTAACAGCTATGTCGGTGTTATGGTTCTTTGGCGAATATCTACGTTCGGGATTTTATCGCGCAAAGAAACTCCGAGCATAGCTCTCTCCATTGCAAAATGGTATGGTCAGATGACTAACGGTCACCTGACCCCAAACTTCACATCAGGCAAATTAGCGGTCAAACGTAAGCCTATTGCCAAAAAAACCCTTGTGATATGGATGCTAAGGACTGATGTACATACATATATTAAGTATATATTTTTAAATACATACTTAAATAGATATTAACACCCAGATATACGAGTAGAACAAATACAAATTTTAATAACATCAATGTTGGTCCTAGGTGGGAATCGATCCCACGCCCCGTAGCACAGAAGGCATGTTCACTACCAACTGGACCAACGGGACTATATAAATTAACTTAATTAACTTGCAATCTTACAAAAAAACAACACACACACTCACAAAACACAAACACAAACACACAAGCATACACAACACACTCACAACAACAAACTTACAAACATTTGCACTAAAAAAATTGGTGTATTAATTTGCCAATATTAACCAAACTTTGAAAAGGTTCTAGAGATGATAAGGCCCTGGATTAGGCTACTTTTTATACCGGAAAAGTTACGGTTTCTGTAGGATAGCGGGCAAAACAGCGGGTGCAGCTTTATCAAAAATACGTGGTTCGTAGATCGTTCCCCTGTTTCAGGTCAGTGAGTAAATTTGTGAATCATGTGTTGACATTCTCATGTGACTGATTTTACTACATTTTACCATCTCTGTGTCACCATCCGCTGTTAAAATTTGCAAGTTGAAGTGGCAATGGGCAGGCCACATCGCTCGAAGAACCATACCCGATGGGGAAGAAAGGTTCTGGAGTAGAGACCACGAACCGGAAGACACATCGTAGATACGCCTCCCACTAGATGGACTGACAACATTGTGAGAGTCACGGGCATCTAGTGTGGAGGTTAAAGGGGGAGGTCTATGTTCAGCAGTGGACGTCTTCTGGCTGATGATGATGATGTCACCATCATCAGCCAGAAGACGTCCACTGCTAAACTTAGGCATCCCCCTTTGACTTCCAAACTGAACGACAGCCTGCCATCTGCATCCACTGAATGCCCGTGGCCCTTACAATGTCGTCACTGTATCATCTTCTTAATATATATAAATCTCGTGTCACAATGTTTGTCCTCAATGGACTCCTAAACCACTTAACCGATTATAATAAAATTCGCACACCATGTGCAGTTCGATCCAACTTGAGATATAGGATAGTTTAAATAATTATATAACTAGCGACCCGCCCCGGCTTCGCACGTAAATTACACCCGTGCGAAGCCGGGCGGGCGGGTCGCTAGTTTTTTATATAAATAATAGGCTTGCACTTGACTGCCAACTCGCCTGATGTTAAGCGTTGATGCAGTCTACGGTGGAGCACGCTTGCCTAGAAGAAACCGATTCACTCGTGATTTGAAGACACCCAGATTGTTACTATCGGGGAACACCCATTCAGGCAGCGCATTCCACAGACTAGCAGTTCGCACAATAAAAGTGGAAGAAACCTCAATAAGCAATAAGGGACTCACCTTTAAGAACCTTATTCAAAGTATTAGAAAACTGAATAAAAAGATGTATGAAATCGGTCTAGGCGTTCTCAAGTTACGGTGTGACCAAGGTAAATAGGTAATCATTTTTTAAATCTCTATCTCTACAAAGTATAAATTGAAGTCGCTTTCCGTGTCTGTCTGTCTGTATGTATGTCTGTGTGGCCGCTAACTCCTGCTAAACCACGCAACGGATTTTGATGCGGTTTTCACCATCAGTTAGATACATTTTTACGGAAGGTTTATATATATAACTAGCAACCCGCCCCGGCTTCGCACGTAAATTATACCCGTGCGAAGCCGGGCGGGCGGGTCGCTAGTATAATATAAGATACTAGCGGTCCGCTCCGGGTCCGCACGGGTATAGTTATATAGCCTATTAAAATAGCCTATATTAATCAGTGATAATGTAGCATTCATATGGTGAAATAATTTTTAAAATCGGTCCAGTACTTTTTGAGCCAATTCGTTACAAACATACATACAAATCTTTCCTGTTTATAATATTGTATAGATAGATAGATTTTATTACAAACTATTATTTAATTTGCAATGTTTGTATGTTTACGTCAAATCTTCAAATTGAATTAGAACCAGTTGCTTTTAATCGATTTTGGTGGAATTTTACATACACCTTTATTTCTGGCGACAATCCAATATTGTATAGCGACGCAAATATGCTAACCTCGGCAGTGGTTACATATTTGAGGCGTTTGGGATCGAGACATTGGGCCCTTGGGGACCGGGAGCTCACCTCATTTTAAAAAAAAATTCAGAGCGCCCGGTTAATGCGACGCGTGACCAAAATGCTGGCGTGTTTCTGGCTCAACGCATAAGCATTGCCATTCAACGTGGTAATGCCGCCAGCATGCTGGGTACGCTGCCAACTGGTAGTGGGCTTGAGCATTCGGATTGTCTTTAGACCTTCAACGGTCTATGGGCAGTCTAACTGTATTTGTAGTTTTAGTTTTAGCTTGTATTTTGTTTAGTTAATAAAGGCGCTAGCCCAGGAAAAAAAAAAAACAATTTAATATTTTCAAAATAGTCGTTGCCATAAGACATCGAATAGTGAAAAAGCTCAAATGAAAGCGTTTGAAGAGTAAAAAACGATAAAGTGAAATACTTTACTAAATTCAATATAGCCGCCGCTCCAAGATGGCGGATTACGTTTGCTTTGCTAAAGCTAAAAGTATATTTTCAAAAATGATTTTTTTACTAATAAAAGGTTCAGTACTTGTTTTCCCATTAGAATGAAAACAGACAGTCAACAAACCACGTGTGTTATTTGCACCACCTCTGAAATAATTTATCTGACTTTCCGTCAGCTCGGCGATGTAATTTAGCAGAGAACAGTGTATTTAGGTAATATTTTCGTCACTTGTTGGAGGAACATCTCGGTAGATGGTGCTCTCTGGCTTGGTTAATAATATAGAGACTTGTTGAATTATTCATTGTTTTCATATTGCAGACACCTGTGTATGAAGTTCCAGATGTTATGGATGAAAGTTAACGCATAAAACTCCGGATTAGAGGGTTTATTTAGGACCTCTCCAGACTTTGACCATTTGCATGCAATTTTATTTTATTTGTATGATTCGTTTGAAATTTGAAATAAATAGACAATTTTAATATTTTTACGATTTACTTCTATATTTAAACAACTTATATAACATTCCAACTTCGTAATATAACAAAAAAAAACATTATTAATTTACTTCTTAGTTCAGCAGCCAGCGTTCTTGGCACTTTACCACACGGGCAACATCTTGTTTTTGATTTTTGATTATATTAGTGTTAATTAGCAATACAGTAGAATCTGGATAGAACGACCTTCAAGGGACCGGCAATACTATGTCGTACTAACCGGATGACGCACAAAACGGCAGGATTATTTCTTGAGTACATTTATTATGAAACCTAATTTTAGTAAACAATATCGTCGCTAAAACAGGTTAGTCGTTATAAGCGAAGTCGTTATATATGAATTCTACTGTAGTTAAGGCTTTTTTATTTTCTTTGTTTGTTATACCTACCTATGTACATAAATATAAAATAAATGAAGAAAATCTTCTAAGTCAACAAAAAAAAAAAAACACAAGTTTTATTTTACCATCCATAGCCTTAGGTATAGGCCTTTCTCTTGCTAGGCCTTCTGCCTCGGTCCTGTGCTAGTCCAAGTTATCTCGTCGGTCCAAATGGTCCGATTATGTATTTAAGTTTAAATGAACAAAATTGGTTAAATTCAATAAATTAAGAAATTCAATTTTTCACAATTTTACTTAAAATATCTTAAGGTGGGGTTGTTCCTACAGTTGAAAAAATTATTATATAATACAGATAATAAATAAAATAAAAACAGGGGAAAAGCGCAAATCAGTGTTATTTCTTTTTTCTGTCAAGCGAAAAGTCCTTATTCGTGTTTCAGTCTCTACGATTTCCTAAATAAAATATTCAATATTGATATATGACATAATTTTTATAATTTTAAGCTAACAATGGAAGTAAACAAACTAAAATAGAATTACCAAAATTATGAAGAGTGAGAAAAGAGGGCCTTAAGTATGATGAGTATATAAGCTAGGTAACTGTATACAAGTGTGATTGCGAAGCTGTTTATCTAATACTAGCAGTCCGCCCCTGCTTCGCACGGATATAGATTATAGCCTATGTCACCCGGGGATAGTGTAGCTTCCCAACAGTGAAAGAATTTTTCAAATTGGTTCAGTAGTTTCGGAGCCTATTCAATGCAAACAAACAAACAATCAAATCTTTCCTCTTTATAATATTAGTATAGATTATCGGTCGTAAATATCAAAGGAAGTTACATATAAGTCATCGCGATTTCGTAAGTTATGTAACGGCTTCATAGAGTAACACAAGTTTTTGACAGAATGTTTTTTTTTTTTTTTTTTTTTTTTAAATAATAATATTTTTAATATTAATTTTATTTTCTGATAATTTGCTGCCAATAACCAAGTTATATAATAGCTGAATCCCGCGGTGCTACCCGCGATTTTCCAATTTTCCCGCATTTTCTGGGAGAATAAGCACCCTATGTCCGTCCATATGATGTACACTATCATCCTGCCAAAATTCGTTAAGATCGGCTTAGCGGTTTAGTCATGAAAAGCGAACAAACATCCAGACAGAGAGACAGAGTTACTTTCGCTTTTATAATATTAGTAAGGATAACAATGGCGTCGATTCTGTCATGCTCTAAACTAAACCAATCTGATAGGACTAAAATAATCTGCCTCTATTTTCATTTTAATATGTGAGAGAAGGATGGCAACAACTTTAGAGCTGTCAAATTTTGTTGTAAAACGTTTACATTAAGATATCGTAGCTTAAAAAAACAGAAAATTAATAAAAACATAAAATATAAACAACTAAAAACTACTTGAAAAAATACAAACTAATACTAATACATAAAAAAACTAAACTAATCTAATAATCCGCTGCCAGCAGGCATCGTACCCAAAATGCTGGCTGCATTGCCGCGTTGAATTGCAATGCTTATACGCTGTGCAAGATATCGGCCAGCATTTTGGTCACGAGCTGCTTCGACCAGACGATTTGATAAATCTTTAAAAATATTTTTAGCGCCTGATCCCCACGGGCCTAAAGTTTCGACCCCAAAAGGCTCAAATATATACCCACTGTCAAGGTTGCTATTTTTGCGCCTTTTGAGGCTTTCTGCAGATTCAGCCGCTGTACCAGCCTTATTTTGCGTTCTAGGAAGATGAGACGGTGCAAGGGTATCAACGCAAGTAGCGTCCCATACTAATTTAGTTTAGTTTAGAGTACTTCGGCATCGATGCCAATATATTCCATATTTATAGTTGGTACACGTATCAACCATAAAATATCAACGTATGTGAATTTTTAATATGCTTTCAGTGCATATAAAAAAATCTGAAATGGACCGTAAATGCATTACCGAATTATTGTGTTGAACATCAGTCCTCGCGGCAACACTCTTACCTGGAACGAAAGAAAAAGTAAATAGTTTTTTTTTTTCTATGGAAACTAACGTAGTTTTCACACTTTAACCTACTTCAAAAATATGGGGGAGTATTAATAACTGAGTTCAAAAAAGGAAGGCTTCTCAATGCATTTTTTTTTGTTACATCAAAACTCCGTCGATTTATTTTCAGATTGGTCCCATAAATATTTGTTCAAAATCATTTTAGTAGTTTGGCTTTTTAATCAAAATAAGTTTCGTTACTTGGATGTCAATTTGATGTCACCCAAGTACTTATCTGATTTTGATTATATTTATTTGGAATCAATCTGAAAGTACATACTTTTAATTAGAAAAATAATTTTTCAAATCCTACTCAATATTATAAATGCAAAAGTTTGTAATGTATGGATGTATAGATGTTAGTTCCTCATTCACGCTGCAACGGAACAACGGATCGACCTGATTTTTTGCATGGATATAGTTCAAGAGCCAGAGAGTGACTACATGATAGGCAACTTTTCATCATCATCATCACCATTTTTAATAACTACGCGGGTGAAACCGCGGGGTGCAGCTAGTCGGTTCATAAATGACGGGGTTTTGAGATAAAAAAAAACAATTTAAAAAACCTGCATTGTGCAGACTTCCTTTTTTGAACTCGGTTAAAAATACTCAACTTCGTCGGAGTTAAACGAGGTGTCATAAAAAGTTCAAATAAGACTCAATTTTATTAAGCTTGTCAACATACGACAGCGTAATTAAAACCGGTCTGACCCCTTTCGTAGGCCATTCTGACCAGTAATAGTGTAGCTAGCAGCTAAGCCTCGCTTTTATCCCCTAGCTGTATAATACGTGTCGATCTAGCTAATCCGTAGTGGCGACGGTGGCCCGCCTCGATTAATACTGGCCTAAACAGAGCTGAGTACTGGCCACAGAGAAAATACACAGTGGAGATAGATAGAAGCTACTTCAAATTGACGTGTTCCCAAGGCCTGACGTCATCGCTGCCGTCCGATTACTAAAAGACCGTTAAGTGATATCCACAGTGTCACATAACAGTCTTTTAGTAATCGGACGGCAGTTCGACAATATGGTATTTGACTGTTTTTACAAAACTATCATGAATTCTCTATATTGTGTTATAGCAATCTTGTGATTGATCCTTTCAACTTTCAATATTTTGTCAATATTTTATCTATGACGCCACGTGACTTCACAAGCGAGTACACAAGTTCTTACTTGCCTTATAATTTTAACCCCTATTACTTGCTAGTGACGTCATAAGGCCATTTCACCTAAATAGAGTGTTTGCAGTTAAGTGATCAATGATACAATATTTTCATTTTGTTTTTCTAAAAAATTTGTTTTGTAAATTTTTGTAATTCATATAAAAAATACTTATAGTGTTACACTAGCATGAATCATATTGTGAATACCCTCAATATCTTATTAAATTTTATTCTTCAACAAAAGATGGTGCTCAACTATGCTAAGTGCGCCCGTTATTCACTTCTTACTGACCAAGATAAAGTTAGAAAGCTGAAATTATGTGGTTCCTTACGCCACTACACTGCATCTCTTATAACTCCATTTTTCGACCAATATTTTATAGTGTAGTTCCGTATGTGTAGTTGTTTATTACAACTATTTTTTTGTTATATATTTAATACATTTTTGTTTCAGGTAAGGTAATTTTTTCTCGTTTATGTAATTAATATTTTATTTCAGGTAGGACTAAAATTTGTATCACAAATAACTATAGAGAAAAATAATTAATCCAAAAAATCGTAGAAGTGAAAGTACAGATATTACGTCACACATATACATATAAATGGACTTCCACAAAGTGACGCCTGATTCAATCAACTAGAACATAAACTTTAAACGTATATTCATTAGTTTTTGTACTAGTTTGTGTGGCATTAAAATGTATATCATTTAAACGAACTTTTCAATGAGTTCAGAACATCTGAACTGGAAGATTATGCCACAAGAAAAACCCCATCCATCTATCTAGTTTCACCATATTCCGCAAAAAGGCAGGAAATTAATTAATGTGGAATGAGCTACCGTGGTGTATCCGAGAAGCTACAACATGGGGTTCTTCTAAAGGCGAGTTAATAGAGTCCTTAAGGGTCGGCAACGTATTTGTAATGCCCCTGGTGTTACAGGTATTCATAGGCAACGGTGATTGCTTACCATCAGACGGCCCGTCTGCTTGTATGCCACCTCTGGCATAAAAAATAAGAAAAAGATTACGATCTTCTCACCCGCGCCGAGTCACAGTTGCTGTAAAAAAGTGTTATGCCATCTCTTCTTTGTATCCGCTCTGTGGTAAGTACTATCCTGTCTGCCTAGGTGAGCTTAGTATGCGGGTGGAGTAGTAGAGTAGGCGTAACTTGATTTTGATGGGTTGAATGACCCGAAATAGGTAGCTGATTTCTGGATTTCTTTTGCAAGAACCAGAAACTTTAAAATAATTATGAAAGACTACATTACACTTGCACACAATCACTCATAGGTAATATTCGAGTTAGAACCACAGTTTTATAAATAAATAAATGTATATTCGGGACATATTTGCACACACGGTCATCTGACCCCAAACTAAGCAAAGCTTGTGATATGGCTGCCAGAGACTGATATACATACATAATATTATATAGTTTTAAATTTATTGAATAGGAACTTTAAAAAAAAAAAACAGAAAATTAATGAAATCTTAAAATAACTAAATAAAAGCTACAATTAAACTAAAAGATGAATGTATAAGATATACAAACATGTACCTACTACAAAACAAAAACGCCGTCGAGATCACCACCGTGCGGCAGGGTTCCCAGAACACTGGCAGAGTTGCCCCGCTGTATAGCAAATTAATAAATGTTTTAAATACATACTTAAATAGATATTAACAACCAGATATAAAACAAACACAAATGTTCATCACATAAATGTTTGTCCTTGGTGGGAATCGAACCCACGCCACGCCCCGAAAGCTCAAAAGGTAGGTTCACTACCAATTGGGACAACGGGCTATCTTATGGAAACTGACGTGGTTTTCACACATTTTATTTATATAACACGGGAATTACTCACGTAAGATTAAGCCGGTTACTCCGACTATAGTTTCAACCGCATTAAGCGGTCTACCACAGTCATCATTAATTTTCATCATCATCACCATCATTTCAATCATAGGACGTCCACTTTTGGACATAGGCCTCCCTATCGATCTCCAAAAGGGCCGGTTGGAAGCGGCCTGCATCCAGCGTGTCCCTGCGGTCTCTTTGCATTCACTTTCATCATCATCATCATCATCATTTCAGCCATAGGACGTCCACTGCTGGACATAGGCCTCCCCCATCGATCTCCAAAAGGGCCTGTTGGAAGCGGCCTGCATCCAGCGTTTCCCTGCGGTCTCTTTTAGGTCGTCTGTCCATCTTGTGGGTGGACGTCCTACGCTGCGCTTACCAGTCCGTGGTCTCCATTCCAGAACCTTTCGGCCCCATCGGCCATCTGTTCTGCGTGATATGTGCCCTGCCCACTGCCACTTCAACTTGCTAATCCGGTGGGCTATGTCGGGCATTATTAGTAGGGTGGGCATTAACTTTAATTCGGATTAAACCCTGATCGTTTACCAACCGATGCATTTTACCACTGAGTGCACAACCAGCCTAATTAGAGCTTACTGTGGATTGGGTACCATTATCGGTAATAAACTAGTGCGATATATCAGACGAATCAAAGCGTAATGCAGTTATCGCTATTTGAGATTGCGAATTGCAATTTGAATTTATACAGGATTACGCACATAGACTACTAAACCAACGCTGGATGCAGGCCGCTTCCAATCGGCCCTTTTGGATATCGATGGGGGAAGCCCTTGTCCAGCAGTAGATGTCTTATGGCTGAGATGATGATGATGAAACTAAAAAGAGGTCATTATACTCATCATTATGAACAACTTTTACCATGGGTCCAAACCTGAAATCGCGAAGAAAACAGTTGTTCCATACATTTTGTCGAGTGTAAATTACCGTTTTCTATGAAACACTGTTGTTTCGATGAGTACAATGACCGCTTTTCGGCTTAGTACAGTCTATATGCGTAACCCTGTATCATTATCATCAGCCAGAAGATGTCCACTACTGAACATAGGCCTCCTCCTTTAACCTCCAGACTGAACGACAGCATGCCATCTGCATCCACTGGATGCCAGCGACTCTCACAATGTCGTCGGTCCATCAGTGGGAGGCCTACCTACGCTGCGTCTTCCGGTTCGTGGTCTCCACTCAAGAACCTTTCTTTCCCATCGGTTATCGGTTCTTCGAGCGATGTGGTCTGCCCATTGCCACTATGTATTTCTATAGATTTCTTACCCGCAACTTTTTTTTATTATTATTATTATTTACAATGCAACTCCACGGACTCCAGGGTCCGTGACTTTTATTATACTTGACTACAATTTTGTTAACTTAAACGAATTTAATTAGTTATTCACAATACAGGGAGAGGAAAGTTAGTTATACCTATCTTAATCTAAGGTTAAAACAATTCGGTACTAGTGTTGTGTATATACCGCGAGCAGACCAGCGACCCGCAACTTAATAGTGTTTTAATTAACCTGACACATTGCCGTATGTCTAGAAACATAAGCAATTTATCCGATCTCCACTCTTCAAAGCTTAGAGCGGAAAAGAACAAAAGCGTCATTACTAATAGCTCGTTCTATGAACTACTCAATGTTGCTTACAAGCAGCGCTATCTGTCTCGCTCTTAGTGAGAAGAGAAGTGATGACAGAAACGCTTTGTAGCAGGGATGGGAATACCTAGAAATTTATCTTGTTCTGGCTATGTTTTTTCTGGTCCACCAAGGTGATATTTCCCCCGGACCCGGGTATGTCCTAAAACTGAGACCAGAACCACCGGAGGATGGGCAACAGCGTCCTGTTAGTACACGGTGAACGTACTGCGATCTCCAAGCCGCCTGCCAAGCGTGGGGATTATGGCAACACCCCTCTCTAAGAGGAAGGCCTTGTTCAGCAGTGGACATTTAATGGCTGATGATGTGAAGGTGATATTTTGCTTGGTTTCCTTAGCTGCGATGCCCATTTAACTATGGCATGACGTAACATGAGGTCTGATAAGTATTCAGGCTTGTAATTTTCCATTTAGAGCTTAAAAGTCAACTTTTATGCCTTTTTGCGTTTTTATGGCGGTCATTTCATCCAATGGTTGCCTGGAAGAGATCGCTTTTAGCGATAAGGCCGCCACTTGTGGCACTAGCTCGTAAGTATTTTTTATCGTGTTGTAATTTTTATTTCTGGTGTACACAATAAAGAGTTTCGATCTATCTATCTATCTATTTCAAAAATATTACGATATTGGATTTTGTATATTTGTTTGTCACCAGAACTTAAGGTGTATGCAAAATTTCAGCAAAATCGGTTTGGAGGAACTGCTCCTTATTAATGTTGCAAAATTTGACCTAAACAAACAAACAAAAATTGCGAGTTAAATATAAGTTTGTATTAACAGCCACTTTATATTTTACTAGTTGAATCCCGCGGTGTTATCCGCATTTTTGGGGGCAAAGTACCCTATGTCCGTCTTCAGGATGCATACTATCTTCGTACCAAATTTCGTTAAGATCGGCTTAGCCGTTTAGTCGTGACAAGCGAACAAACATCGAGACAGAGAGACAGAGTTACATTCGCTTTTATAATATTAGTAAGGATGTGCATGCGCTGTAATAGAAAACAGATGATAGTTTATTATCAAACAAAAAATGTATCCAATCAAATCCGTCAATATTCACCAAACGTATTTTGAATTATCGATATCCGTATTTTTTCAACGCGCACATCACTACCGTGAAATAATTCTGGAACTACGAGCCTTTTGCCACAAAGAGATATTTCTAGCAGAGATCGTTACAAGAAGCGCCCGGGGTATAATATTGTGCTGGGTATCGGGCCACTAAATATTCGGTTTGGGTAATAAAAAATCATGCGTACGTTAGCTTAATGCGTTAGTATAAGTGCTTAATAGCGTGGGAAGCGTTTAACCATTATAAGCCTATCATGTTCCCACTGTTGTGACACAGGCCTCTGATCCACCATGCTGGCCCAGTGCATATCATAATTACCTCTTAAAACTTTTGAGTTTCCATAATGGACATACTGGTCTTTTTTTTGAGCAATGACATAGAAAACTGCACACAATTAGTTTAAGTACTGATTAAGTAATTGGATAAGGAAGGCTGTGGATGATGATGATGATGAAGTAATTGGTGCAAGGCTGGGGATCGAACCGGGTCCCGTCAGATTGTAAAGCGCACATGCTACCATTCCTCAGCCATCATTGCTCTTAGCGAAAGCGCTTAAGCATTTCATGCTGCGGGTTAAATACTTGAAATTGGTCTATAATTGTTTACCTTGTTTTTTTAAATACCTTAACAAATTTTATTCACTAGGTTTTTTTCAATCTTTGACTTGTAAAAAGCCGAATTTAATAGTTTTCTGTATTGTTTTCACTTAAGTTGTATAATATAAGCAATTTTTGTTCAGTTTTAGTTAACTGCATGTTATGTCCATTCTGTGAATCTAGTATGATATTATTTGAAAAATCTTTCCAAGTTTGGTGTGTCAAAATTGTTTGAAAATTAGGTCCAGAGTTACTTTAAAGCTAAAAAACTAGAAAATTCCTTACTAAATAATTATCATCATGGCTAAACGCTCACGCTTTCTCCATTTTAATAGCTCCACACATGGCGAGCTTGTGCCGGTCGGAGGCATTTGTTTTCCATCACCCTGTATTTTCCTCTTCCATTAAGCTATATTAAAGGACACGCCATATACGGGCAGGTTTTTCATTAGAGAATTTCACACCGTGGTGGACGTATCAAGGATTTTTATTGGGGGAGTTACAAAACTTTTTTATTATCACTGTCAGATTTTTTTTTCATTACTTCCTCGGGTAATGTTCAAGTGACGGTGTGATGGAAGACGGTAACATCATCTAGTCTTTTAAATGGAACATATTATTACCAAACTTAAAGTAGTTCCTTAGTTTTTTATGATTGTCAGCTTTTTGATGAATAGACTGGTTGAAAACAGTTCACCAATTGGTAAATGAAATAAATGAATGTAAAATTTAGATTAGTTGATTTACTGCAAGAGATTTACTGACTTAATTGGCTATTTTAACCGACTTCAAAAAAGAGGGAAGTTCTAACTTGGTTGTATTTTTCTGCATATAAATTTCATCTAAATCAGTTCAGTAGTTTGGTTTTTTAATCAAAGTAACTGGAACAAATATTACATCCAAGCTAGTATAGTATATTTCTGTATGATCCAAGTAAACGAAATTGCGTATTTACTAATTTTAAAGTCTGGTTTTTAATTGATAGTTATTACATTGTATTTTATTCACATGTTAACCTTTATTTTCTAACTTAGATATCACTCTAAGTTCTTTTTTATATTCGAAATGTTGTTTTTTCTACACGTTAGGATTTACTTACTTAAATATTACAGATAATTTAATGCAGATGGCTTAAGTTCGAATAGTGCTGATCGCCAAATACTTAAATGAATAACATTTAATCACTGTTATACCTATTAAAAAAAGAATAAGAATAAGATACATTTATTGCCAAAAAACAAAAACAATGGACATATACTATAAGAAACATAAGGAGAATCAGTCTGTCACGCGCACTTCTTGTTACAGCCCACAGATTAAGGACTGGCCATATGCCTTTAAAAATCGCTTCTATGATGGGCAAAACAGAAACACCGAATTGTGATACATGTGGAGTGGTGGAAGATATATACCACCTTCTGGTGGAATGTGTCCGCCTCCAGCATGAGAGAAGGAGACTTGAGGTGACTTACCATCTGAACAAACTAGATGTGGGTCAGTTTAACGGACTACTGGCTGAACCCAATTCGGACGCAGCCAAGGAGCTGTTCGGATGTGTAAGTCACCTCAAGTGACCATCGACCCTGTGTTTGTTTGTTGTCTGTGTTTTATGTATTAAGTATGCGTCCACTAGTTTAGAATATACAATGGGACTGACATGTAGAATACTATATAAGTCCCAAAAAAAAAAAAAAAAAAAAACAAGGAGAAACAGTGTTTGGCAATAGGGATAAGCTCGGCGCTGTACTGCGAGGTCGCAGGGCTGGTTTTCGGCATACCCCTTTGCTCAGAAAAAGATGGTAGGTGAGCATTAGGTGACGGCGGGTATTACAATATCAACTAATAATATCTGTCGTTAATCGTAATGCACTATAATTACTATTTAATTTTTACTAATTACCGACCAAAATGCTGGTCGGTATCTTGCGCAACGTGTAAGTATTGCAATACAACGCGGCAATGCGGCCAGCATTTTGGGAACGATGTCAACGGGCAGCGGTTTATTAGATTAGTTTAGTTTAATATATTTTTAATTAGTGTATTTAATTTAGTTTAGTATTAGTTTTTAGTTATATATTTAAGTTTTCGTAAATTTCCTGTTTTTTAAGTTTTGCCAAATAAATTACTATTTTCATTATTTTCATTAAATGCATAAAAAATGCATCAAACATTTTTTTTCTTGTTTTAGCCATATACAAATTAATTTACAAAATGATTCCCCCGTATGTTAATTTCTTGAGTACGTCCACAGTTGGATCGTAGGTGATTTCTTGTCGAAATTTCGAAGGCGGCAATTTTTCACAATGAGATTTTGAGATAGGGTACATACGGGCAAAGGAGGTATTGATTTGTTTATGCCCTCGTTTCTCTAATAAGGTTTCAGGGCGTAAGGGTTTAGGGTTTATACGAGCTTCGTAAAGATTGCGATAAGGCGAAGTAATGAGATTAAAGGCACTTACTGCTTTTTGCTTAATAAAGGTAGACAAGGAATTTTATCCATTGAACATCAGTACAACCCGCGTATATAAATAATTAAACTTACAAAAACTAATCGCTTACAAAAATAATGCCAAGATCTTAGAAGAAAACAACAATTAATATCATTAAAGAGATATCAATATCTTTATAATATAAAGTTTAATACCACTCATTCATTCAATTCAGATAGCCCGTTGGTGCAGTTGGTAGTGAACCTGCCTTCTGAGCTTGGGGGCGTGGGTTCGATTCCCATCTAGGACAAACATTTATGCGATGTTAAGTTGCAACAACTGCGTATTAACAGGTAAGAATGAGTGGTCGATTGGCCTTCGTAGACACCGGTCGCGTATCTCTGCTACGGAGTGCAATTATTTACCTTACGACGCGATAAGCGCACGGCTTTGTCTGGGCGGACGGTTGTCCGCTCTGACTGCACGATGGAGGATATTATAGATGATGCGGGGGACGGTCAGATAGCTGATAATGTCCCTAACTATAGTTTGGATGTAGTGACAGGAAATAGTGGACGGCAGAGTGGTTCAACACCTAACAGAGAGAAATCGACGAAGAGAACAAGAGAAGAAAATTCCTCAGACGAAAGCTGGAACATGGTTGCCAGAGGACGCAAGATTATTCGAATATCTAGTCAAGGTGAGGTCGAAGACAAAATACAAGTTTGTATTACATCGGATAATGTTTTGCCTAAGCAGTTTGCGCTGGCGCGCTTACTCAAAGATAATAAAATTAAAAGCATCAGCCGCGTTAAATATGTGCATCAATACAAACTAATAATGACCTTTGACGATGAAATCTGTGCGGAGGTACTTATTAATTGCCAGGCTTTTGCTGACCTTGGGTGGAGATGCCAGAAGACGTCTGAAGTAGGATTATCTTTTGGCGTAATTAAAAATATAGATTTAGATTTCCCGGAAGCAGATATTGTTAAAAATTTATTTTCGGATATTGAAATAGTGTCTGTTAGGAGACTGAAGAAAAGGAATCATGACAGAACATCAAAGGACGCCTGGATAACATCCGAATCTGTACGCCTCGGGTTCAGGGGGTCTATGCTTCCTACTCATGTGTCCATTCTGGGTATGATGGTCAAAGTGGAACCATACATCTTTCCAGTTACCCAGTGTAGCCGCTGCTGGAAATTTGGACATAATTTACGAATGTGTCCATCTAAAAAGGTTATTTGCCCTAAATGTTCAAAAAGTCACGAAAACTGTAAGCACGTTAACTATCGATGTGTGAACTGCACCGGAAATCACATGGCAATGCAGAAAGTTTGTCCAATTTATAAAAAAGAAAGGCGTGTGAGGGAGATTATGTCCGAGTTCAACTGCACATACAGAAAGGCCTTGAGTGTATATGTACCACCATCTCCAGTTTCAAGTAGAAGTATGAGCCCGGCTCCCGTACCGGAATTCCTTACGCTCAATAAACAAGTACCAACAACCGCATCCAGTCCTCGTCCGACACATGACGTGAGTTTAATGTCAGACTTGTTTAAGCCCTCGCGAGAGGATGAGGTTCCGAACACTCCTGCAAATCGTAGAAAACCAAAGCGGCAGCGACAGGTGACCCGTCCTCCTACCCCTACCGCTCCCCCGACAGACGAGGATTGGTACCTACACGAGCGCGCCAGCGCGGGTGGCGCCAGCATCGGAGCGCGTGCGCAAGACAATAGTGATCAGCGAGATAACAAAAATGCACCGAAGGACTTAAGTTTCGTGTGCTTATTGATTCGATTTAAAAATATTATATTGAGTAACGAGTCACTAGAAATAAAAATTCGCCAGGTTGTGTCAATATTTACAGAATGGGTCATAACTAAGTTTGCCACTAATATATCAGCGAGTTCTTTAATGTCAACGTTTATGAACGTTGTCATCAATGAATATGGATAACAACTATACTGTAGTTAATTTAAATATAATACAATGGAATTGTCAAAGCATAAATAGAAAATCTGTGACATTCGAGTCACTTCTTTCACAAGAAAAAATTCATATAGCTGTTTTGTCTGAAACTTGGCTGAAACGTGGAAGTCGCTTCAACATAACTGGCTATAATATATACAGATTAGATAGGGCAGAGGCCTACGGTGGAGTAGCTATTGTTATACATAAGTCCATTAAATCTTTTTTATGTACTACGCAAATTCTACATTCAGATATTGAATTTTTACATGTTAGGATTGATAATTGTCGGTATATTGAGAACATAATCGCGATATATTGTACTTCCCCAGTACAAACAACACAGAATGATTGGGACTCGATATTTTCTCTTTGTAGCCAGAAGACATTGGTATTAGGCGATTTTAACGCTCATCACACGGACTGGTCGTACAAAACTAACTGCAGAGGTCGCTTAATACATGACAGTATGGTAGATCATAATTATATTTCTTTAAATAATGGCGCACCGACCAGAATCAAACTCGTAAACGGTATGTTACAAAAGTCTTCGCCTGACATTACATTTATTTCTTCTGATCTGGCTACCTTTTTATCCTGGAAGGTTACAAATGAGTCACTCGGTAGTGATCACCTGATAATTCAAATATCCGGTACAATGAATCTTCCTCGCGATTTTATTAAAAAACGAAATTTTAAAAAAAGTGACTGGCCGTCATATAAAGAAAAAATTGAAGAACTTGTTAAAGATTTTAATATTCCTGAAAATGTACAAACATTTTATAATTCATTTGAACAAGTCTTACAATCAGCTGCGGTTTCATGTATTCCTTATGTCAAAGTTCCGCAGCACATAAACAATAAGTTTTGCCCTAAGCCATATTGGGATACAGAACTGTCTAAGGCAGTGGCGGAACGACGTCTTGCTTTGGCTAAATTCAGGGGATGTCCATCGCCAGAAAATTTGGAGTTTCTTCAAAATAAAATACGTAACGCGCAGAAGCTCATTCGTTCAGCTAGATGTCAGGCTTTTCAAAAGTTTTGCTCCTCAATTGATGAAACTACTTCTTCATCGGTCATGTGGCGTAAAATGAGGTGGTTGAAAGGGCACAATACTAACCCCATAAATCGGAATGTCAACCCACAAAAAGTGGAACAGATGTTAAGAGATTTGACACCTGATTATGTTAATCCACCACAGCCACAGTTTCATTCGCATAATACTCAGTTAGAGGACAAAATAACATTACAAGAGTTGAAGAATTCCACTAAGAAAAACGATACCGCACCTGGAAGTGACGAAATTTCGTTCTCTATGATTAAAAATTTACCTCCTTGTGGTTACTCCTTGTTATTATGTCTCTATAATAGAATTTTCTCCTTGGGATACGTTCCTTCACAGTGGCGCGAGATAAAGATTGTACCTATCCCTAAACCAGGCAGAGATTTAGATGCACCTACTTCGTTGCGCCCCATCTCTCTCATATCTTGCCTGTGTAAAAATTTTCATGCTATCATAAATAAAAGAATGGAATGGTTTATTGAAAAAAAATCTTTATTTTCCGATAATATGATAGGTTTTCGTAAAGGTAGATCATGTTTTGATAATCTCACTCGTTTAGTGTCCCATATTCAGTTAGGGTTTACAGATAACTTGACGACGGTTGCATGTTTTATTGATATAGATAGCGCCTATAATAATGTAGATGTGACTTGCCTAACAAATATCCTAGACCGCTTGGGGATAGGTTCTAGGATTTGTGTATACCTTTGGTCCTTTTTGAATGAAAGACGTCTGAGAGTATCCATTGATGGTGGTGTCTTGGTTAGAACTACTGGACGTGGCCTGGCTCAGGGAGATCCATGGTCCCCTCTGTTATTTAATATTGCAACACTAAATATATGTGACTATATTCAAAATGTGGAAATTTCTCAATATGCCGATGATTTCGTCTTGTACGTTTCAAATAGAGAGCTAGATTTAGCAATAACGGAAGTACAAAGTGCCTGCGATGAGCTAAATTCGTGGTTGAATGGCATTGGATTAGTCATCTCCTTATCCAAGAGTAAATTTTGCGTATTTAAAAAGGGTGGATACAGAAATAATGTTGACTTTAGAATTAATAATGAGTCTATACCAATGGTTGATAATTTTAAATATTTGGGTCTTTGGTTGGATAGCCGTTTGAAATGGCGTAAACACATTGAAGAAACTGCACAAAAAGCTTCGAAACTAATAAATATGCTAAAAGTTCTGGCCGGATCGGGTTGGGGTCTCCATCAAAAGCATCTAAGACGTTTATATATAGCTGTGATTAGAAGTCGAATGGACTACGCGAGTTTTTTCTATGATAATAGCTGTAAAACTCACCTATTTAAATTAGACAAAATCCAAAATCAAGCCTTACGCATTATTGGTGGATATATTAGAACCACTCCAATTCATGTTATGGAGAGTGACCTGTATCTTCCCCCACTTCAATTTCGTAGAAGATTTTTAGCAGCAAAGTTTTGGTTAAAAGCTAAATCGTTTTCTAATAATAAAACAATCAATATATTACAAGATATATCTAATACAACACGATTTCGTTATTGGCGTAATAAAAAAACTCCTTTACTAATTTCTGTCCATTCAGAGTTAAATTCAGCGCCCATTCACAGTAGTAATCAACCTGAGATGTTTTCGTTGGAGACCTGGATGAGTAACATTAATCTGTCTCATGTTTTATTTGATTCGATTCCACTGATCGAACATGCAAAACGATCGTATGCCAACCATACTTTAAAGTCTATCTGTATTACTTATATTAATCAGCAGTATGAAAATTGTTATAAAATCTTTACTGATGGTTCAAAGAACGGTAGTAACGGAGGTGCTGCTTTTTTGGATCCTCATCAAAATAGTCATATTAAACTTATGATTGATTCTGATATTTCGATCATGCACATCGAATTAGTTGCTATATCAGAAGCTTTAGCTTACATCCGCTCAATCAATTGTCGTAAGTTTGTCATCTTAACAGATTCTAAAAGCTCAGTGCAACATTTGGCTCGGTGCACCTCGCACGCGGCGAGAGGCGTTCCGATAGCCTACCACATTTTGGAATCAATTATAAGTTTTCAGTCCGAGGATAGGGAAGTCTTCATACAATGGATCCCATCTCACATTCAGTTGCATGAAAACGATGCTGTTGACCTTCTGGCTAGACAGGCGACCACAGACGGTATTCCGTTGGGGGTAACTCCCCTGTCTTCGGATTACACTCAGTGGGTTAAAAACAAGTGTAGATCAATGTGGCAGGAATATTTTGATGAGAGATCCAAGGAGTTGGGCATCTGGTACAAAACTATCCAGCCCGAGATCCCTAAACATCCGTGGATTAGCAACAGTCTTTTATCACGTAAACTTTTGGTGACAGCTCTCAGACTTCGTTCTGCACACATTCCATCAAATAAGTTTAAATATCTTATGAAAAAATCGTCTTCTCCCAATTGTGTTAACTGTAGCGTTTTTGAGGACACTTTACACATTTTGATGGAGTGTGTGCGGAATGAATCTTTTAGAAAACAATGTTTCAATGTAAATGAAATTACTGATGTCGGATTTTGTAACTCTGTTTTAGCTAGTCCCGATTCCGACAATGCCAAATTTTTATATAAGCTAGTAGATTTAGGCCTTGAACAATAATTTGTTTTGTATTTGTTATTATTTAGTTTGTTTATAAGAATTAAGTTGTGTTGAATAACTGGGCGATGTGGTCGCTAAGCGACAAAGCCCTTTAAATAAATAAAAAAAAAAAAAAAAAAAAAAAACAGGTAAGAATCCTTAAGCATGGTATGTAGACTGTACAGGTTCGTGCAAAAGACCTGAATTAAAAGGAGCAAGCGGAGAGTTAAAGTTTATATGAAATTCAACAGCTAGTCAATTATATATTTTTTTTTTTTATGCCATAGGTGGCAAACAAGCAGACGGGCTGCCTGATGGAAAGCAGTCGCCGTCGCCTATGGATACTTGTAACACCCGAGGCATCACAAATACGTTGCCGACCCTTTAGAACTCGATTAACTCGCCTTCTGAAGAACCCCATGTAGTAGCTTCTCGGAAACACCGAAGAAGGTAGCTCTATCCACATTTTGCAGGTATGAGGCAAGAAGGATCGTGTGAAACGCACAGTGTGCGATTTCAACTGATCTATGATGTGTGGATGAGCCTTCAGGCGGTGGCGGCTAGTGCGATGGTAAAACCGCGACGCCGGCATTTATATAAGACATTTCTTACACTAAAATGTAAAACGAAACTTATCTAATAAACCACTACTAGCAGGCATCGTTTCACAAGCAAACCGCATGCTGTCATGCTGACTTGCAATACTTTTGCATTGAGAAAAGTATCGACCAGCATTTTTGTCACAAGATGTATTGACCATACGCGTTAATAATGTTAGCGCTCGGCCCCAAAAAGTCTTACTAAAAATACAGAAATTACTGTGTTGCAGCTTTAGGTGGTCGTTACAAAGAAATACAGATTTATACTTCGACCAAAATAACATGAATGGACGGGCCATATCCATTGAACTTGCTCAGTAAAAACGAGTCAAAATCGTCGACATAATATACTTCAACACCTAATCATAACCATGTACAGTACGTTTGTTACAAAAAAAAAGATAGCGGTTTTTTGTTGTGTATTTACACTTCAGGAAATAAACAACAAAGCTTCGGGAAAGCACACGAATGCATAATTATTACAGATGTTTCGTTATCATGTAATAATAGACTCGTGTCACACATCCTACGGCTAGAGACCGACTGAAACGAAGTGTTGGCTGGCGCTCATTATAATAGCTTAAAAAATGCGCTCCTTCTGTGCCCGTCCATTCATTTTATTTTGGTCGAAGGATTTATAAAGTCATGTAAGTTAGAGCTTCAAATAAAGTATGTTACAAAGCTACAAAACCAATTTTCAAGTTTGGAACACTCGTCTATCGCGATATTTTGCGATTTTCAACTGGCTGGTAACAATCGAAAAACGACGCAATAAACGAAACAAACAAACTTATCGCACCTGCTTCTCATTCGAGTTTGGAACACATTCGAAACATTTCAAATTTAGAAAGCGAGTATAAACACGTAAACTCCACACATCCGCACTTCCGATCGACACATGCCACTTCTAACGATCGCCAAGAATTAGGGGTACCACATTACCAACATTAATTTATAATATGAAAAAAATATCACTACAAATTAAATCTTTGGTTCCCACTTCCCATACAATTCCAAAATATTTTTGATTAAATTTTGCTAATGCTATTGCTATGCAGAATGATAATAATAAACAAGTATACGGAAACGCAAGGGCGGCTTTATGGCGAGCCGTCGGTGAGTGGCGACACCGCGTACCCCGATTCCATGGGTCTAAAACCCCAGAGACACTGACCCCTGGCTTGCCTTAATCGGCTGTCTGGGGATGGAAACCGCAAGAGCTAAGAACCTAAGCTCCAGGGTGAAAGTGTTAAAGGGCATAACGCCGCGAGTAGCTCTTAGTGAAAGTGCAGCACACCTCTCTCTACATCCTAAGCCACCCACGCCAATGATGCCCCTCCGGTGCCAATATGCGGCAGCCATTATGGGGGGCCCATTTAGTGGGTAGCAAGTCATCACCTGCCTTAGCATTTTGAAATGAGGCATAATTGGCAGGTGCCGTACCTCATACCATAGATCTGTTATCCCATCCACAAGTTGTTCACCTCAATAGCCCAGACTTTTAATATCCTATACTGTACAATAGTTTTATATTTCATTTTATACACATTCTATAATTGTATTTTTATATTCAACGGGCCTCTTGGTGTTGGCTTCGGTCCTACCAATGCCTACCAAATGTCCGGGCTAGACCCGAGAATTATAACAAACAAGTATAAATTATTTTTTTTAAACCTCCGATAAAAGCTGATATTCTCCAAACAGCTGAACAATTTTTTTATATTATACCCACGAACAGTCTCGATCGAGTCCCCTTTCAAACAAAAAAAAAAACAATTCAAAATTGGGTCAGATCTTTGGGAGCTACGATGCTACAGACACACAGATACACACATTAAGCTTATAACACCCCTCTGTTTGCGTTGAAGGTTAAAATAGATCAGATATTTTTTGCAGACTTCATTTTAACCAGATTCAGTGGTCAAATTTTTGAATTGTCTTTAACATATCATCATTATTTCAGCCATAGGACGTCCACTGCTGGACATAGGCCTCCTCCATCGATCTCCAAAAGGGCCGGTTGGAAGCGGCCTGCATCCAGCGTTTCCCTGCGGTCTCTTTTAGGTCGTCTGTCTATCTTGTGGGTGAATGTCCTACGCTGCGCTTACCGTTAAAAAAATCTGAAACAAAGTCGAGTTAGTTTCTTTTTTTCGTTTTATGCTCTAATGAAAGCTCGTAATAACCTGGAAATTGGAAATTGTACTGAAAGGCAATTTTATTCACCTTTTTTTTATTTGGATAGAATTTTGATTGTGAATAGTTTCGTTTTTTAGTGAAATTAAAAGCTTAAAAAGGTGGCGAGAATTTGCGTGCGCCGCGGTCAGTACCGCGCCAGGCGTCATCGAGTTTGGACCTATGTTAGTTTTTGTCGTTGCACTCCCCCCGCGGGCATCCTGACTCTAGCGTGGCAAAATACATCGTCGCTATAACTTGGCGGGGGCTGAGGGAGCGTTTTGTTGCCTACGCGACTCGGATAACCAGCCGTTAATTACTGTCAGCGCCTAATTCCACAATTGACAGCCCTAACGCTCGACTGCTTCACCAAATCCGCGGGAATTTGCAACGTTCCAAATTCAAACGGCGCGGCGGACGTCGTCGGTACACGGCGGAAACACTCGAGCGGACGCCAGTTGTCGGTTACTGGCAATGTTACTGGCCGATTTGAAACTATGTGTTCTGATTTTGAAAATAATAGCTATGTTTAGCAAAGAAGAGTTTTTTTTTTTTTTACTTCTCTTTTCTGTGATGTTTAGCGATGAACTAGCGCCTTTTATGCTATTTCATCTCGCTCTACTCATCATCATCATTTCAGCCGTAGCACGTCCACTGCTGGACACAGGCATCGATCATCGACCATCGATCTCCAAAAGGGCCGGTTGGAAGCGTTTCCGCAGCGTTTTCTCGCATTTCTCGCATCTAGTTATACATGATCAAAAAAATCTCACTAGTCACAAAATTTATAAGTTAAGTAACAAAAAAAAGAGTTTTTTTAATTCTATTATTATTATTAGATTTTCAAATAATTTTTTTAAGTTATTTGTTACTTTGCTACCACTACTTGAAATTACAAAATAAAATTATTAATAAAAAAAACTTTATAGAAACAAGCTTTTTTTATTCTTCTCAGCAAACCCCTTCATTTGATACCCATATCATTATGGTAAATAAGAAAATGTAGTTATATTAAATTGAACGCCATATTGAATTTAGTGTGAGGTCATTTTATTTTTCGTATGTTTCTCAACAAACCCTTTTATTTGATACCCATATCATGGGGGTGCAATTAAAATAACTGTTCCGCCATATTGGATTTAGTATGACGTCATTTAGCTGACCATGCATTGTCATCTAAATTGTAGATATGCAAAATTTCAGCACAATCTGTTGAGGATACGTAATCTAAAATTCAGTTTCAAGGTTTGTCCCACACATACTAACAGGCCAAGTTACACAAAAACTTGTAATAAACCGGCAAAGTGCGAGTTAGGCTCGTGCACTGAGGGTTCCGTACCACCACAAAATTCAATAACCAAATTACCAGTTTTATTTATATTACACGGGAATTACTCACCGACTATAGTTTCAACCGCAATTTCAGTGTAATATAAATAAAATTACCAGTTATAACTTGGCAATGAACATAAACTTATCACCGACTGGCACTTGGCCATTATTTATTATTTGTTGTTATACTATAGAGTGTGTACTATAATCATGTTAAGTTTGACGCTTGTATGTATTACCATTTTTACATTAGAGCCAATACAAAAATGCGTTTGTTGTATGGGGACATCCCTTTCGTTTTTACTTATTGACTTTTTTATTATTTGTTAGTCAATCCGCTTTAACATTGCATATTCTGTGAAAATTTCAACTGGCTATCTACTACGGTTCGAAAGATACAGCCATTAATAGGTAGGACAGACAGACAGACGGGCGGATGGTCAGACAGACAGACAGACATCGCAGGCTTAGTAATAGAGTCCCGTTTTTACCCTTTGAGTACAGAACCCCAAAAATGGGCCAAGGTGTGTATCAAGGCCTAATAGATGTCGCAAACATAAATCGATATTCATCCAAATAGTCGAATAATAAACGAGTTATATTTATTTATTTTATTTACATTGCCATATAATGCGTTGTAACATTTAAAATGCACTAAATACACATTATACCCTGTTTATAGGGTGTTGCAAATAGTAAATGGTTTTACTTATTCCACTTAAAATTACACTAAGAATAATTTTCATAAAATACTCATGAAATTGAAAGATTTTTCTCCGAACATGTTTCAAAAACAGATCACGAGCTTCCCACCGAAATAAACTACAACATCCTTGCACCAAACTCTCAATTCGTACACGTCAATGCCCCGTCAACTGACAATGGGAAGTCCTACACCCTCCGGCTCTGATTTATGCGATACAACGTTCCACATCTACATAACAATAACACACTCAATGGCAACAAAGAAACCACGCGAAAGCTACGTTCTAATTCATCACTTTGACATTGACAAGTCATAAACGTAAAAAACTCAGCCAAAAAGCATACAAAAATCTCGTTAAGGGTTCTGTGTGTTTTGTATTTTCACACTGTTCTATCTATACTAATATTAGTAATTTTTAAACTTTCGCGATTTGAACACATGTTTTAAATGTTTATCGGGACTTATATATATATATAGTAGATAGGCTTGCGCTTGGCCGCCATCTCGCCTGATGTTAAGCGACCATGCGGTCTACGATGGAGCACGCTTACCTAGAAGAAACCAATTCACTCACGACTTGAAGACACCCAGATTGTAACTAACGGGGAAGACCCATTCAGGTAGCGAGTTCCACAGACTAGCAGTTCGCACAATAAATGTGGAATCATAGCGCTTCGTACGGGTTCTCGGAATATCAACCATAAAACGATGTCGATTTTTTGTGCCCGCCCTGGCGGTCCGATAGAAAAAAGGGCAGGAAGGAATTAAATCATGCAGATCTGATGCACACTCTCCGAAATGTATCCGATAAAAAACCGATAGACTAGCAACTTTACGCCGATGCTCGAGACTAAGAAGCTTAGTCTGAACCAGGGATTCATTGCTGATGAGTCGCTAAAAATTTTAATAGGAAGATATTATTCTATGAGTAGATGATTACTAAAATAGTTGACACCATGTTTAACATGTAGATTTAATATTTTATGACGTACTTGCAACGTCCGAATGCAAGAGAATTTAGTTTTTAACATCTATACTAATATTATAAAGAGGAAAGATTTGATTGTTTGTTTGCATTGAATAGGCTCCGAAACTACTGAACCGATTTGAAAAATTCTTTCACTGTTGGGATGCTGCTCTATCCCCGGTTGACATAGGCTATATATCCCGGCTTTGCCCGTGCAAAGCAGGGGCGGCCTACTAGTCATAAATAAAGTACCACGTTTGCTACAATTAATAATTTTTCATTTTCATTTATTTGAGGGGAAAAAAGAAAGCTAGTCGACAAACGAAACAACGAAGAGAACTAACAAGTATAAATTGTTTTTTTAACCCTCGAAGAAGAGCTGTTAATCTTCAAGCGGATGAACAGATTTTCTTGAATAATTTAGAACACTTAAGTTAACTTTAATAGTTAAGAACACTTTCGATCGAGTAGTTGTTTCTATCAAGTAACTTTTCAAACAATAACAAACTAAATTAAAATTTGGTACACTGGTTTGGGAGGTATGTTCGACCAAAATAAAATGAATGGACAGGCCCAGTAGAAGCGCATTTTTGAAGATAACAAAATGAGCGCCAGCTCTCATTTCGTTTCAGTCTGTCTCTAGCCGTAGGAAGTGCAACACGTGTCTATTGTTACGCGATAACGAAACATCTGACAAAATTATGCATTCATATGCTTTCCCGAAGTATATACACAAATAATACCGGGATCTATTTTTGTAACAAATATACTGTACATTTTTATAATTTGGTGTTGAAGTATATATCCGACGGTTTGGACTCGTTTTTACTGAGCAATTTCAATGGTTAGGGCCCGTCCATTCATTTTATTTTAGTCTAAGGAGGCATGATGTTATATACAGACACACAGAGTCACACGTTAATTTATAACACCTTGTTTATGTAGTTAGGTTAATAATTGATACCTCAAAAAAAATACTTTATGTATTATCTATTAATGTATTACAACTTACCAAACTTATCTTATCAAACAAAGAGTCATCAAAATCAATTCATAACAGACTGAGTAATCGCGTGGTAACTCATTTGGGAGACCGCTAGACTTGAAAGCGTGAAGTCACGGGTTCAAACCTCGGGCCCGTACCAATGAGCTCTTTGGAGCTTATGTACGGATTTTCATACCACTGGCTTTTCGGTGAAGGAAAACATCATGAGGAAACCTGCATACGTACTGCATACGTACGGAGAAGGAATTCAATGGCGTATGTGAATCCACCAATCCACACTGGGCCAGCGTGGGTAGGCTAAAAGTCCAGCAGTGGACTGTTAAAAGGCTGATGCTGAGTAATTGCGTAACAAAAATTGATAACCTCCTCCTGACGTCGGTAAAAAAACAGAGATAAGTTAAAAAATGCAATTAAACAATGATTTGAGGCAAGTAAGGCTTTTTGGTAAGTAATAAAAAGTACGTAATTTTTAATAAATATTCGGGACATTTTTTTTATATTCGGGACATTTTTGCACACACGGTCATCTGACCCCAAACTAAGCAAAGCTTGTGATATGGCTGCCAGAGACTGATATACATATATAGTTTTAAATACATACTTAAATGGATATTAACAACCAGATATTGAACAAACACAAATGTTCATCACATAAATGTTTGTCCTAAGTGGGAATCGAACCCACGCCCCTAAGCTCAGAAGGCAGGTTCACTACCAACTGGACCAACGGGCTATCAAATAATAAATACAATATAAATAAATAAATATAATACAATAAATACAATATATTTTAATATAAAAAATCATCGATATTTATCCACCTGTTTTCTGACAATCTTTAACTGTGAGAAGGCTCTCGTAGTATAAAATAAATGCTCGCTGTTGAAAATAGGCCGCAAAATGAAAGATGGGATTGATTTCGACCTAATACTTCGTATGTTTTAAGACAACATTATGCCCTGGGCGGACAGAAGACTGTCTGTCCCTCCTAGTGCTTCTAAAAAAACATAAATAAAGTGCGGATCCCTAAAATACGAGAGAAAAAAAAACAGAGAAATCATCGTGCCTTCTGATCCATAGCTCTTTAGCAATTTTCGCGCCTACCAGGATGAAAAAGTTGTGTTCCATTTAGCTATAAGCCTCGAAAATAGCTCTTTAAGGAGTTTGTGGGCCCAGAGATGCTGACTCGAAGATTAGAGGATCACCCCTCATACCCCGGAATAAAGAAACACTCAAAATTCAACTATGCGCCACTAAAAATACGGTCTAAAATAACTCAAAGTAGCTCCCACTGACGCACATCACGCATATTCTTTCACCATGTCGCGAGCTATTTTGCACGCATCTCGTGAAGAGCGTTATTATTTTAGACTCTAACACGTTTACTTTAAAGCACATAATTGGGTTGAAATTACGCGGCTGGAATACGCTTCAGGAGTTATGGCCCACAAATAAGTTTGGGGCCTTAATGGAAAGCTCTCGCCTAAAATGAGAGCTGAAAATGGTTTTGGAAAGTTTGTCCAAACAAAAAGTGCGAATAGTTCTGCAGCGATTTTACTGGAATTATAGTAAAAGGTTTTGTGCTTTTAAAACAATTACTTTGGAAGCTATTCGGGGGCAACTTAAATTGAATTACCAAACTTAGCCAATTTCTTTGCAGCTAAGTGCTTTGCACCGCATGTTTGGTAGTAAATACGTAGCCAAGATGTAGGGCTCTGGCAAAGATGTTTGGTACAAAAACTACCTTTTCGTGTAAAAGCTTTTTTGTAAGGTATTCTGTAGAAACGAAAGGGTAACATAGTGTCACGTAGCGAGTACAAAATCGAGTTAAGTATACGAATAAAGAAGGTACCTAGAGATACCCACTGGTAAAGGGTCATTGTACCTTCTTACGATATTTCGTTCGTACCCGTAAAAGTAAATGTGATTTTCAGTATAAGAACAATATCAGAAACAAAGCTGCTTTTCATGAATACCTACAGTTTTATAAATAGTACATTTTTTAGCTTAGTTTAAAATAAAAAACGCATCCAAAATGTGTTTAAAATACTATATGCATACAGTTAGTGTTTTGTCAAGCCTTAGGCTCGAGTTCGAGTTTCAGCAAGCCTAGCACGGGCCGTGGACAAATTGTCTTTCCACCGTTTTTATCCCGCGAGAAAAAGACAAACGTATCCATATTCTAGCTTTGTCGCGTCTAGGCGTGGATAAAAACGTTGGAAAGACTATTTATCCACAGCCCATGCTAGGCCTGCAGTGATAGCCGTAGCAAAAGACTAAAAGTGGGTAGATCGTTTTGTCTGCACTTAATTTTGAACTGTTCGACCCACCACCAGCATTCTTCAGTCTACCCGTGAACATGGTGCATGTAACTGCGCCGTAATATCAGGAGCTCGTTTCACAACCTTACCACGGTAAATATCCCGTTGATAATCATATCGTCCGGTCTTTCTTATGATTTCTTAGGATATCACTATTATTACAGATTGAAATTAAATACTTTTACGTATTTTATCGCCTTTTCCTACTCCCAACATACCATAAAACGCATTATATCTTTGTATAAAACCATTCATAAAGCCAATAAAACATCGGCCAGCGTTGAAGGTGTTTCCGTCCTATACATCAAACATCATGTGCGATAAACCTTGGAAAGTTTTTTGATGTCCCCTCAAAGGTTTTATTATGCCTTCTGTTTATTGCACATTTTTATGGAAGAATGAATTACTTGATGGGATTAGATCAACGTAGAATGGGCTTTGGTACGTCACGCGAAACGGAGATGAGGGAAAATGGAAAACTTGGATATATATTACGTAGGGGAGACTTATGTCTTCTTTGATCTTTGTATGAGGTTTGTGTTTTGATTGTAGTGTGCTTTTGGTATCTTTAATATATGAAATCTATTGGTTCGAATCTTGTATGTCATGCTATCAAAGTCAAAGTCAAAAGTCAAATCATTTGTTGTTAGTTGTAATTTCATCATCATCATTTCAGCCATAGGACGTCCACTGCTGGACTGCTCTCCCCATCGATCTCAAAAGGGCCGGTTGGAAGCGGCCTGCATCCAGCGTTTCCCTGCGGTCTCTTTTAGATCGTCTGTCCATCTGTCTTGTCATTTGTTGTACATTATTCTAAATATGCGACACTTATGTTAACATAATGACCCACTTAGGGTATGACTGTATGCCATGGGTGGTAAACAAGCAGTCGGTCTACCTGATGGTAAGCAGTCACCGTTGCCTATAAATACTTATAACACCAGAGGCATCACAACTACGTTGCCGATTCTTTTAAATCTATTAACACGGCTTTGGAAGAACCCCATTTTGTAGCTTCTCGGAAACACCGTGGAAGGTTACTCAATCCATCCACATTTTGCAGGTGAGATGAAATAAGGTCACGTGAATCGCACAGTGTGCGATTTCCACTAATTTAAGATATGTGGACGATGAACTTTCAGGTGGTGCCCTATTTAACCGCCCTATAGGGACAAAAATCCTTCCTTAGTGCTTACCTTCGACAAATAAGAAACACTTGTGCAAAAATTAATGCACCTAGACCCAGCAGCTTAGGCTGTGTTTTGCACGTCAGTGAATTAGATATTTTATCAGTTTTTAAAAAGCCTAAGACACATACAAAAGGCTCGTGTTGGCATGTAAAGCTATTCTACGGAACCCTTCCCTCTGGCTCACCTTGCGTGTACTCTAACATTTGATACACCGCTGGAGAGCAATAAATTTCCTTTTACTAATCCTGAATTTGGAGTGCACCTGGCATATTATTATATGAGTTTTACAAATGTATATTATATGGGTTTATATGAGTTTTATATGAGTGAAACGTGAGAGGTTAATGTGATTAGTGTATTGCTTTCGGAAATGCTTTTACTGTAATAGAGGTTTATAGTGAAAAGTTAAGAAGTTTGAAAGCCTAGATAATATTTTTATTGTAATGTTTATGTTATTCTTGTTTTGTGGTATTTTAATAAAGAGTCATTGTATTGTATTGTATTGTAAGTTTATGCATATAGGTAATATAATCGTTAGTAACACTTGTAACACATGAAATGCTATTTCTGTACTAACTTCTGTGTTTTTAATTAGATGCCACTAAATGACGTCACACATTTGGAACAATTGGCTTTTCTTAGTTTGGGATCAGATGACCGTGTGTGAAAAATGTCTAGATTTTTTTTTATTATAAATTAAAAAGTGTGTTTGTTTGTTTGTTACCTTTTTACTCAGCAACAGAACACCGGATCGATATAATTTTTTGCATAAAATATATTGATAGTAGAAGGGCTGAAAGGGATACATTTCATGGCTCATATATTCGCTTAAAAAGCGTTTTTTTTTTTAATATTGAAATAAAAAAAATATAAAAATACAATAAACGTCACAAATCTTTATAAAATATCAATTACTAGCGGTCCGCCCCGGCTCCGCACGGGTAAAGTTAAATAGCCTATATTAATCAGTGATAATGTAGCATTCAAATGGTGAAAGAATTTTTTAAATCGGTCCAGTATATATATATATATATATATATCGCTGGCTCACTATTACAAGGTTATATGTTATTTTCTTACACGTTCAGTAATTTCAATTTAAAAAAAATTGGTTTCATAAATATTGACTTAGCAGGGTTTATGTTTGAGTAAAAGTATCTCTCTCAAGCATAAACCCTGCTAAGTCAATATTTATGAAACCATATTTTTTTTTATTGAAATTACAGAACGTGTAAGAAAATAACATAGAACCTTGTAATAGTGAGCCAGCGATATTAGTATAGATAATAGATATACTTACAAAATTAAGATAAATGTAGGTAACATTACAAAATTTTAATTAATGTCTGTTATATAATTATATAGTAGTATAGGGTAGGTTATTTAGTTTACAGAATACATCATTTTTATTGGAAATAGTATTCTTTAATCTAAACCGAAAAATTATCGATTCCTATCTATATTCACGTGGGCATTGGTGACACCAACTATAATATTCATGCTACAAGCAAAAAAATTGTCTATAACATTTAAATTCTACTTATTTCATTAAGTTAAACTTATACGTGTTTACGTGTCACAAAATAAACGTTTTAGTATCTGTAAATCTCGTAAAATAATGCAACTCATACCAATCCACTGGCAGACGTTGTAAAACGGACAAAAGCTGCCCAAACTAAAAAAGTAATTAATTGAATAGGTCCGATCTGAAACGTATTTCTTGGGCGGATGGTTGTTTGGGCGGATATTTGGGACGAAAGACGGATTCCGTCGATTCATCCAACCTGTTGGTGGACATCTGCGACCAGTGGGTATTGATGGACGTAGAATGATAGGGGACAAAATTTAGACACTGTTATACAAGATCCCGATGATTCTACGAAATAAAAAATTATTTAACAATCTGCTGATTCAGTGAAACAAATCATAATTTATTACAGTTAGGTATGAAATATTTTTAGCCGGATTAGCAAGTTGAAGTGGCAGTGGGCAGGGCACATATCACGCAAAACAGATGGCCGATGGGGCCGAAAGGTTCTGGAATGGAGACCACGGACTGGTAAGCGCAGCGTAGGACGTCCACCCACAAGATGGACAGACGACCTAAAAGAGACCGCAGGGAAACGCTGGATGCAGGCCGCTTCCAACCGGCCCTTTTGGAGATCGATAGGGGAGGCCCATGTCCAGCAGTGGACGTCCTATGGCTGAAATGATGATGATGATGAAATATTTTTAAACCTCCGACAAAAATACTGATAAATCACAAACGGCTGAACAGATTTTCATAAATCATAGCTAAGAACACTCTCGATCAAGTCATGCCGCTGGCTCACTATTACAAGGTTCTATGTTATTTTCTTACACGTTCTGTAATTTCAATTAAAAAAAATTGGTTTCATAATTATTGACTTTTACAGGGTTTATGATTGAGTTAAAGTATCTCTCTCAAGCGTAAACCCTGCTAAGTCAATATTTATGAAATCATTTTTTTTTTAATTGAAATATCAAAACGTGTAAGCAAATAACATAGAAGCTTGTAATAGTGAGCCAGCGACATTTCAAACATACAAAAACTAAGTCGGGTCAGCCATTTGGGAGCTACGATGCCATAGGAAACAGCGCATTGCATTTACAACGGGGAGTGTTCTGAAGAACTGTTTGATCTGATGCCGGCTACACGGTTTTATCATCGTTTTAGCCGCCACCGCCCGGAAGTTCATCCACACATAATAGATCAGTGGAAATCGCACACTGTGCGATTCACACGATCTTTCTTGCCTCACACCTGCAAAATGGGGAATGAGCTACCTAACATGGTGTTTCCGAGAAGCTACAACATGGGATTCTTCAAAAGGCGATTTAATAGATTCCTTAAGGATCGGCAACGTATTTGTAATGCCTCTGGTGTTACAAGTATCGATAGGCGACGGTGACTGCTAACCATCAGGCGGTCAGTCTGCTTGTTTGCCACCTATGGCATAAAAAAAGAAAAACATACAGGTACACAGACATAAAGATACACAAATACACATGTCAAGCTAATGTTTTTATGTTTTATGACTGCCATTTTTTCGTGGTTTAATAATGACAGTATTTTTATTTAACTTCACAATATGATTGTATATAGGTAATCATAATCATCAGCCTTTTAACAGTCCACTGCTGGACTTTTAGTCTACCCCCGAAAGGGTGATTGGGTCATATCCACTACGCTGGCTCAGTGCGTATTGGTGGATTCACATACGCCATTGAATTCCTTCTCGGTGCGTATGCAGGTTTCCTCACGATGTTTTCCTTCACCGAAAAGCCAGTGGTATGAAAAAAAACCCCACAAAAGCTCCAAAGAGCTCATTGGTACGGGCCCGGGGTTTGAACCCGCGACCTAACGCGTCATGTAATATGTAATATTTATGTTAAATTACATTTACATATCTTGCAAGCCAAGCTTATTTTGTTTTAATTTGACACGCTTTTGAGTTGAATTTTGGTGGTATATGGCTGAACGTAACAAGGTACCCTATTAAAATATGTTTAATGGATATTTTATAAATTAAATAATATATGCTAAGGCAAAAAGCTTGTTTTTAAAAGTTAATAGTAAATAAGTTTTTTTACTATTAACTTATTTTTAATATGTATGCATTCCTTCTACCTATGGTAATTTTATATGTTTTATACATATTGTCATTGGACCCGGGTATGTCCTAAAACTGCGACCAGAACCACCGGAGGATGGGCAGCAGCGTCCTGTTAGTACACGGTGAACGTACTGCGATCTCCAAGCCACCTGCCAAGCGTGGGGATTATGGCAACACCCCTCTCTAAGAGGGAGGCCTTGTTCAGCAGTGGACATTTAATGGCTGATGATGTGATGGCAGCGTAGGTAGGCCTCCCACTAGATGGACCGACGACATAGTGAGAGTCGCTGGCATCCAGTGGATGCAAAAGGCAGGCTGTCATTCAGTGTGGAGGTTAAAGGGGGAGGCCTATGTTCATCAGTGGACGTCTTCTACATTCATCACCAAACGGCTCCAACGGAAGACCAGCGCTGGTTAACAGCCGGCATTATGCTGAGTTGGGGCCGATTTGTGACCTTATATTATAACTAGTCAATAAGCTATTTTTTTAAAAACCTAATTTGGTCACAAATAAACTTTTTCTTTCTTTCTTTCTTCTTTCTTTCTTCTGGCTGATGATGATGATGATGATGTGATGGTAATTTTACCGTTATTAGCCGTTCTACCTTTAGCTAATCCATCAAATAGAAACGTACAGATCAGTAGGAGTTTATTTGGGTCAAGGGTGTTGCTTTGTTTGGGAAAGTCAATTCAGCAAATAGAGTCGAAAGATCAGTGACAGGGACGCGAGTTAAATCAACGGAGACAGGTGGGATTCTCGGCAGGTTTGTTTTGTTTGTGATGAGACGATCCAATGGATTTGTTTGAAGAAGCCGACAATTTTTTTATTCAATTTTTTCATGGGAGGATTTTGGCGTAGTACGACTTTTGCATTTATCAGTGTCAAGTTTTGTAAGATTCTCAAGTTTTAATAAAATCTTATCGTCAAACAAGTCATATTCTTATTCATTTATTGCGCAATTGTTATTTACATGTCAGGTCAGTAGAAGTAATAATAAAATAAATATGTCAAAAATTAACAGTAGTTAATAATATAAATTGTATTAGCAATAAACAATAGTTGACTGTTTGACTGACCCGGTGGCTCAGTTGGTAGTGAACCTATCTTCTGTGCTTGGGGGCGTGGGTTCGATTCCCATCTAGGACAAACATTTGTGTGATGAACATTTGTGTTTGTTCTATGTCTGGGTGTTAATATCTATTTAAGTATGTATTTAAAAATATATATGTACGTATATCAGTTTCTGGCAGCCATATTACAAGCTTTGCTTAGTTTGGGGTCAGATGACCGTGTGTGCAAAAATGTCCCAGATATTTATTATTTTATTAAAAGTTGTACAATATTTGTACCCTTATCCACTTTACAGTCCAGGAAGTCCTTGTAACTGTAGAACGTCTGATCGACAAGCCAGCGCTTCAAGCGAGACTTAAAATGAGTCACATTTGCAGCGGTAGTGATACTGCTTGGTAATTTTGTTGCACACCCCATGATATGTGTGACTTTGTCAGATTCTGCCAGTTTCCTAGGAATATGCTTATAATTATATAGTCACACTTAGAGTCAAACAAAGTAAGTCACGGCTAAGTGTAAGTCATGCCCTAGTAAAGTGGTAGAGATTTTATTAGAGGCTTCGACGGAGTTTTGGAAACATGAAAAGACACGTTTCACCTTGCTTACACTTAATATATATATAATATATAATAAAGGCTGCAATACGCGAAGAATGGCGACTGATTATGAAACGAGCCACTGCCCTAACTGTTGACCATGACCACTCTGGCAAAAGTGCTGTCGACTAAGAAGAAAATAAGAACATCACATCAGGCGAGATGGTGGTCAAACGCAAGCCTATAATTTATAAAAAATAAAATAAAAAAAACACGGCAGCGCGTTCACAAACACTTAATAATTATACAATCATCATCATCACCATCATAATCAGCCAGAAGACGTCTACTGCTGAACATAGGCCTCCCCCTTTAACCTCCACACTGAACGACAGTTTTTACATCCACTGGATGCCAGCGACTCTCACGATGTCGTCGGTCCATCTAGTGGGAGGACTACTTACGCTGCGTTTTCCGGTTCGTGGTCTCCACTCAAGAATCTTTCTTCCCCATCGGTGAAGGAAAACACTGAGCAAACGAATGCGTGAAGGAAGGAATGTAAAAGACGCTATAAAGTTCAAAGACATATGACATTCACCAACATGCACTGGGCCAATATGGTGGATTAGGGCCCATCCTCTCTCTCTCTGATTGAAGGCCTCAGTCCCAGCAGTGGGACTCAGACATGATAGGCTGAAATTCTGATGATCATCGAATATATTTGACTGCCCCGGTGGCTCAGTTGGTAGTGAACCTATCTTCTGTGCTTGGGGGCGTGGGTTCGATTCCCATCTAGGACAAACATTTGTGTGATGAACATTTGTGTTTGTTCTATGTCTGGGTGTTAATATCTATTTAAGTATGTATTTAAAAATATATATGTACGTATATCAGTTTCTGGCAGCCATATTACAAGCTTTGCTTAGTTTGGGGTCAGATGACCGTGTGTGCAAAAATGTCCCAGATATTTATTATTTATTTCAATATTATATCCGTCGTCCAAAACAACACCCGTATAATTTAAAATCGATAAAAAAAAGTTGGCCGTCACAGGACGTCCGGCAGATGAGAAACACGACTGCACAAGACAGCATCATGCCGTATGCCGTCACGGCATATGAGTCGGTTTTACTGATAAAGCACGCCAATAGATGTTTCACATCAAAAGAATTACCGCTTAAAAAGAGTACAAATCTACGTTACGCCGAGTGAAACTATAAATAAAATTGTGCATCGTCCTCAATGCCCCGTTTTCTTTGTACTTATTCCTTTGCAGTTTTATGTTGACTGCAAGAGACTTTAGTTCCTCGGAGATGTTGATTTATTTTTACCGATTTGCTCCCCGTAGACAATGTACTGCTGGAATATAGATGGCTAGTAGATTTAGTAGAAGAGTAAAGGTAAAGAAAATTAATGACCTAAAGATAATATCAAGCTTAACATCAGGCGAGTTGACGGCCAAGCGCAAGTCTATTTACAATAAATAAACCGGCTAAGTGCGAGAGTTTTAACTCGTAATGTCTGTATATTTTGTTTCTGTCATAAATAAATATTTTTCTTTCTTTCTTTCTTTCTTTGGGTACAGAACCCTAGAAAGCTAAATATTTTCATTTAGAAAATTATATATAAAACCTTATCTATTCTTTACTAATATTATAAAGAGGAAAGATTTGATTGTTTGTTTATTTGCATTGAATAGGCTCCGAAACTACTGAACCGATTCGAAAAATTATTTCACTGTTGGGATGCTGCACCATCCCCGGTTGACATAGGCTATATATCCCGGCTTCGCCCGTGCGAAGCAGGGGCGGCCGACTAGTATTATATATAAAAACTATACCTTATCTATACTAATATTATAAAGAGGAAAGATTTGATTGTTTGTTTGTTTGTTTGTTTGTTTGCATTGAATAGGCTCCGAAACTACTGAACCGATTTGAAAAATTCTTTCACTGTTGGGATGCTGCACTATCCCCGGTTGACATAGGCTATATATCCCGCCTTCGCCCGTGCGAAGCAGGGGCAGCCTACTAGTTTTTTATATAAAAACTAGTCGAATCCCGCGGTGTTACCCGCGATTTACCAATTTTTCCGCTATTTTTGGGAGGAAAAGTACCCTATGTCCGTCTCCATGATGCATACTATCTTTCTGCTAAATTTCGTTAAGATCGGCTTAGCCGTTAAGTCGTGAAAAGCGGACATACATCCAGACAGAGAGACAGAGTTACATTCGCTTGTATAATATTAGTAAGGATATTGTTTTATTCAGTAAGATAGTGTTATAAATATAAATAACGGCTCTAGAAGTATTTTATTGTTGTCCTTGTCTTGCAACAGGATAGACATCTGGAAGCCTCAAAGACGCTTCGAATGCGGTCTCTCTCACTCCATTCATCAGGCTGTCAACGCGGCTTACTGGCAAAACCGAAGCATTTACCCTGCTGAAGCAAGTTTCATCAGCCTTAGACTAATAAACTGATGGATATGAAAAGCATGTAAGTATATCGAATAAGCTGGCACCGCAACTTTCCATAAAAAAATTATTAAGGCCATCTTTGCAAGTTTATGCATTTTGTGTGCCACTAAAATCAGTGATATCTCTAAAGTTTTGTATGAAACCTACTTGCTTATGTTATGTCGTTATACTAAGACATGGCGAGTGATGGTTTAAATAGCTCCACACTTGCTCTGTGCACAATTGTGCGTAATTCTTTTGAGTGCATCAATTTGACATACACTGATGAATGTAACGTCTCCTTGAGAGATCTGGATGTATTTAATGATTATATTATTGAAACTGACGTGGTTTTCACACATTTTATTTATATAACAAATTATTATTTTAATTTAATTTAATATTTATTAATTTTTTTATATTACCGGCTTAATCTTACGTGAGTAATTCCCGTGTAATATAAATAAAATATTTAATAATTAATTATGTGTTTTTAAAAACAAAATAGTAAACTCTCTAACTAGATGATAACTATATGATATTCTTAACAAATAATGTTAAGAATATCATATAGTTATGTTTATTGGATTATATAGTTTGAGTGTCTAACCAGTTTTATGGTAAATGTTGTATACGCCTCTAAAAGGTGTTCATTTCAGATCTATGTATGTATAAAAAAAGTTTTTTTAAGAATGTGTAATATGTTCCCTGTTGGCGTATCTCTCTCAATAATTAAATAAATAGATATTGCCGTTATCAATATATCAATCATCATTTTATTTTAGTTTATTAAATCAAAATGGTGAAACTCAAAAAGATAAGAACTAAAATTAATTTTACGACACCGAACTTAGCGGTTTGCTGTATTAAAATCACACCTGGGGCCTTACGGCCAACGGCTAACTCGGTAGGTATCAAACTAACGTTAAATCCGCTCAAATGAAAAATCACGCGACCGCAAATAGTATTTGAGCGCGTTAAGGTTCACTTTCGCGTAATTTTCCAACTGAGCGGATTTAACGTCAGTTTGCTACCAGTTAGCCGTTGGCCGTAAGGCCCCTGGTACTTGACGCAGCCGTTCGTAGTCAATCAGCGAAGTCAAAACTGTCAAAATTAAAGTAAAAACAAAATTAAGTCCCAGTGGCATGTCCCGGAGGCTCATTTGTCCATGATTAGCGCCCTGCTGGGGTAACTTCAGCCAACGGCGGTAAGTTTTCAAACCACCAAGGTGGTTTTACACCCTTCTAAAATGTATAAACAGAATGTATTGGCTGGTAACGTTACTCGATGAGTTATTGTTGAACAAATTGAAATTCAGTTTTAAAGGTTATAATAAATCGGCCAAGTGTGAGTCAGGCTCGCGCACTGAGGGTTCCATACCACCACAAAAAAACAACAATTATTGAAATAGTAAATTAGAAAAATATGGCATTTCGATTTGATGAAATGATAAGGAGGTCATCCAAGTAAAGAATAACAAGTTATAGCTTAAAAATGAACAGAAATTTGTCTCTGACTCGCACTTGGCCATTATTTATTTTATATTTATAAATTTAATCTTTCTATTTAGTTTTTTTTTTTTTTCCTGGGCAAGTGCCTTTATTAACTAAACAAAATACAAGCTAAAACTAAAACTACAAATACAGTAAGACTGCCCATAGACCGTTGAAGGTTTAGACCTTCAAATACAAACACAACAAACAATCCAAATGCTCAAGCCCACTACCAGTTGGCAGCGTACCCAGCATGCTGGCGGCATTACCACGTTGAATGGCAATGCTTATGCGTTAGTCAATTTAGTTAATAATTCATAAATTTAAATATTTAAATTTAAATTTATGTTTGTTGTTATATTTCAAACTGGGGATGATTTATATGATTGAGTGATATGATTATAGTACCTACGTACTATAATCATCCCCAGTTTGACGTATTACCGTTTTTACATTAGAGTTAATACAAAAATACGTAAAAAATACGTTTATTGTATGTATCGAGACCCCCCTTTTGTTTTTACTTTTAGATTTTTTATTATTTCTTAGTTAATCCGCCATAATATTACATTATTCTGTGAAAATTTCAACTGGCTTTCATACAGCCGTTAATAGGTAAGACAAACAGACGGACAGACATCGTAGGCTTAGTAATAGGGTCCCGTTTTTACCCTTTGAGTACGGAACACTAAAAACAATCCAACCTCATCACAATCAAAAATTTAAATCTTACACCTTATAAAGTTATATAATTACTAGCGGTCGGCCTCAGCTTCGCACGGGTATAGATTATAGCCTATGTCACCCGGGGATAGTGTAGCTTCCCGTCAGTGACATAAAAACCTATATATGACCTATATATGTATGTATATCAGTCTCTGGCAGCCATATCACAAGCTTTGCTTAGTTTGGGGTCAGATGACCGTGTGTGCAAAAATGTCCCGAATATTTATTTATTTATTTAATTTTTCAAATCGGTTCAGTAGTTTCGGAGCCTATTCAATGCAAACAAACAAACAATCAAATCTTTCCTCTTTATAATATTAGTATAGATTTACGGGATATTTACCGTGGTAAGGTTGTGGAATGAGCTCCCGATATAATATCCCGTAAATAATTATAATTCAATGGCGTATGTGAATCCACCAATCCGCACTGGGCCAGCGTGGTGGATATGGCCCAATCACCCTATCGGGGGTAGGCTTAAAGTCCAGCAGTGGACTGTTAAAAGGCTGATTATGATGATGATGATGATGATGAATTATAATTATGACGTTAGTAAACAATCGTGATAGTTCAAAACAGTTCATCATCATCATCATCATCAGCCAGAAGACGTCCGCTGCTGAACATAGGCCTCCCCCTTTAACCTCCACACTGAACGACAGCCTGCCTTTTGCATCCACTGGATGCCCGCGACAAAACAGTTATTAACACCTTATTTCAATCTGAACCTATAGGATATAAATGTAGCTTATTTCATTTTAACAATATCACACGTATTTTACAGCAGAAAACTGGAAATAGTTTTCAATTCGACAACGTCGTTCCTGCACTCGTAGCAATATTAGAAAGAAAACGTGAGGTCATAGCAAATGAAATGGGACCTACTGAGAGGTTTATTGCATTCAACTCTTGTAGAATTGTAGATACAGAATTTTAGTTAAAGTAACTTTTTGTTATTTTTCTTGGCTTCATTTTGGATATTGAGTGCGTATTTTTTGAAGTTATACTTCTTATGCGACTTGCAACAAGGTTGCGTGAAACGTTTAACGCTACCATGGAGGGGGAATTTTTCTCTCTCGTATGGTTGCGAAATGCGTATCCTTTTTTCGCACTGCGATTAGCAGATCCGGTAGTGTAATGGTGTCGCTAATGGATTGAGAAGCCTAAGGAGCTAGGTTCGAATCTCGAGAAAAGCATGTTTTTAAATTGTTGATATTTTTGCCCTAGTTATAATTTTACGGTTCCTTGTTGAAGTATTACTTCTTCCGCGCGGAGGGACTCCACGCACTATTTTTTTTAAAAGCTTTTATTTAACATGCCCTGTTAGTTTCATTTAAAGTCAGTTGCAAGTCAAATCTTGAAGCTGAGTTTAAGACCAGTTAAACTTGCCCTGTTAGTTAGTAGGTACTCAGTTACAAATCTTGCAACTGAGTTTTAGACCAGCTGTTATCATGAACCGATTGAGCTGAAATTTGGCATACTTATGTAAGACTAGCTGCGTCCCGCGGTTTCATCCGCGTAGGTGATGAAAAATGGCGATGATGATGAAAAGTAGCCTATGTTACTCTCCGGGCCTTGAACTATATATACCCATGCAAAAAGTCAGGTTGATCCTATCAAGTTATGCCGAACGCATCAAGTTATGCCGAACGCACTCTGCGTTCACTAACTAGTCCGGTCCATCTGTAGAGGCCAAAAGGCCAACATTACAAGTCAATATAAAAAAAAAAAAAAAAAAAAAAACAGGTTGATCCATTGCTCTGTTGCTGCATAAAAGAATAACAAACAAACCAACAAACTTTTCGCAATGATTATAACAAACAGTGTTTTAATTATACTAAATCATAATAATATTATAAAACTATCACGTTTGTTCACTAAAGTTATATGATTATTTACGGGATATATCGGGAGCTCATTCCTCAACCTTACCACGGTAAATTTATATCCCGTAAATAATCATATAACTTTATGTAAGATTGGTGACAATGCAATGTTATTGTACCATTGAGCTGATCTGATGATGGAGACAAGAGAGAAAGAAAGAAAGAAAATAAATTTTATTCGACACCTTTACAAAAAACTTATATCTAGAGGACACAATCAGTGTCGAATGGGTCCGTCTCGGCATAAATGCTGAAAGTCAAGGACTATCAGCGTCGGTTTTCAGACGAACCCTTGAGTTTACACTTACATTACACTTAACACAAATTTACATATATATTACATATACATATATAGACAAAGTGGCCAAGGAACTTCTAAACGAAATGACGTACGTAATCCCGTCGAGTTTGAGTTCGTTGGAGCACCGAGCACTTTGATCCTAGATGATGACCAGGGTCCTGATGATGGAGCCAGAGGATAACCATTTCTACCTTCCTGATATGGTATAATGAAAGGGTTTGCTGAGAAGAATACGAAAAGCTTGTTTTTTTTTTTTTTTTTTTTTAATATCAATAAATTATTTTTCCAGCTTTTTTTACTTGTAATGTTTGTTAGTTTGTTTAGCTGAATTGACAGACATCGTAGGGTTAGTAATAGGGCCCCGTTTTTACCCTTTTGGTACGGAACCCTAAAAAACTAAAATTTTTACGCTGTAACAGGCCATGAGATATGTCTCCATTCTTACGACCATGTATGCTACTTTATATGTATGTGTACCTACCATGTTCTGACAAATAAATATTTTGAATTTGAATTTAAGATGGCATTTTCAGTGACTTGGTAACGAGCTTCTGAAAACAATGAAATTTTTGTGATGTTTTACACAGATTCAATTTTCCCGTAGTGGTCCACAGCGACTAAATTTTTCCCAGGAACCAATAACCCCTAAATACCCACCCATAGCCGGCGAACTAATGCTACCAATTCATCTCGAAGCTTCGTTATTTCAGATATGAAAAGTCGGATTGATTGCCTCCAGTATGCAGAGGGTTTAATGGAATTTATGTGTGGAAAAATTGTAGGAAATATGAAAAAGGAGATTTTTACCTGTAGGACAATAATAGATTGTTACAGAAAGTATGGACCCGGGTATGTCCTAAAACTGCGACCAGAACCACCGGAGGATGGGCAGCAGCGTCCTGTTCGTACACGGTGAACGCACTGCGATCTCCAAGCCGCCTGCCAAGCGTGGGGATTATGGCAACACCCCTCTCTAAGAGGGAGGCCTTGTTCAGCAGTGGACATTTAATGGCTGATGATGTGGGATGTGACACAAAGGATGTAGGAGATCTTTTACATACATATCACCATATTCACGTGTGTAAAAAATCTACTTTTCTTCACTAGTGTAGGATAAGACAAAAAAATATCCTGAGAAAAATCAGTTTCATTTTCAATTTCCCTTCAAAAAAAATAGCAAACCACCAGGATGCAATTTTTGTTTAACCATATAGGTTTTACATAGTTTATTTTTATTTCACAGATTAAAAATTTTCAGACATGGAACGGACCTACATGGTTGAAGAAAATAAAAAAGTAAGCTTCGTATTTCCTTTTAAAAGTATCAGGTACAGTTCTGTGGGTCATCATCATCAGCCAGAAGACGTCCACTGCTGAACATAGGCCTCCCCCTTTAACCTCCACACTGAACGACAGCCTGCCTTTTGCATCCACTGGATGCCCGCGACTCTCACAATGTCGTCGGTCCATCTAGTGGGAGGCCTCCCTACGCTGCGTCTTCCGGTTCGTGGTCTCCACTCCAGAACCTTTCTTCCCCATCGGTTATCGGTTCTTCGAGCGATGTGGCCTGCCCATTGCCACTTCAACTTGCAAATTTTAACAGCTATGTCGGTGACTCTGGTTCTTTGGCGAATATCCACGTTTCGGATTTTATCGCGCAAAGAAACTCCGAGCATAGCTCTCTCCATTGCCCGCTGTGTGACTCTGAGTTTTTCCAAAAGGCCAACAGTTAAGGACCACGTCTCAGTACCATATGTCATCACTGGCAACACACACTGGTCAAAGACCTTCGTCTTGAGGCACTGTGGTATCTTGGACGAGAAGATGTCACGCAATTTCCCGAACGCTGCCCATCCGAGTTGGATTCTTCGGGAGACCTCTTTGCCTAAGTTGGACTTACCTAACTGAACAATCTGTCCAAGATAGGTGTAATGGTCAACAACTTCGAGAGTATCGTTCCCAATGACCACTGGCACGGGTTCAACATGGACATTGGACATAATTTTTGTCTTGTCCATGTTCATTTTAAGACCCACCTGTTGGGAAAGGCTACTGAGGTCGCTGAGCATCGTATTGAGATCCTCCAGCGACTCTGCCATGATGACTATATCATCGGCAAAACGAAGGTGAGTGATGTATTCGCCATTGACGTTGATGCCGAATCCGTTCCAGTCCAAGAGCTTGAAAACGTCCTCCAATGCGTTCGTGAACAGTTTCGGAGAGATAACATCTCCCTGTCTCACGCCTTTCTGCAGTTGGATTGGTTCCGTGCTCTCGTCCTGTAATCGGATCGACATGGTGGCGTTTCTATACAGACACTTCATCACTTCGATATACCTATAGTCGATATGACAACGCTGGAGGGACTGCAATACTGCCCAGGTCTCGATTGAATCGAAGGCTTTTTCGTAGTCCACAAACGCTAGGCATAATGGCCGATTATACTCCTCAGTCTTCTGTATAATCTGGCGGAGCGTGTGAATGTGGTCTACGGTGCTCCAGCCTTTACGGAAACCGGCTTGTTCGGGGGTCTGGAAGTCATCAAACCTGCTTTCGAGACGGTTCGTAATGACTCTGGAGAACAGCTTGTACACATGGCTCAGGAGTGAGATGGGTCTATAATTCTTCAATAAGGTGTTATCACCTTTTTGAAGAAGAGTACCACCACACTCCTGTGCCATGCTTCAGGCGTAGTACCTTCGAGAATGACGGAATTAAATAACTTCTGGAGGACTAAAAGTACCGGTTTTCCACCCGCTCTCAGTAGTTCTGTCGTGATTCCGTCATCACCCGGCGCCTTGTTGTTCTTAAGCTGTTTCAGAGCCATTCTAATCTCGTACAAGCTGATGTCTGGGATGTCCTCAGTGTAATGTCGGGTCAGTTTCGCTCTCTTGTCCTGAGCTGTACTGTACTGACAATAGGCTGTCGTGTCGAGGTGTACAACTGTCCGTAAAACCTCTCGAGCTCTCTCAGAATCTCCGGCTTTGATGAAATGATACTGCCATCCTCGATCTTCAACTTCGTCATTTGGCTCTTCCCAATAGACGAATTCTTCGCGAACACTTTCGAGCCCTGGTTCCGCTCAATTGCATCCCTAATACATCTTGTATTGTAGGAGCGCAGATCGTGTCTCACCGATTTCGAGATTCGTCTATTAAGTTGGCCATATTCCGACATATCAGCTGAAGATTGCAGTCTCATCTCAGTCCGGTCTTTCATTAGCTTAATGGTTTCGTCTGAGAGCTTCTGAGGTCTTTTTCGGGGTGGGGTCTTAAAGAACTTGGACCCCACTGCTTGGACAGTTTCCACAAGCCCATTGTTTATTTCGTCCACAGTTCCGCTTTCGGCTAGGCCCTGGAAGCGATTATGCAGTTCAAGTTGGAAGTCATTGGGGTTTTGGATTTGGGCATGACCAGGACGGAGCGTGGACTTCACCAGACGCGACCTCTCCAGCTTGATGTTGATAGTTCTGTGGGTACAGTCACCGAAAAGTTTTTTTATTTTTTTTTAATTAGAACGGATGTCAAGGCATTTTTGTATGTGTTATAGCCAGTTGCACCCATATAAAGGCAACGTCAGTAATTCGAAATCAGTTAGCAACTGTAATGCGGACAAAAAACTTTGAGACCTAACACAAAAAGGTAAGATTCAAGTTCTTTGGATGCGGAGTAAGAATGTAATAAGAATGTTCAAGCAAGGTTCTGTCATAATGCCTGGCGACAGATTTTCCTTCTTATTTCCGATCTATTTACTTCTCTTATCTGTGGTTACAGTGCGGCCAAGGTACGGAAATTTCGCCACTGCCTCGTTTGTTATATTTCCCACAGCCAGATTTTATAATTTCTGTCGTGTAGTTACTAGGTATTATGTTTTCATATAATTCTGACTAAATCAATTTCACCTTTACAAATAAACCAAAGCAATTTGAATCAGATTTGTTAGCGATTAAGGGTCACTAAGACAAATGTAAATCAGATAATTAGGTAATTAAAGTGAATAATGCCTTGGCTTGAGACGTGTGAAATCTATTAAGGTTTTAGTCGATGTAGACATTGCTAAAGTAGAAAAGACCTAAGCTATTTAATCCGAGGTACGCCTGAGGCTTCTGACTTAATTTGTAAAAAACCACATGATGGAGACTTTCTTTGCGCGATAGAATCCGAAACGTGGATATTCGCCAAAGAACCAGAGTCACCGACATAGCTGTTAATATTTGCAAGTTGCAGTGGCAATAGGCAGGCCACATCGCTCGAAGAACCGATAATCGATGGGGAAGAAAGGTTCTTGAGTTGAGACTACAAACAGAAAGACGCAGCGTAGGTAGGCCTCCCACTAGATGGACGGACGACATTGTGAGAGTCGCTGGCATCCAGTGGATGCAAAAGGCAGGCTGTCGTTCAGTGTGGAGGTTAAAGGGGGAAGCCTATGTTCAGCAATGGACGTCTTCTGGCTGATGATGATGTCAACGTGTCAACGTGTATGTATACTATATATAACTATACACAACGTTAACATATATTGTATGTACACCCACCTACCACAAATTTTGATAAATGAGGTATCCATAGAACACTCTAAGTCAGGGATGGTCACTGAGTACTGATGGTTAGATAAGTGACGTCACTCTAAATCCAAAATGGCGGACTCCCAAAAATGGCGGATCAGTTATTTTTTATGCAGCCCAATGAATATGGTATGGGTATCCAATAAAAGGGTTTGTTTAGAATAATACAAAAAAATAAATTGACGTCACACTAAATTCAATATGGTGGATGCTGCAAGATGGCGGATATTTTTTTTTTATCATCTACCATCATGATATGGGTATCAAATGAAAAGGTTTGCTAAAATAATACGAGAAAAATGTTTTTTAAAAGTTTTTAAAATAAATATTTCATCATCATCATCATAGTCAGCCTTTTAACAGTCCACTGCTGGACTTTTAGCCTACCCCGAAAGGTGATTGGGCCATATCCACCACGCTGGCCCAGTGCGAATTGGTGGATTCACATACGCCATTGAATTCCTTCTCCGTACGTATGCAGGTTTCCTCAAGATGTTTTCCTTCACCGAAATAAATATTTATATTAAAGAAAATACAGAAAACTACAGAATAGAAGTAAAATCTAAATCCACTGAATGCTCTGAATTGAAAATCCACCTTAATTACGAATAACTCAAAGTACTGAGATACTGATTGAAAACCACAATTCATTGGTTGCGTCTCGATACCTAAATCTTGAACATGCGAATTCGTTGAACGCGGAATCGATTCATTGAGGATCGCGGCCACTTGGAATTTTCCACGACGAAATGTTGATTTCATTCTGAATTCAATCCAATGAAATATTTGTGAGCACATGGAATTGTCTTTGCGAGCTCAAAGAAAAAAAGGAATGAATGGATTCAAGGAGGTATATAACGCAGTGAAATGCAGCGCCGCTTGTATTTTTATGAATATGTAGTGTCACATTTATTAACTCGATTTAGTTTATCAGCATCTAATAAACGTTGCATGGGATCGCAAGAAACTTAGCCTCATCATTTCAGCCATAGGACGTCCACTGCTGGACATAGGCCTCCCCCCATCGATTTCCAAATATGCCGGTTGGAAGCGGTCTGCATCCAGCGTTTCCCTACTCCGTAGTAAAATTGTTGTACCTATCTATTGTTCATAATTGTGTTTTTTTATGTTTGGGTTAAGTATTCAACCCCATTTTGACCCTTTCCCCCTTATTTTCACTTTTAATGGCATTTTCACAAAATGTATTCTTAACGGACATCTACACGCCATAATAAACTTACCTGCCAAATTTCAGTTTCGTAGGTCAAGTATTTTTTGAGATATCGTGATGAGTCATTTAATGAGTGAGTACGTAAGTGTATGTATTTAATTTTTATAAATATGAGATAACTGCACTTAAAACGTGGTCTCTCACTGTGGGCCTCATAAGCAAACTCAAAGTTGCACAACGAGCTATGGAGAGGGCTATATAATATGTGGTTTCTCTACTAGATCAAATCAGAAATGAAGAGATTCGTAAACGAACGAAAGTTACCGACATAGCCCACCGGATTAGGAAGTGGCAGGGGGAAGGGCACATATATTATCACGCAGAACAGATGGCCGATGGGGCTGAAAAGTTCTCGAATGGAGACCACTGACCGGTAAGTGCAGCGTAGAACGTCCACCCACAAGATGGACAGACGACTTAAAAGAGACCGCAAGGAAACGCTGGATGCAGGCCGGCCCTTTCGGAGATCGATGGGGGAGGCCTATATCCAGCAGTAGACGTCCTATGGCTGAAATGAGGATGATACTGATATATGAGACAAAGAAAAAAGTAAGTCGAGATAAATTACTTCTACATTCGAAAAGAATAGGTAGTTTTTGCCAAAAATCTCCCTGCGTGATGGATAGCAAAACTTCTATTTTTTATCTGTCTTTTCCGTACCCCTGGGAATTGCGGGCGATCCGCACAACGTCCATTCTACCCGGCTTGTATCAACGTAAATCTTCAGTATTACTTCGCTATACGTGTTTTATTCTTATTGTTTTCCTGTTTTCTGGGGTTAGAGTTTGCATAGGACCTTGGGTCTACATTTTTAAGCCTGTTTTGTGCGTAAAACGCTTTCTTTGCTTGCGGACTCATCGTAACGAATCCTGTAACTACAGTTTCCATTGTTGTGCAACGGAACCTTGAAAACATTCTGGAAATTATTTGAAGACATTCTAAAGGGTTCAAGGTTAATAATAATAATATTCGGGAATTTTTTGCACACACGGTCATCTGACCCCAAACTAAGCAAAGCTTATATTATGGCTGCCAGAAACTGATATACATACATAATTATATAGTTTTATCGTTTTATAAATACATACTTAAATCGATATTAACAACCAGATCCAGAACAAACACAAATGTTCATCACATAAATGTTTGTCCTAGGTGGGAATCGAACCCACGCTGAGAAAGTATGTTCACTACCAACTGGACTAACGGGCTATCTTGCTCAAAATATCATGTGAAAAAGTGATAATAATTTCCAACGTGCCAGAATATAAATATCACTGGCTACCTCTTAAAGAAGGCTAGAAACAGTGCATTGCGGAAAATCACGCGAACGTGAACCTTAACGCGCCGAGATACGGTTTGCAGTATAGCTTTTCGCAAACACCTAACAAAATCACTTTAACAGGTAGCCGTAATGCCCCAGGTCACCGTATCTTTACTTTTTCAACCAATAACACTCCTAACGGTCCTAAAACAACAGCTACAAATTACGTAAACCGGTCTAGTAATTAAGTTCAAACAGTAAAACAAAATGAAATACGATACAAAACCAATAAACCTTCCAATGTTTCCAATGTTTATTTCACGGAAACTGACAGCAGAATGAACTAGAATGTGAAAATAATATGAAATTAAAATCTCACTCTTGTTACTGGGCAGCTTCGGACTCAATAACAGGATGCTTTGAGTAGGTAAAGGTATTAATTCAATTGCAGGCGACACAACGTTCAAAATTTAAAAGTATTCACATCACACACACACATCAGCAGCCATTAAACGTCCACTGCTGGACAAAGGCCTCCCTCGTAAAGAGGGGTGTTGCCATAATCCCCACGCTTGGCAGGCGTAGAAGTAAAAGTATTCGTAACTGTTTTTTTCTTCTCCATAATATAAATTATCTTTTAAAAGAACCGCTTTAAAAAACCACAAAACACAAACATTCTAAGTTAATGCCACTAAAAAGGCACTATGACACTATATATGGCGGAAAATTCTAATTTCCAACAGTTTTTTTTGTCTTTATAGCTAGGCTGGGATATTATTTTAAAATTACACAGTGTTTGCGCCACAGAAAAGAGAAGTAAATTTTCCTCTTCTGTGGTTTGGTTGGTGGGAAATCATTGGTTGTTCTTTACAATATCATGTACAGCTATTTAACAGTAACGCATCATATTAATTACGTTTGTGAATAAAACGTTTGAAACAGCAAAAATTAATTTATTCAAAAATGTAAGTAATAATGTGCATAAGAGATAAATAAAACCTTTACATGATTTTGTAACGAATAATAATCAATTTGCGCAAACATCATGATTGTTTACAATAATTACCCGGCCTAGCTACAAGAAAACTGTTTGAAATAAAAATTTCCCGTTAAGTGAAACGTAACACTTCATCATCATCATCATTTCAGCTATAGGACGTCCACAGCTGGACATGGGCCACCCCCATCGATCTCCAAAAGGGCCGGTTGGAAGCGGCCTGCATCCAGCGTTTCCCTGCGGTCTCTTTTAGGTCGTCTGTCCATCTTGTGGGTGGACGTCCTACGCTGCGCTTACCGGTCCGTGGTCTCCATTCCATAACCTTTTGGCCCCATCGGCCATCTGTTCTGCGTGATATGTGCCCTGCCCACTTCAACTTGCTAATCCGGTGGGCTATGTCGGTGACTTTCGTTCGTCTACGGATCTCCTCATTTCGGATTCGACCTCGTAGAGAAACCCCGAGCATAGCCCTCTCCATAGCTCGTTGTGCGACTTTTTCCTTAACACTTACGAGGTCTACATTCAGCAGTGGACGTATTCTGGCTGATGATGACACAGTGAAAGGTGCGTTTATGTTCACAGTTATCACTCTTAATATGATGAAATTAATAAAAAATGAGAATACCCCAGATAATAAACCCTAGTCCACCTGGCGCGTAATATGCTGACACAATTTTATGTGTGTATCCTTTGAAAAGAGCCAATATAACGACATATTCCCGAAATATAACAAACATAAAGTACAGTACAACAAACATATCTGTACAGCTGAATGGAGAGCCACCACCGTATTTCCCGAACAAAACTGACAGCTGCACGTTGAATTTTTTAGTTCCATCATTTAGTCGACTGCTCAGATAAGTTGGTCGGTCTGTAAGCCTTTCTGCGTGCCCGAATCGCGACGGAATAATCCGAAAGGCATTCGCGTTTACGACGATACTTTATGGCGACAAAAGATTTTACGAGCAAATAAATTAAATGTCGAACTATCAGAGACTCGGTTATTGAGCCGCGGGCTGCGGCACGTGTCTTGTAGGACGTATGGACCGGGTAGGGTTAATTTCTTCAGGGAATAATGCGAAGCAAAAAATCATTACCTTATTGTAGAAACTGACGTGGTTTTCACACATTTTATTTATATTACACGGGAATTACTCACGTAAGATTAAGCCGGTCACTCCGACTATAGTTTCAACCACAGAAAAGTGATACACTTAGTCTTGAGCATCGGCGCAAAGTTGCTAGTCTATCGGTCTTTTATCGGATACATTTCGGAGAGTACATCAGATCTTCATGACCTAATTCCCTCCTGCCCATTTTTCTATCGGACTGCCAGAGCGGGCACAAAAAATCGACACCGCTTTATGGTTGGTATTCCAAAAACCCGAACGAAGCGCTTTGATTCCACTTTTATTGTGCGAACTGCTAGTACGTGGAATGCGCTGCCTGAATGGGTGTGCCCCGATAGTTACAATCTGAGTGTCTTCAAATCACGAGTGAATCGGTTTCTTCTAGGCAAGCGTGCTCCACCGTAGACCGCATCATCGCTTAACATTAGGTGAGTTGGCGGTCAAGCGCAAGCCTATTATATATAAAAAATAAAATAAAAATAGAACCACACATATATTATAGTTTCAACCACAGAAGAGTATAGTCCGGTTTGAGCTCAAAACTATCTCAAAAACAAAATCCGAAAAAATCTAGCAATTAATCAAGGCACAAAAAAACAGCACGAAATTATGATCCATAGTTAAAACCTATTAGCCTACGCCGTGCCACGTCGTGCCACGTAGCATGGTGTCACGTCACGTCGCGTCGATCGAGCTCTCCAATTAGTGGTATGTCAATCATTATGTACGTGGGTAAGCTGGAGAAATCCCACGTGAGGGACAATGTTAAAAAAATTATATTTAAAATTTACGTTACGGGCATTGATGTAAGTAAATAGGGGGAAGATACGGGACGTGGACCGCACAATATAGGCTCCGGGGCACAATCCACTTCAGTCACAATTGAACTGGCGTTTTGATAGCACAAGACTTACTTGTCAAAATTGTGTGAAATAAAGCAGCAAAAATTACTTCCTGCGTTTTCACAAGATGCACCAACAGTTCGAAGAGAAAAAACAAATTTTACGGCATTAATTTTCACTCGTTAATACTTAAAAACAATTAACTAAATTTTCGTTTAATGTCATTTCCATGGTCTAGTGTAGTGTCTAATGGAGCGGTGAAGTTGACGTTTACAGTGTAGACGTCAACGTCGCCGCTGACTCGAGCCGAAACAGAGCCATATTTATTGGGTACAATGTTTGGATGTCACGCGTCTTCCCCCTTTTTAAAACATTCAGGTTACGGGTAATCTTCGTAATTTGTGTTTTTTTTTTTTTTTTAATAAGTGATATTAAAGTTAAGGTTTAGTGGTATATTAAATAAGGTATTTTTGGGTACGACAAATTATTTTTCACTAAGCTAGGGAGCTAGGTATGTAAGGTAACTTAAGTAGGGTAAGGTAATCTTGACCATATTTTTTTTATTATTTGCATTCTGTGAACATTTTAGCAAACAACATCGACGTAGTCAAGTGCTGTCTACATCGATGTGTAAGTACCTCTACATCGTAGACAGCTCTACGGCGTAGGCACCTCTACGGCTTAACCACATCTACGTCGTAGGATCATCTACAGCACACATAAATATCTCTATCAATACGACTACAGATAATCTATTATTCTCACTTATCTGTGCAGATTCCAGAAACTATGAAAATCCTTAGTTATTAACGCATCTCCAAATACCCCCTCAAAATTCTTCAGAAGTTGGAATGTTTACCTTCCTTTTTATGAGTGGCAAACAAACCACCACCCATGTATATGGTGTATTATCTATGCCACCACCTATCACTGCCTATAAACACCTACAACGTTCGAGGTATTGGCAATGCACTACCTACGTTTGAAGAATCCATTCACCCTTCATTTGAAGCAGCCCAGATTATAACTTGGCGGTGCGTTTCGACCCAGACTAAAACAAAGCGTCAATACTCTAATATCCTGACATAAATCATAGGCAGTAGTTTCCAAGCTATCATCATCATCAGCCAGAAGACGTCCACTGCTGAACATAGGCCTCCCCCATTAACCTCCACACTGAACGACAGCCTGCCTTTTGCATCCACTGGATGCCCGCGACTCTCACTATGTCGTCGGTCCATCTAGTGGGAGGCCTACCTACGCTGCATCTTCCGGTTCACTTAAGAACCTTTCTTCGCTTTCTTTATTTTTTTTTTCTTTTTTCTTTCTTTTTTTTTCTTTCTTTCTATAGAAAACGGTCATTCACACTCGACAAAATGTATGGAACAGCAGATTTTTTTTTCGCAATACCAGGACTGGTCCAGTTACCTTCTTTTGACTTCGAGAGTGTTCCCCTTACACCCTGTATACAGTTACCTAGCTTATCTAGGCAGATAGTGTATGTTTAACCTAGTCACGTCCCTGCGGCATAATGAGGCGTTTCGCAGCACACCAGCCACTAGTGGAGGGGGGTGAAGAGGGAAGGGGATAGAATAATAGCAGTTTGATTGCCTCTCATTCAGTGCCGCTAATGTTGTGTGGTTTGTTGTGCTGGTATTGGTAATTTGTGGTATAAACATGGAAAATTACAGTAACTGGATTTAAAACACGATTATATGAAAGAAAGAAGAAAGAAAATAAATTTTATTCGACACCTTTACAAAAAACTTATATCTAGAGGATACAATCAGTGTCGAATGGGTCCGTCTCGGCATAAATGCTGAAAGTCAAGGACTATCAGCGCCGGTTTTCAGACGAACCCTTGAGTTTACACTTACAATACAGTTAACACAAATTTACATATATATTTTTAATTATCTATATGCAATTTAAACAAATAAGACATAGGAAACAGAAAAAAAAGTAGGACACAAAATAAGTATACTAAATTTACGGTACTAAAATATATGGAAAAACAACAGGAATTATACATAACAAACAAGACAGAGTATTTAATAACAATAGTAATAATGACAGCGGGAACGAAAAATTTATTGAAATAAAAAATGGACCAAAGGGAAAAAATAAATAAATACATAAAACTATATTAACTAAACAGCATAACCACAGAAAATATAAAAATATATAAATATATTTTACATACCTTCCCACATAACATGCAACACCAGTAGGTGTTACTTCTAAATGTAAGACAAATATATATGGTAAACTAGTATATACAGGGCCTACTGGTAATCATCTTATAAATGTATATCAGAACTTATCACAACATAACAAAATTTAAGAACATATAAAACAACAACAACATGTTACAACGTGTACATTACATGTTGTAACATAACATTTTATACATGTGTTCATGTGTACATATTTTTACCTAAATTAAATAATACGTGATAAGTCCCGATAAACATTTAAAACATGAAATAATGATGTTGAAGATGATAAAGTTTTTTATTTATCTAATGCCCATTAGAAAAGATCTTAAAATACCTTCTACCGAGTGGCAAACATTATTAAAATCAGTCATACATAGCTAAATGTAATATTTCCAAATCTGCTCCACAGGCTAAATAAACCGTGATAAGATTAGGGAAAATTCCCAAATTTTCAGAATCTCGTATAATTTTGGTATAAAAATACTTACTCTACATACAAATTCTTAGAAAAGATGAATTATGCTTCGAGTAAAGAACTTCTGTATTGAAAATCTGAGAAACAATTTAATCTTAGGTATGTCCAAGGTATGGACATGGACAAGACAAAAATTATGTCCAATGTCTATGTTGAACCCGTGCCGGTAGTCGTTGGAAACGATACTCTCGAAGTTGTTGACCATTACACCTATCTTGGACAGATTGTTCAGTTAGGTAAGTCCAACTTTGGCAAAGAGGTCGCCCGAAGAATCCAACTCGGATGGGCAGCGTTCGGGAAATTGGGTGACATCTTCTCGTCCAAGATACCACAGTGCCTCAAGACGAAGGTCTTTGACCAGTGTGTGTTGCCAGTGATGACATATGGTACTGAGACGTGGTCTTTAACTGTTGGCCTTTTGGAAAAACTCAGAGTCACACAACGGGCAATGGAGAGAGCTATGCTCGGAGTTTCTTTGCGCGATAGAATCCGAAACGTGGAAATTCGCCAAAAAAAGTCACCGACATAGCTGTTAAAATTTGCAAGTTGAAGTGGCAATGGGCAGGCCACATCGCTCGAAGAACCGATAACCGATGGGAAAGAAAGGTTCTGGAGTGGAGACCACAAATCGGAAGACGCAGCGTAGGGAGGCCTCCCACTAGATAGACCGACGACATTGTGAGAGTCGCGGGCATCCAGTGGATGCAAAAGGCAGGCTGTCGTTCAGTGTGGAGGTTAAAGGGGGAGGCCTATGTTTAGCAGTGGACGTCTTCCGGCTTATGATGATGATGTCCAAGGTAGATTTTATAGATTTTTTCTTCTCCTTTATTCTAAAGATTATTTTGGCGTCACGCGTCTTGTGTATTTACCAGTGTCAATTATTAAGTTTTTCTCCAGTTTGATAAATATCGTAAGCCAAGTCATAGTCGCAGTCAGAGTCAAGCAAAGTAAGTCTTTACCAAGTCCAAGTCATGTAGTAATTTATTGGAAATATTTGGACAGTTGGAATCAAAATAAACTAAACTAAAAACAGTAAATAGAAATATATTTAACTACACTAATCTAATACACCGCTGCCCGTAGGCATCATTCCCAAAATGCCGCATAAATCTAGCAAACGTAAAAACTAGAAGAAAGAAAAAACTTTTAAACTAGTAACCAGGTGAATACTATTTATCTACTAGGCCTCTAGTTCTATGGAGTTTTGGAAACATCATGAAAATAAACAGATAAATAAATAAATAATAAATAAATATTCGGGACATTTTTTGCACACACGGTCATCTGACCCCAAACTAAGCAAAGCTTGTGATATGGTTGCCAGAGACTGATATATATACATATATAGGTTTAAATACATACTTAAATAGATATTTAACACCCAGATATAGAACAAACACAAATGTTCATCACACAAATGTTTGTCCTAGGTGGGAATCGAACCCACGCCCCCAAGCTCAGAAGGCAGGTTCACTACCAACTCGACCAACGGGCTATCAATATTTTTTAGATTACTTTTTCGCAACAAACAAACAATATTTGCTAATACATTAAATAGGCCGATTGTTCTTGTAAAGAGGCAGAGTAATAAAACGTTTCTAAAACAACATAATATATCTGGAGAAAGTTTTACTCGAACAAACAAAGCAAGCATCGTATTCTAAACAGAGCCAACGGCGCGTCTAAGTGAAAAGTTTGAGTCAAATTCAAACTTGAACATCATGCGCAGTATAAAACCAGTAAGGGAAATTACTTACTTTTGAATTTTTGGTAAAGTAGTAAAATAATCACGAATCGAATACTTTGTTAGCATAGGAAAATTATACATAACTCATAATTATCAAATTTTTGTGTTCCCATGTGTGTTGTGTTTTTGTGTTCCTGCCCATTTTTCTATCGGACTCCCAGAGTGGGCACGAAGAATCGACACCGCTTTATGTTTGATATTCCGAGAACCCATACGAAGCGCTTTGATTCCACATTTATTGTGCAAACTGCTTGTCTATGGGATTCGCTGCCTGAGTGGGTATTCCCCGATAGTTACAATCTGGGTGTTTACAAGTCGAGAGTAAATCGATTTCTTCTATGCAAGCGTGCTCCATCGTAGACCGCATCATTGTTTAACATCAGGCGAGTTGGCGGCCAAGCGCAAGCCTATTTACAATAAAATAAAATAAAACACTGACCTATTCTCAAAGAGATAGGACGGACCCTATCCACCATGCTGGCTAGTAAATGTTGGTGAATGTCATAAGTCTTTGACCTTTTTTGCTTCTTGGTCATACCGGTTTCCTCACGAAGTTACCTTTCACCGCTTTTGAGCAACGGCAACGAAACTGGACAAAATTGATGCAATACAGCGTAGAGCTGTTAGAATCGTCAATCCTCTCATGCTCACCGAACATCTAGTGCCACTCAGCATGCGTAGAGACGTTGGATCTCTGTGTCTTTTATCGCATTTACAACGGGGAATGTTCTGAAGAACTGTTCGATCTGATGCCGGCGTCGCGGTTTTACCATCGCACCAGCCGCCATCGCCTGAAAGTTCATCCATATCGGTGGAAATCGCAAACGGTGCGTTTTACGCGATCTTTTTTGCCTCACACCTGCAATTTGTGGAATGAGCGCCCTCCTGCAGCATTTCCTAGTAACTATAACACGGGGTTCTTCAAAAAAGCTGTTAAATGAGTATTTAAGGGTCGGCAACGTATCTGTGATGCCCCTGGTGTTGTAGGCCCTGCAACCATTCTGCATCCATAGGCAACGGTGATCGCTTACCATCGGGTGGCTCGTCAGCGTATTTGCTACATGTGGCATTAAACAATGGTTCACTGGTGCAAGGTCATGGATCGAATCAGGTGCCTTCAGATTGTAAAGCGCACATGAAACCGTCGACACAATATATTACTTTATCACAATTTCCTTTCACTTTTCTTTAGTCTGAAGAATTTGTTTTCCAATAATTATAACCGAGATGCCTTTCTGCTTGCTCATAATGTTTATTCTAAGCTTCCTCGCAGAATTTTATACACAAGGCATCCGCAAAGTTCTCTCGTAGTTTTACCACAGCAGTTGGATGTTTTGAAATTGTAGCAAACAAGTACCTAGTTGGTTGCTTTAGCAAATTCTTGGCCAGGAATTGTGTCCGAAAATTCCTGATGTGTTCACTAGAATATTCAGCAGACTTACCTCATACTTGGCTGAATATGAGCAAGATGTGCTAAAATATCAGAGATTTGTAACAAGTCGCCATATAGAACTGCATATGCATAGGTATAAATACATTATTTTGTAGCAATAATAGATCACTGGTTGGTGTTACACTAGGAATATTTCAAAACAGGAAGTGATCTCCAGGAAGACCCTGGAAACGATGGCGAGACGATCTTAATGTATTTACAACAAAGGGTGGCAAGAAGGGCAAGCATAGTTAGAGTAGATGGAAGGAGATGGGGACTAATGGGGAGATCTTTTTCCAGCAGTCGAGCAGCAGTATTATTTTATTCGCTTCTGCCCATTATTCTATTAGACTGCCAGAAGGGCCATGAAAAGATGACACCACTTCATGGTTGATATTCCCAAAACTCATGCCAAGCACTTTGATTCCATTTTTATTGTGTGGATTGCTAGTATGTGGAATGCTCTGCCGAATCGGTGTTCCCCGATAGTTACAACATAGGAAGAAAACGATTTGAAGACAAAATCGCGAGTGAGCGTTTTGTTCTAGGCAAGCGTGCTTCATCATAGAGTGCAACATCGTTTAACATCAGGCAAGGTGACGGTCAAACGAAAGCCCATGATTTAATAATACATATAAGGGTGAAGCCAAACGAGCGTAATTTTATGAGTTGTGAGTTGCGAAATTTCTGTCGCGTAATTTCATCTGCATTCGGTTTCATACAAAAATGCAGTTTGTACCACACGACGACGCAAAATGAGTTACCATGATGTATGAGAGTGACCGAAAATACGCGACTCACAACTCATAAAATTACACTCGTTTGGCTTCACCCTAAGTGTGACAGTTTAGGCTATCAAAAAAGGGCAAAAGGCTTTTTCACTATTTTAACTATCATGAAAAGTAAATTTATTTATTTTTAATCTAAGGCTGGTAAAGACGCCTTACTATGGATCACTACAGATTCAAAGACCTCTAAGCTTGAGGCACTTAACTTTAGTTATAGCAAATCCTCAACAACAAACAGCGGTACTCACAATTTAAGGACCAATACAACCGACAGCAAAATAAAACAAAGCCGATTTTTATATCGACGATAATCGTATATCGAATATTCGGTAACATAAGGCTCTTTACCTACTGAGCTTCAATATAACAATCAAGCAGTAAATCAATTTCCTTAACTTTAGATAGTATTTTTTTTCTTTCCAATTTCTTAAGCTTATGATTTAAATATTTTGATATACTAAGTTTGCCCAGCGTTTTGGCGAATTTATTAAAACCCACATCTACAATACGGTTATCAGGCACTGCGACACAACCGTCAAACACGTGTCTGTCCGTCAGGCAAAACCTATTGTTACAAAATGGCTTTCTACACTCAGTTATGATGACACAGAACGCTTGATATTAATAAAACAGTAACATCTACATGTATCTAGAATACCGAAGATTTCTTTTTATTTTATTTCATTGAAAACCTTATTGTTGTTAATATTATCTAGCCATATTTTATATATTTCGTTTTTTAGTAGTGTCAAGTTATTATTATTACATAATTAAGTAGTCGCTATGTTTTTTTTTAAAAGTAATTGTAAAATGAAGTCAGCTGAGATTGCGAACTCGTAGATCGTTGTAATCGTATCCAGGTCCTCACGATACAGGCTGTGCCTAGTGTGAGGACCGTTCGATAATTCTATCGAGGGCACATAATCTCTGTATAAGCATGTTCAATTTACTTTAGTATAATTTATCTGTAATAATATTTATAAATGTTTATACAGTAATAAATATATTTTCATTTTTTTTCATTTTTTTTTCATACAAACTTTTCACGGTGTCGCATTTTTCTACTGTGATGTTCTGCGAATAAATAGCCTTTCAGATACTGAATTGGTTTGTATGGTAAGCTTAACTAACTGTGCGATTGCATCCATGGCTACGACTGGTCACAATGATGCTAGTCAATGGTCTTCCTGATACATAATTGGTTTGCCTGGTATATATGACTGACCGTGCGGTTGCTACCATGACTGTGACTAGTTGCAATGATGTCAGCTAATGTTATTCCTTATATGGAATTGGTTTCCCTGGTATGCATGTCTGGCTGTGCGGTAACAACCACAGCTATGACTGATCGCAGTGATGCCTGTCAATGGTTTGCCTGATACGGGATTGGTTTGCCTGGTATTCATGACTGACTGTGCGGTTTTAACCATGATTGTGACGAATCACAGTGGTGCCAGTCATGACTGTGTCAGTGCATGGGGTCTCTTACTGCACACACGCAGACGTAGTTTAGCTCTATAGGCAATGAAACCGCCTCGGTTATATGGCAACTAAAGGAAAATGTTAAGAGCTTTGGGATTCTTGGGGTGTAGATTAATTCGTCTTTTGTTGAAAGAGGGATCGTGTTATGGGCTGTATTGAGTTTGTTTGTTTTTTTATTGTAGATAGGTTTGTGGTTTATGCGGAGCTTAACAAAAATACGAATTGAAAATTGATAATTAACTTCACTGGTGAACATGTAAACATCTGACTACTGAGATAAAGAATCTTATCTGGCTGATCATGGGATAGGCCTGGCCATATTACTGGGCAAAGGCCTATATACCCTCGATTTGAAAATTTTGGAAGGCTCAAGCTTACCCCTCCCAGTCTATATCAAAGTGATTATACACATAGACTACTTATCTCGAATAATATACGTTTCCTTTGAAACTGGTAAAGCCGTAGGGCGCTGCTTGTTTATGTCTGAGTGCAGCCGCTGAAAAAATGCGTCGGTCAGTTGCCATAACATTGTTAAAGCTTAACAAAAACAGGAAATTCTGATCATTTTTACAAGCTGTTTGAAGGTAAGATTGTAGCTGGAAGCCAATATATTACAGTTTATTTTATATTTTTTTATAAATAACTAGCGACCCGCCCACCCGGCTCCGCACGGGTGTAATTTACATGCGAAGCCGGGGCGGGTCGCTAGTTATGTATATAAATATTTGTTGAAAATGTATCTAACTGATGGTGAAAACCGCATCAAAATCCGTTGCGTGGTTTAGGAGTAGTTAGCGGCCATACAGACATATAGAGAAGAGATATGCTTGCGTTTTACTACCATCTTGCCTGATGTTAAGCGATGATGTGGTCAACGTTGGAGCACGCTTGCCTAGAAACCGATTCACTCGTGAATCGGTTAAATGATTAAAATGATGATTATGATAAGTCATGTTATTAAATGTTTTCAGATTTTTACGATGTTTTTGCAGCTATCAGCCGCTGTTTCTCAGCGGCCAGGCTATCGTGTAAAACGCTTTCCGTTTTAAACTTAGTTTATTATACTTCAAGACCGCCATCTTAAGGCTGCGTATAAGGCAAGAAAAATTTCTGATTTCACCCGCGCGTCTCGCATCACCCGCATTAGTGTGAAACACAACCACGGCAGCGCGGCAGTCGCGCGCAGCCAAATTGTACACAACTCGCGCACTCGACCTTGTAAAGCGGCAAGGAGCAATAACACAGGATAAGCAGTGTTGGTGCACTTGGTGTTTTGGCGATTAGCTGAGTTCGGTCGCGGCGCGCAAAACCGTAAATTGATTATTTCACTTTTCAAAATTGTATTTGTTATTTATTTTTAGGTTTTCTACAATATAAAAATAGTAAAGTATATAAATTAAATTGATATAACCTAAATAAATTCTCTAATTAAAATATTACGCTGGAGACAGTTTCAGAAAGCTAAACATTAAACTAAACATTAAACTAAACTAAACTAAACTGAACTATATTATGCTATGCTTTGCTAGGTTGAACTTGCCGGGATAAGACCAAAAAACCCAAAAACCTCGTGGCACGGGGTACCCGATCCCGGGTCATATCTCAAGCCTAAACCAGACCTTTAACCCAAAAAAAATTACAAAAATATATTTAGATTTTTACTTTTGAAATCAGTGAGAAATACATTTAAATAGAAATAAAGAGGGGTGAAAACCACCCCCTACCACGCCCAAATTTTGGCTCGAGGTAGTAAAGCTCATTTTAAATTTTAGTAATTTTTTTGCAGATTTTTTAAGGCTGTGGTTTAGGAAATATAACTAGTTCTAGTTTTTAGTTTATATTATAGTCTAAGTTAGGTCTTAAGATTTTGACGACGTGAAATACCCGGCTCCTCAAACATTTTGTCCCAGGTCAATCCAGGCAAGAATAGTTAGCTTCACTGGCTATCCAACGATAGGTCATTTAGTATTTTAAGACTCGTAGGTACATAGTAACTTGAGTAACTAAGTAGCGAGGCGGACCCTAAATACCCGATTTTTTGAAGGTCCATAACTTTGGACACAAAGGTCCAATCAATAATCTGACGCCATAGGCATCATTTTTTCTGGCAGACGAAGAAACTCGGCTTTAGGACCTAACCCTAAAGACCCCAAATTGGGTTTGAAATTACGTAACCGGAATTTCATGTTAAAAATAACAAAAATTTTCAACACAAAAAATTCAGTGGTGTAATAAATAGACTATAATTTTTTTTTGGCTTTCTACTCTCACAATTTCAGGAAATAAATAATATAAAAAAAAATTGTGTCTATTTAGTTGGTAGACATAAATAATAATAAAATAGAAACACAGTAAACACACGTGTGTAGAAAACTAGAAAATAAAAAGACGCGTCTGATAAGCCCAAATTCGGCTATTTTTGTGCAAAGGATGCCTTTCAAAATATTAGAGCGCAAAAATCCGGAAATTTTTTGTAATTATTTTCAAAAACCATCGATTATCTCAGAAACAGTACGTATGAGGTCATTTTTGTAAAAAAAATTGGAAATCGGATGTCAATCCGGACTTTAGTTTTTAACATTTTCTGAAACTTCCCCCCCCCCCCCCCCTACCTCCCAATTTTTCCAAAAATTTCGGAGCGTCGGAGACAAATTCTGACCGGATTTTGTGTATAGTTCAAGACTTGGTCTTCTTACCCGGACCCCCCCTCACCAAAATCCCACACACTACCCCAAAATTTTAAAAATTGTAGAAACTTTACCGGATCGTTCCACATGCCATCAGTAGCCCACGGACATACCCCCGCACGCCTTCAAACAACTTCCGTAAATGCATGCTATGCTATGCTAAGCCATGCTATGCCATGTTATGCCATGCTATGCCATGCTAAGCCATGTTGTGCCATGCTGTGCTATGCTGTGCCATGCTGTGCCATGCTGTGCCATACCGTACCATACTATACCATACCATGCCATGCCATGCCATGCCATGCCATGCCATGCTATGCTATGCTATGCTTTGCTTTGCTTTGCTTTGCTATGCTATGCTATGCTATGCTATGCTATGCTATGATATGCTATGCTATGCTATGCTATGCTATACTATACTATACTTTGCTATACTATACTATACTTTGCTATACTAAGCTATGCTATGCTATACTTTGCTATACTATGCTATGCTATGCTTTGCTATGCTATGCTAAGCTATGCTATGCTATGCTATGCTATGCTATGCTATGCTATGCTATGCTATGCTATGCTTTGCTATGCTATGCTATGCTATACTATGTAATGCTATACTATACTATACTGTACTGTACTATACTATACTATACTTTGCTATACTATACTATACTTTGCTATACTAAGCTATGCTATGCTATGCTATGCTATACTATACTATACTAAAATAAACGAAACACGCGAAAGCCCGTTGGTCCAGTTGGTAGTGAACCTACCTTCTGAGCTTGGAGGCGTGGGTTCGATTCCCACCTAGGACAAACAGTTATGTGATGAACGTTTGTGTTTGTTCTAAACCTGGTTGTTAATAACTATAATCTATTTAAGTATGTATGAATTATTTAATTAAATTTCATTTAATTTATGAAATAATTAATTAAAAAAAAAAAATGTAATTATTATAACATTTTTTTAATCAACAAAATTTTTATTTTACTTAATAATTTTGATTTTTAGTAGTCTTTCTTACTGTCTCTCTCTCACTTTCTCTCTCCACACGAAACACTTAGACTCTTATAACTATATTACCGAGCGTACATAATAATAGATGCGTTAGGTAGGGCCTAGTCGTATCCATAATTATTAATACCTGTAATTTTTTCATAGTAGCTTTACCTAGTCTGTGCTCAAGGTCATTGGCAACACTTGGTTGCCGCATCAAATGGTCGCGTTCGAGCCATAGATTTTTTATGTTATCCATTGTTTGAAAATACTGTAGGTGTTGATATAATCGCACTCGGAAGATAAATCTAGGCGAATAGCAAGCGCGTGCGTCCTTCCCCGTTGGAGCATAGTGTGGTACTGAGGTTGAACGGAGCATGTTTCGCCATTTAGATGCAAAGCGCAACATAATAAGGTTGAATATCGGACTTGCCGTTTGACCGAATAGTTGCTTAGAACTAAAGGACGTAAGTCTCAAATCGAATATAATTTATTATGAGAGTACTAATTAATCTAGGTAAATTTTGTCTTAGCACTGGAAAACAAACTATATTTTCCTTCGATGAGTATTTATTTAGATATGTGACTGAAGTTCTATCCAAGAAAAAAATCAAAAAAATCAGCAAAAAGGCACCTTTTTAAAACAATAAAGTATCGAGTAAATATCTCGCTATTATGTTTCTGTCTTAGTGCCGGAAAGAAAATGAATTGAAAAATCACATATATCAATTATTACGTTGATAAGATATTTGGTTTAGTTAGAATATCATGGCAAATTAGCATAAAATTTCGGAGGCCCCCTCTTAAGTAAGCACTAACTAAACTAAGTCCTAACTAACCACGCGCATCAAGTTACAATGCAATCAAATTAGGCTCGCCGCACACAAGCAGCGGGGCCACTCTAAGATTCACGTTCATTAGGCACCGTTCATTTAGAGAACATCATGTGACCTACATGTGAGGTCTCGGGTGCGAGAGATAGCGATTTCATATAACATGTGGCTTACATAATGTACCTACATTGCCATTCAACGTGGTAACGCCGCCAGCATGCTGGGCACGCTGCCAACTGGTAGTGGGCTTGAGCATTTGGATTGTCTTTATACCTTCAACGGTCTATGGGCAGTCTAACTGTATTTGTAGTTTTAGTTTTAGCTTGTATTTTGTTTAGTTAATAAAGGCGCTTGCCTACATTGTACAGTACAACTTATCTATATTTTTTTTATGCCATATCTAATCTATATATCATCATCATCATCAGCCAGAAGACGTCCACTACTGAACATAGGTCTCCCCCTTTAACCTCCACATTGAACGACGTTATCTATACGTGAGAACCTGTAATTGGCTTTCTATAGTTTTTTTATTGTATATATTAGTATTAATAAAACTGCTAGTTTTCAAATTTTTTTTAAAATAGTAGATAGGCTTGCGCTTGGCCGCCATCTCGCCTGATGTTAAGCGACGATGCGGTCTACGATGGAAATAAACAATAAGGTAAATAATTTAGAATACACTTTACTTAACACAGTTGTTAGTTACATACATATACATATTACTTGGCTTTTTCTTCTATTTTATATTTATTCTTGCCTACAGCTCATCCGAAATTCTAATTACGTGGCCAACCCAGTCTCATATACTTCAGTTTGCCGGTTTTTTTATTTTTTATTGTTGTATTTCTTTATTTATTGTTGTATGGGGGATGGGGGTCCCCATACAACAAACGTATTTTTTACGTATTTTTGTTCGTTTTTCGTTTTTATTTTAGACTTTTTTATTATTTTTAGTCAATCCGCCGTACCATTGCATATTCTGTGAGAATTTCAATTGGCTATCTATTAAGGTTCGAAAGATACAACCGTTAATAGGTAGGACAGACAGACAGACGGACGGGCACACAGACAGACATCGTAGGCGTAGTAATAGGGTCCCGTTTTTACCCTTTCGGTACGGAGCCCTAAAAAACTAATATTTGTACGCTGTAACAGGCAAGGACATGAGGTACATTTCCATTCTTACGACCATGTATGCTACTTTATATGTATGTGTACCTAACGTGATCTGAAAAATAAATATTTTGAATTTGAAAAAAAATATGAATTTGAATTTGTAAACGCTCGTATCTCGTGACATCAGCCTAAATGTTTTAGTGCGCGCTGCAAGAGTCGCCTTTTAGCTCGACATAGTGCAGTTTTGTAGGTTACGTCGATGCGCCTGTATGCGGTCGTGCTTAGCAAGGTTTTATTAAAAACATACGGTAGGTAGCTTTTATAATATATCTGGTAGATTATACAGGGTTGGATTATACACGGAACGAAGGTAGTAAGCCGAAAGGAGGACAATTAACTTTTAATTTGATAGCCCGTTGGTCGAGTTGGTAGTGAACCTGCCTTCTGAGCTTGGGGGCGTGGGTTCGATTCCCACCTAGGACAAACATTTGTGTGATGAACATTTGTGTTTGTTCTATATCTGGGTGTCAATATTTATTTAAGTATGTATTTAAACCTATATATGAATATATATCAGTCTCTGGCAGCCATATCACAAGCTTTGCTTAGTTTGGGGTCAAGTGACCGTGTGTAAAAAAAAAAATTATGAACGTCGAGAGTGAATAGGTTTCTTCTATAGGCAAGCGTGCTCAATCGTAGGCCGCATCATCGCTTAACATCAGGCGAGATGGCGGCCAAGAGCAAGCCTATTTTTAAATTAAAAAAAAATGTTTTACAATGAAGCCAACCTTTAATTACAGACATTTCGTTGAGTACGAATGTCATTTTCTCATCACGAAATCTCGAAAACTAGGTACTTGACTTGTAAAGTTATATGATTATTTACGTGATATTATAATTTTACATATAACTTTAGTGAACAACCGTGATAGTTTAAAACAGTTCTTTACTTGACTTATGTAGATGAAATGTGGCAGGTACATTCCTTATGGGGTGTAGAGGTTCACTAAATAGGAACTTCTAATGAATATACAACCCAGAAGTTAAGTGTAATTGGAATTTATAATGACCCCAGCTTCGCACGGGTATAGATTACAGCCTATGTCACCCGGGAATAGTGTAGCTTCCCGTCAGTGAAAGAATTTTTCAAATCGGTTCAGTAGTTTCGGAGCCTATTCAATGCAAACAAACAAACAAACAATCAAATCTTTCCTCTTTATAATATTAGTATAGATGCACGAATGTACATTGCACAACCCAGAAATGTAGTTGCCAAATTTTAGCTTCAAAAGTGAATTCGTTTTTAGGGTTCCGTACCCAAAGGATAATACACCGGCTAAGTGTGATTCAGACTCGCACACTTAAGGTTCCGACCCACCATAAAATACAATAAGGTTGTCCAAGTAACTAAACTACCAGTTATTATAACGCTTTCCAATATTGTCGAAGCAATTGCTACAAAGCCACAGTTAATTATTTAAGTATAACACAATAAATTATAACTTGGTAATAAACAGAAATTTGTCACCGACTTGCACTTGGCACATATTTATTATTTGTTGTTATACTTAAGAGTATGAACTATAATAATTCCAAGTTTGACGCTTTTACGTATTATATGTAGTATAGTATACATTATAGGTAATACAAAAATACGTAAAAAATACGTTTGTTGTATGGGGTTTATTAGTTTTTACTTATTGACTTTAATAATATTTCTTAGTTAATCCACCGTAACATTACATATTCTGTGAAAATTTCAAGTGGCTATCTATTACGGCTCGAAAGATAAAGCCGTTTAAAGGTAGGGCAGACGGACAGACGGAAAGACAGGCAAACAGACAGACATCGTTGGCTTAGTAATAGGTTTCTATTTTCACACATAGGGTACGGAACCCTAAAAAATAACAAGTTGTAACGTAGATAGAAAAAAAACTAAACAAAACCTATTTAAAGTTATCTAACAATTAAAATCTTCAAAGTTAAAGTTAAGCATTGCTATTCAACGTGGTAATGCCGCCAGCATGCTGGGTACTCTGCCAACTGGTAGTGGGCTTGAGCATTTGGATTGTCTTTATACCTTCAACGGTCTATGGGCAGTCTAACTGTATTTGTAGTTTTAGTTTTAGCTTGTATTTTGTTTTGTCCAATAATCACGATACATAATCAAAACTAAAAAAAAAAAAAAAAAAACACTGCCTTCAAACTGCCGTAAGATGTGACAGGTCACAGATTAAATACAAGTTACTATGGAGCAGAGATCAGTGACCGAGGTACTCGTAGGTACAATATATATAGTAGGAATAATGTTTTCAGCGCTACTAGAAATTAAAATTGCAATGTTCTGGACGTGGACTGGAGCACGTACGATAAAAATGTGTTTGTCGGCGGGCTTGCTGTCAGGCGTTTGTTCTTATTAAAGTTTTACCTATACATAAACCGCTTATGAAAACAGAACTATGTGTAAAATAGCTTTCATCCAGGGACTTCAACGTAAAATGAATTTTACACTTGCATTATAAGGATTAGCAAGTTGAAGTGGCAGTGGGCAGGGCTTGTAGGTAAACCAAGGTTAAGCTTAGTCTTTAAAAACTGCAAACACCACTCATACCACGGAATAGGGAAGGGAATAAAATTATAAATAGTTAATTAATGTAAGGGTAGGTACTGATATGCATGACTATTACTTTGACATAATTAATTTATTGTATAATGTTGACATTTTTAGTTTGATTATTTTAAATTTCAATTCGTAATAATTATTATTAATGTAATGTGACTAGCTACTTTTATTATTATTTTCCATTGATATTGTTTTTTTGATTTGCATGAGTCTATGTTACTTGAAAATAAAATGATTATATTTGCTATTCCGTGATTCAGATATTATTAAGGTTCCTACTACCTCAAACTTTGGCAGTGAACTTTGACACCTCCAGCGATACTAATAGAAGTCAGCCAAAAAACTTGCTACCAATCTGTGTAAAAACCACACTACTATTTTACATCCGAAGGAAGTACTCAGGAAAGAAACTGCAGGGATCATTTTAGACATTTTACATATAAAATGGAATAAAAACAAGCAGGCAGGTATGTGGGACGAAAGTCACAGACATAGCCTACCAGATTAACAAGTTTGTGAGCAGGGCACAGGTGGAACTGGCAGGGCACATATCACGCAGAGCAGACGGCCGATGGGTCTGAAAGGTTCTGGAATGGAGACCACGGAACGGTAAGCGCAGCGTAGGACGTCCACCTAAAAGATGGACAGACGACCTAAAAGAGACCGCAGGGAAACGCTGGATGCAGGCCGCTTCCAACCGGCCCTTTTGGAGATCGATGGCGGAGGCCTATGTCAGCAGAGGACGTCCTATGGCTGAAATTATGAATGATGATGATAATGATTATATGGATTTGCATTAGTCGTCATTCTAGAGTTCTTCGAATCTAATCGAACTTTTTTTTTATAAATGACGGAGTTCTGAATTGACAAACAAAAAAAGTGTCTGTTAAAAAAACTGTTAAAGCGCGGTACAATTGCAAAATTAACCAAAAGAAGTGTTTTTATACGCATAGTGTGATGTGACGAAATTAACTGATCATATTCAAATAAAAAAAACCACACCCGTTAATAATCTAAACTGAACAAAATTTTGATAAATTATCTGGATTCTTAGAATTGGGCGTGAGTAAAAGCTTTTTAATTGAAGTACTCTGAATTTTCAGTTTTAAAAACTTTAACCAGTTAATTGTTAAAATAAATTTTTATATATCGAAAAATTAAGTAAAAACCCTTAAAATAATATAAACACAAGCACAAAGTCATCGTCATCATTAAATATGATGATATACGATTTTCAACTTTAAACCAAGCCGTTTTAGATAGCAAATAGATCATGGCGTGAGCGGGTGTAAAACAAATTATTTCAAGTTGTGTTGCGACCGCGCCTTAAGACTACACGACATAAGTAAAAACTTCATCCAGGTTGACTATATCTCTCTCGCTCCCTTAGTCGACTCGAGCCGACTTTACCCGAGCGAGTATCTGAGCGTGACGATTCAGTGATTTTCCCCGTAAAGTGCCCAGCGAGCTTAAAGAAGTTTTCACATCACAAAACACCCGAATTTAGAATTCTCCTCCTTTTTTGAAGTCGGTTAAAATCCTCGAGAATAACATTAAGGTGGTTCGTTGCACAAATGACGGGAAGTTCAAATTTCAAACAGTTTTCTTGTCCTTGTAGCTAGGCCGGGTAATTATTATAAACAACCATGATGTTTGCGCAGATTGATTATTATTCTTTACATAATCATGTAAAGCTATTTATCTCTAATGCCCATTATTACTTACATTTGTGAATAAACAAATTTTTGCTGTTTCAAACGGTTTATTCACAAATGTAAGTAATATGGTGCGTTACTGTTAAATAATTGTACATTATAATGTAAATGCCAACATTTTACGCAAACACTGTGTTATTTAAAAATAATTACCTGGCCTGGCTACTAGGACCAAAAAACTGTTTAAAATTTAAATTTCCCGCCATAGGTGAATCGAACCACCTTAAGTACAAAAAGAAAGGATTGGTTTAAATAAGTTTTCATACAAAAAAAATATGTTTCCATGATGCTTCTTCTTTACCAATTTGATTAAGATAAATTTAATCGTTCTGAAAAAACGGTCCAGGCAAGCTCCTATCTTAAAATCTGACTGCTCGAACCTCGACTTTATTCCGTTAAATTAAAGATCACAATCTTAACACGTTTCCACTCTATTCCATACCTGCAAAACACAAGCAAACCAAACGAGCTAGTTATCATGATCTTTACGACATTGGAATACGGCTCAAAATCCATTACGAATATTACATTTTCTGCTGTTATGGTGAGGCCAGCCGGCTGCGGAAGTTAGATGTGTTATTTTATGACAGAAGCAGAGAATGGCTGGGAGCGTATGTAGGGCGTAAACATTTACGCAACGATATAGGTACTTCTACATGTACAGGGTTACGCCGAAAAAGGTTCATTATAAACAACTTTATGGGAATAGCAAAAAAATATCAGTGGTTCCATAGAAAATAGTTGAAGATTGAAAAAAAAAACAGTAATTTCTTTTCCCACGTTTTTAGGGTTAGTCTCATAGTAAAATTTGTGAATAAAGACTTCTTTTCGTGCTCATTGTTACGAACAAATTTAAAAATGAAATCGTGGAAAAGGCAGTTTAAAAAAAAAAGGATTTTGTACACTCTTTTTGCTTATTTTTGTTTGTTTTTTAATCGTTTTGTTATAGTAAATCGGTCTTCTTCGCAAACGTGCTCCTTTGTAGACTGCATCATCGTTCAGCATCAGGTGAGATAAGGGTCAAACGTAAGCCTATTGTTCAATTAAAAAGATAAGAGTAAAAATTACGTAAGATTCCATAATAAAAGCTTTTTTTAGCATTATCCTACAAAACAAAAAACTTTTTTTGGCTTTTATGTTACCATTTATCTCGTATCTACCGTGTTTGTTAACAGCTGTTTGTTTTCCATGTAAAATAAAATAAAATAAATAAAATAAATGAAATAAATAAAATAAATAAAATAAATAAAATAAATAAAATGAATAAAATGAATAAAATGAATAAAATGAATAAAATGAATAAAATGAATAAAATGAATAAAATGAATAAAATGAATAAAATGAATAAAATGAATAAAATGAATAAAATGAATAAAATGAATAAAATGAATAAAATGAATAAAATGAATAAAATGAATAAAATGAATAAAATGAATAAAATGAATAAAATGAATAAAATGAATAAAATGAATAAAATGAATAAAATGAATAAAATGAATAAAATGAATAAAATGAATAAAATGAATAAAATGAATAAAATGAATAAAATGAATAAAATGAATAAAATGAATAAAATGAATAAAATGAATAAAATGAATAAAATGAATAAAATGAATAAAATGAATAAAATGAATAAAATGAATAAAATGAATAAAATGAATAAAATGAATAAAATGAATAAAATGAATAAAATGAATAAAATGAATAAAATGAATAAAATGAATAAAATGAATAAAATGAATAAAATGAATAAAATGAATAAAATGAATAAAATGAATAAAATGAATAAAATGAATAAAATGAATAAAATGAATAAAATTAATAAAATTAATAAAATGAATAAAATGAATAAAATGAATAAAATGAATAAAATGAATAAAATGAATAAAATGAATAAAATGAATAAAATGAATAAAATGAATAAAATGAATAAAATGAATAAAATGAATAAAATGAATAAAATGAATAAAATGAATAAAATGAATAAAATGAATAAAATGAATAAAATGAATAAAATGAATAAAATGAATAAAATGAATAAAATGAATAAAATGAATAAAATGAATAAAATGAATAAAATGAATAAAATGAATAAAATGAATAAAATGAATAAAATGAATAAAATGAATAAAATGAATAAAATGAATAAAATGAATAAAATGAATAAAATGAATAAAATGAATAAAATGAATAAAATGAATAAAATGAATAAAATGAATAAAATGAATAAAATGAATAAAATGAATAAAATGAATAAAATGAATAAAATGAATAAAATGAATAAAATGAATAAAATGAATAAAATGAATAAAATGAATAAAATGAATAAAATGAATAAAATGAATAAAATGAATAAAATGAATAAAATGAATAAAATGAATAAAATGAATAAAATGAATAAAATAAATAAAATATCTTGATCGTGTTTTTTCGACCGAAAAGATAGACAAGCCAAAAAGAATACTGAAAATGGTTACGGTAAGCCCTCCAGGTCTACATGACAAGTTCTAATGTCAGCTCCACACGAACCAATTTACCGCAATTTGTGTCCAACCATTCACCTGGTTTCATGACACTCATGTGTTCCTAAAATTTTATACACACTAAACACTACTTGATGCTTTGCGGTTACTGGCGTGCTGCCAGTTTATACCTAGTAGCTTGTAGAGTGTGTACAGTTCCTGGCTTTTTAGATGGCACGTCGGTGACAAGACTGATAAATATTTAATTAATACCTTTGTCTGTAGCTTTCAATGGATGATGCGCCACTTGTTATCAGTCGGCCTAATCAGCGTATAGATAACAAGCATTCACTTAGTTATCAAGTATATAAATAAAATTAATAATAAACATTACATCGAAAAAGAGCTCCTAACTTTTACAACTTAAAAAAATGTAATAGATAAAATCTAACACAATAAAACCTGCCTTTAAACACACACACACGTTAACTAACAGACATACACACTTAACTAACACACAATATCTTACCCAAACGAAAAAACCATGTTCTGCTGATTAAGAAAGTTCAGTTACAAACGTGGACAAAAGGGTTCTGTCGTAAGTATAAATATAAATATGTAATACCACAAATAGTTCTATACGAAAAATCGTCTCGCTTCCACGCATGGCACTTTTTGTACGCGAGAAGTTGACAAAACATTTTATGGAATAAATTTAGTAATGTGCGTTTAATGCAAAAGGGAGTAAGGAGCTGTTGAAACCACCATTAATGTATTTAAATAATTATGTGATACATAAAAAGATGGCACCTTACAAAAAGAAAAGAGATAACTTTGGAAATATGTTTGGTCACGCATTGTGCGACAGCTAAAACAATATACCAAACCGAAGCTTGCCGATTTTAGGCGTACATTTCACTCTACTTCCCGACGTCAAAGAGAAATAAATGTACAAACCGTGCCATCTGGATAGCTGCGCACTGTACCTAGCACCGTGTGTATCATCATGTACGTCCTTTAATCTTATAGGCAATTTTTGAGGGTAGTTTGAGGTTTGAAAATGGGAAAATTTGGAAATATAAACTGTCACTTAGCTGTGTTCAGGCTGAGATAAAACCATAGACAAAAGTACTAACACTTTTGTCTATGGATAAAACAACCGAAATGAGGTGCGAAAATAGGCTAGTAGGTACTTAAATAGTTTTCATGTCAGGAGCCTTTGAGCGGCCTAACAGCTCTGATATTTTTCCTAGCCTATATCATCATCATAATCAGTCTACTTTAATCCAAAGGCACGCCACTCAACCCGATTTTCTGCTTTTTGCTTCCAATTACTTCCACCAGGGGCCTTACGGCCAACTGCTTACGCGGTATCAAACTAACGTTAAGCCCGCGCAGTCCAGAAAATCACGCTAACGTGAACCTTAACGCGCCCAGATACTGTTTGGGGTCGCGCTACATTTTTTCATCACTAAGCTGGATTGCTTTAAACTGTTAGCCGTAAGGCCCCAGAGGCCTAATGGCTACCTCTTAATACTGGCACGAAACGCTGAAACAGCGCAGTGAAAATCACGCAAATCTTAATGTGCCGAGATACGGTTTGCTTTTGCGCAACTTTTCGCGATCACCTAAACAGAATCGTTTAAAATAAGTTGCCGTAAGGCCCTGGCCTAGTACGAGCAGTGAACAAATTGTCTTTCCACCGTTTTTAACCGCGCGTAGACGCAGCAAAGCTAGAATATGTATATGTTAGTCTCTTTCTCACAAAATAAAAAAGGTGGCAAGAATGTGCTAGGCATCTTGCTACCTCACGCATATCATCGTCACTCTATCATCCTCAGGGCGTCCTACCATCCTACGCAACGTTTGCCGGTACGTTGTCTTCGCCCTAGAACATTTTACCAACCTATCTAAATAAAATCTTACAGCCTATACACAAACTCTCTTTTTCTGGCTAGTGCGGAAAATAAAAAGATGGAATATACGGCAAACCTAGAAAATTTCAGGGCGAGACATAAATCATGGCTCTTGGCCACGGCCAATAATTTTTCTGTGTGAATAATTACTATCCCCTAGATCAACCAAAATAAATGAATGGACGTGCCATAAGCATTGAACTTGCTCAGTAAAAACGAATCAAAACGGTCACATATTATAATACTTCAACACCTAATTATAACCATGTACGCCAGCATGCTGGGTACGCTGCCAACTGGTAGTGGGCTTGAGCATTTGGATTGTCTTTAGACCTTCAACGGTCTATGGACAGTCTAACTGTATTTGTAGTTTTAGATTTAGCTTGTATTTTGTTTAGTTATTAAAGACACTTGCCCAGTTAAAAAACCATGTACATTGTACAGTACAGTTACAAAAAATAGATAGTGGTTTTTTGTTGTGTACTTCGGTAAAGCACACGAAGGCATAATTTTGTCAGATGTTTCGTTACCATGACTGTAGCAATAATAGTCTCGTGTTGCACTTCCTACGGGTAGAGACCGACTTATTAGCGACCCGCCCACCCGGCTTCGCATGGGTGTAATTTACGTGCGAAGCCGGGGCGGGTCGCTAGTTATATATAATATAATAAACTTTCCGTGAAAATGTATCTAACTGATGGTGATAACCGCATCAAAATCCGTTGCGTGGTTTAGGAGCAGTTAGCGGCCAAACAGACAGACAGAGGCGAAAAGCGACTTTAATTATTTATTTATTTACACACGCACAATAATTAAAAGATACAATATTTTAACTTAAATATTTCACCTTATCTAACGTGGTAAATTAACATAGCAAAGAGACGAGCCTAAAATAGTAAGCTTTGCGAAGCAGTCCTCACTAGGATAACCCGTGTCGAGAACTACTGCAGTCCGTAATTATACTATGTAGAGTAAATTTATACTATGTAGAGAAGAGATAGAGAAGAGAAAAGATATGTAGAGATAGAGATTATTATCCATGAGTAGCGTGCCTTGGGAAAGGCCGGCAGAGGAATAGTGTAGGCTGATGATGATGATATTGACGAGGAACCAGACATGCAAAGTAAATGAACTTGCGGTGTCTATTCTAATACAAGTCTGTGTTGAAACTCTTCCAAAACACCATCCAAATAAGTCAGAGATGTCGCAATAAATCCCCATGTAGCCGGTAAAGTTTGAATTACTACTCTATTGAAAATCACCAGAGATCGGAAAGTTCGGATTCGCCCGATTCAAGCAAAAGTTGCAAGTCCATGTGAGCAGTTTTCTTTACTTAACTTTGGACACATTTACGTAGCAGCTTGTACCAGTAACTTGTGCGAGTAACTTGTATGAGTGGCTGGTACAAGATTTAGAGCATGTCATGTTGCTACGTAATGATTTATTTTATAGATTTCGGAAGTTGGCTCGAATGTATAAACAGCGGCCTTATTATAGAAGTTTGATTGTGATCGAGATTGCATGCCGTCCCGTTCGCATCTACTTACTCGCACCACGTGCGTAAGTGAGATGGCACGTGATCGCGATCACAATTTGAATCATACATAATAATGCATCTGTTTTCTTTTGAAAATGTGGGAAAAGCGATGAGCGGTTTCTTCTACGCAAGCGTGCTCCATCGTAGACCGCATCATCGCTTAAAATCAGGCGTGTTGGCAGTCAAACGCAATCCCATAACTATATTAAAAAAAACTCTTTCTATATTTGGGATTCCCATATTATTTTCTATATTCTACATTTGGGAGCTATTCCCGTCCACAGAGCACATTAATTTCACAATACAATATTGTGAATAAAATTACTAAGAATTTCCAAAAACGAATCATGTTTTGCTAGACAACATTAACATTAGAAACAATGAATTCAATCGTGTTTTTATCTATATCTATACTAATATTATAACGAGGAAAGATTTGATTGTTTGTTTGTTTGCATTGAATAGGCACCGAAACTACTGAACCGATTTGAAAAATTCTTGCACTGTTGGGATGCTGCACTATCCCCGGTTGACATAGGCTATATATCCCGGCTTCGCCCGTGCGAAGCAGGGGTGGCCTACTAGTTATCTATAACTTTGAAAAACAATACATATATAACATACTAGTAGGCCACCCCTGCTTCGCACGGGCTAAACCGGGATATATAGCCTATGTCAACCGGGGATAGTGCAGCATCCCAACAGTGAAAGAATTTTTCAAATCGGTTCAGTAGTTTCGGAGCCTATTCAATGCAAACAAACAAACAAACAATCAAATCTTTCCTCTTTATAATATTAGTATAGAATAGATTATTTGTTCGAGCAAAATCCAATTATATTTTTGCTTGTTCTGTGGGCATGGTAAGCATTCTTTTGATATTGATATTTTTGATCTTCATTTATATATTCCCATTAAAGCCTTTAAATGCTTTACATTTATATATATTTAAAACTAAATAAAAACTTAAACTTTAACTTTTTTTGTTAATATTTTAAGTTTTCGTTAATTTTCTGTATTTTTTTTAAGTTGTGCATTATAAAATATCGAAATATTTCTTTATATTCTTCTTATTTTTTCATTAGTTACAATCTAGGGTCTCTTCAAGTCAGAGTGAATCGGTTTCTTCTAGGCAAGCGTGCTTCATCGTAGACCGCATCATCGACTGAAGCTTATAAAACACTGTTTTAAACTATCACGGTTGTTCACTAAAGTTATATGATTATTTACGGGATATTTACCGTGGTAAGGTTGTGGAATGAGCTCCCGATGTTTCGGCGCAGTTCCAGAATCCAGTATTAGGTTGCCTTAAAAATAAAAGCTCGCGTTCAAAATGTGTTCAAAATACTATACGTAGTGATACAGTAAGTGTGTTTTGTCGGGACGTAGGTTCGAGTTCGAGTTCCAGTGATAACCGTAGCAAAAGACTAAGAAAGAGGGTAGATCGTTATGTCTGCACCTAACTTTTTTAACTGTTCGACCAACCACCCGCATTCTTCAGTCTTCCCGTGAACATGGTGCATGTAACTGCGCCGAAATATCGGGAGCTCATTCCACAACCCACGGTAAATATCCCGTAAATAATCATATAACTGAAGCTTATAAACAACCAATAACCTTGACTAAGCCTGTCATCTATCTATCTATATCTACCTATCTACATACTTTTATCTATATATCTATTATGGTAAAAATTAATCCCTATTTACCTTGATCACGCCATAACTTGAGAACGACTTTACCGATTTAATTCATATTTTTTTCTTAGTTTTCTAATACCTCGTAGAAGGTTTTTACGGTACAAAAATTAATTTTGGAAAAGGATGATTTTAACTCGCGAGTTTAACCGCGGGCGCATCTTGTTTTCAATAAATAAATATTCGGGACATTTTTTGCACACACGGTCATCTGACCCCAAACTAAGCAAAGCTTGTGATATGGCTGCCAGATACTGATATACATACATATATAGGTTTTAAATACATACTTAAATAGATATTAACACCCAGATATAGAACAAACACAAATGTTCATCACACAAATGTTTGTCCTAGATGGGAATCGAACCCACGCCCCTAAGCTCAGAAGGCAGGTTCACTACCAACTGGACCAACGGGCTATCTGATCAATAAATCAAACGCAGTCTTCTACCCTAATGTTTTGAGAATCATCTAGTTTTGAATTTCAGCAGTGACGTTAAAATTTGTATGAGAAAACTTTAGTAGCATTGTCAGAATACGTGTGCTGGTCAAAAATTCAAAATGGTGCCCTAAAAAAGCTGTAAAACCACGAGGCCGTATACCGGATTTTATGACGCACCAAAAACGTGGACTAGGGTACCTATGTTTAATATTTCATGGTTCACAGTACTTGGCAGTACTTTTATTACAGGTCTATGAAATTTGCTAAGGCTTTAACTTTTAGAGCTTACTGCGGAATTTTGTGACTATCTCCCGAAAATCGAGACAAATTACGAAAAATAGACAAAACGCTTTCTTATTTTAGAATTTTCTTGTTGGCGTAAATATAGGTACTATTTTCTATGCTTGACAGGAGAATATTGACGACATACGAGTTATAGGCAAAAACGCTTTATTTTTTCAGAATTTTCTTGTCTTTTTTGTTGTTGACAGGAGAATATAGACTAAATAAGAATTATAAGTAAAAACGCTTTCTTGTTTTAGTTTTTTTTGTTGTCGTTACTTTGGATAGTATTTTCTATGTTTGGAGAATGATCACTTCTGATGCTAAGTTAAGGTGTAGTCGAGGATGGTAACCTCGGTAGCGTCAAATTAGACCTGGCTCTCTAGTAAGGCTCCTGGAACACACTTATAGATTATTGGCGACAGATCTTGTAACGATATAGCGACAGATTTTGTAAAACTGATAAAGAAAATAAAAATTTATTATTATATTATTATTATTATCTAGCTGGCTGAGCATTAGGAAGTGCACTGCCACCAACCTATGGTTCCATTGCGATGTTTTTCTTCACCGACAACCTTAAACTCATGGTTAGGATTTGAACTTACGCCTTGTAATTTAGAGTTCGAACGAGATAACCACTGAGTCTTATAGATTATTTACCTCGACACAAAAATCCTCTCAAAGTGAAGAATACATAAAAGTTATATCTATGCTAATCCCATTTTGACAAATGCCTAATATTACTTTATACGCTAAAAGTTTTTCCAACAAAAATATCTAGTAAATCTCTTCTCAACATTTCCGAGCAATCTCTACAAGATTTTTGCCGTAGACTTTAATCGCACCTTCGCGTGCTTTTAACTTCAGATGTGTACTTTGCGAAGACAAACAACTCTCCGGAGGTGTTTCCACAGCACTCTATCTCGTTATCTCGGTTAAATTTTACAGTGCGGCAGATGCAATTTGATTTTATGGTGTTTAAGCGAGCTTAAGAATCCTGTTTGTACTGTATTTGCCTCTACTACCGCCATACATTCACCGTTTTGCAACGCAATTTGCAAACCGTGAGATCTCCATGATTACTCGCATAGATAGGCGCGAATATAGGTAAATAACTGGCTGTTTTTTTAATAATAATCACTATAATCACTGTCACTAACACTACATAGTAAAAAACTAAGTCGCCCCGCTGTCTGTCTGACATAGACATATCTTCTCTATCTCTTCTCTATCTCTACATAGTATAAATTGAAGTCGCTTTCCGCATCTGTCTGTATGTCTGTATGTCTGTATGGCCGCTAACTCCTCCTAAACCACGCAACGGATTTTGATGCGGCTTTGACCATCAGTTAGATACATTTTCGAGGAAGGTTTATATATATAACCCGCCCCGGCTTCGTACGTAAATTACACCCGTGCGAAGCCGGGCGGGCGGGTTGCTAGTTATTAATAATTATATGAATTACAAGTCAGGCAGTATACAAAATAATATTATGATAAAAAAAATTGCTATACAATAGTATTACGCGCTATATTAATATCGAAAAAGTTACTATATTCATAAAAAGCTTGCGTAATAAGCCACTTATTTAATTTATTTTTGAAAGATGCAAAGCTCGGAGCATCAATGACCGTCTGTGGAAGTCTGTTGTAAATATCAGGTCTGTCCCTATGTATGCTTAGATCTTTAAAACTACGGATTTTGATGCGAATTGTTTAAATAGATAGAGTGATTCAAGAGAAAGATTTATATGCATAATACATGCATAATATAGTAGAGAAACACTGATAATTTTAGAGGTTTATAATGTGATGTCGCAAATAAACACATTTTTTGCGCTTATATTGCAAACGCTGGCTGAACCCTACAAGATAGATCAAAACAATGTACTACAGTATTGTACACCTTAAAAAGTTAAACAAAAAAATTTGCAATGGTATATGTCTATTTCTTAGGGATAACCCACAATAACCATTTTTTACCCTTTACTTTTTACGAGAAATAATGGCTTATTACGAAGCTATTTTATGCAATACAGCATTAATCCTTATTCAATTAAGAACCTTAAGTACATTTTGCATTTAATATAGATTAATATGGCCGTTTACAGCATGTAATTTAAATGAATATTTTCGAAGATATTACAGATTTAAAATGCAGGGGCATAGCGGTTGCGGCGGTACCGGCCGGAGGGCCGGCGCGGCTTAGAATAACTACAAAAAGAAACCAAGTACATTCGCAAAATTTAAGCCATTCAAAAGATGTCACATATGGCTACAAAAAAATATATAAAAAATTTACTATGACAATTTGCTCGGTGAAATCGTACCACAACAAATCAGAAAAGCAGCATAAGAGTTATGGTGTGACATTCCACAGGTAATCCATTAATTTTCTTGCATAAATCGTTTCAAACACCAATCGAAACGTAAGCTACAAAGCGAATTTGTAGCTTACGTTTTGAGAAGGCGTTGTTTGGAAACCTACCCTCTCTGAGCAGTTATTCTAAGGCCGGCGGCGTGTTTTTCACATGGCCAATTATATGTCGCTCTTTCAAGAGTAACTTCTAAAGAAAACATGTTTGTATTGTCTAATGACAAAAAAGCTGTGAACGTTGTATATAAAGACATTCTGTAGTATATTTGGTATCAGCATTGCACCCGTGCGAAGCCGGGGCGGATTGCTAGTATAATGATAAACTAAGATTATTCTACAAATTAATATGAACTCGTCCAAATATTCGTCAGCTTGTTCTCTTGAAACACAATGTGCATCTTATTATGAAATATTCTGTCCCAAAACTACGCTCGTGTGAGTTTGTTTTGTAAAGACAAAGAACTCTCTAGTAACATGCACAATACAAAATGTAAACAATGTTTGGTAGTCGTGGATGAATTTTACAAAACATTTTGTGATTACATTTAACACGAAAATTCATAATTTAGTTTTCCTTTGAAGCTCTATGTATTTTTCTTTGTATATTATTTTATGTTTTCTTTTCGAGAATAAAATTAAGTAAAGGTTATATTTGTATTTTTTTCCACAATGGCGTTGATTTTGTGGAGCCGTTAGCTAGATTATAGTAAACTAGTGACACGCCCCGGCTTTGCATGGGTATAAGTTTAATGATATAATTATATAAACCTTTCGTGGAAAATTATCTGACTGATTGTGAAAAACGCATCAAAATCCATTGCGTAGTTTAAGAGGAGTTAGTGGGTATACAGACAGACATACAGACGCGAAAAGCGATTGTATTTTATACTATGTAGAGTTATGACAGCCCTAAAATTGTACAATAATATTTTCTCTCATTTATTTCAGTCTGTTAAACAAAGAAAATAATATTTTTATCTAAATTAGAGATTACTAGATGACCTGACAGACGTTGTCCTGTCTTAGAACTGTCAAATACGCAAAATTAAAATTGTAAATCATTTTTTTTTAATAAATAATAGGCTTGCGTTTGTTTTTAAGTTAAGTCGTTACGTTTTTACACCTTGGGTTATATTATTGGAGTTTTAGTAAGGAAACCTATTTTTTTTAAATTATAATATAGCCTATGTTACCCGGAGATAGTGTAGCTTCCCAACAGTGAAAGAATTTTTCAAATCGGTTCCGTAGTTTCGGAGCCTATTCATTGCAAACAAACAAACAAAAAAAAAATCTTTCCTCTTTATAATATTAGTATAGACAACAGAATTAGTATCTCCGTCAATAAATTAATAATCTATTATTTATTTTATTATTTATAAAATCGAGTAGTGTGTGTGTGTGTGTCGATGTCCCCTATAGACTCCAAAACGGCTGGACCTATTTTGACGGGACTTTCACTGGGAGACAACTGATGTTATGAGGAGTTTAATTCACGTGGGTGAAATCACGGGCGCAGCTAATATATAAATATAAAAATGAATATCTATTTACCTTGGTCACACCATAACTGGAGAACGACTTTACCGATTTCATTCGTCCTTTTTAAAAGTTTTCTAATACTTTGTAGAAGGTTTTTACGGAAAGAAAATTGCACATGAAATTGGAAATTTTCAGAAAACTTAACGATGATTTTAACTAACTGCTGAAACCGAAGGGCGTAGCAGAGTAGTTTTTTTTAATAAAAATTAACTTTGACAATAATTTCGTACAGAAGAAAAATCGTTAAGTACACCTTAATAGAGTTTCACTTACATGGGATTATGTTTAGCTTTTTCAGTACCTCATCATTATCATCCTTTACGTTCCCACTGCTGGGAAACAGGCCTTCTCTCAGAGAGAGAGAGAATGGACCTTAATCCACCATGCTGGCCCAGTGCATGTTGGTGAATGCCATACATCTTTGTTTTTTTTTAATAGTAGATAGGTTTGCGCTTGGCCGCCATCTCGCCTGACGTACAATGGAGCTCGCTTGCCTAGAAGAAACAGATTCACTCTCGACTTGAAGACACCCAGATTGTAACTGACGGGGAAAACCCATTCAGGCAGCGAATTCCACAGACTAGCAGTTCGCACAATAAATGTGGAATCAAAGCGCTTCGTACGGGTTCTCGGATTATCAACCATAAAACGATGTCGATTTTTGAAACGATGTTGATCTCTTTAGGTTCTTGGATATAATTATTTGGATAGCATCGAAACTGCACATAATTTTTTTAAGTACTAAATAAATAATTAGTACAGAGCCGAGGATTGAACCGGGTGGCGTCCGATTGTAAAGCGCACATGCTACCGCTCGGCCACCATCAGCTTACTTTCAGTACTTATCTATACTAATATTATAAAGAGGAAAGATTTGATTGTTTGTTTGTTTGTTTGTATTGAATAGGCTCCGAAACTACTGAACCGATTTAAAAAAATATTTCACTGTTGGGCAGCTACACTATCCCCGGGTAACATAGGCTATATTATATTTTCAAAAAAATAGGGATCTTTACTAAAACTCCAATAATGTAACCCAAGGTGTAAAAAAATCAGATTTACAATTTTAACTTTGCGGCTTGACAGTTCTAAGACAGGACAACGTCTGTCAGGTCAGCTAGTTATGCAATAAATAACCTTAATTTCAAAGCTATTTAGTAGTTTATTTCAGCAAAATTTTTCACATTCCAGCACAACTTCAAACAATTTCTCATCAGCCTCGACCATTAAACAAATTAAGATTCCTAAAGAAAGAACTAAAGCACGCAATACTCTTTCAGTAGTAAAAGTCTGCCTTGCCGTAAATTCGTTATTGAATTTAGTGGTGGTACGGAACCCTCAGTGCGCGACCCTGATTCGCACTTGGTCGGTTTTATTTCAATTGAAGTAAGCGAATAGTTCAACTGTTTCTCAGACGAGTCTCTAGTGCAACGTAAACAGTCCAAGAACAGTTTTAAAGATGGACTTCCGCAAAGTAGCGCCTGAATTAATTATCTAACCTAATAGTTGACATGATAATGAACCAAAGATGTATAGCGCTCCAAGAAAAAATGTCACGTGGGTGTCCCACAACTACTTCATTAATGTCAATAAATCATAAATCAATCAATGTCAATGTCATAAATATCAATGTGTTACACGTACACAATATATAATGTGTTATACGTGCATAAACAAGAGCAGAATAAGTAATTTACAACAAGTTCGAGAGAGATGACGATACACGAAGCAAAGGCGGAATTTTTTGAGACAGCTGATTTTCTGTGTTACCAGTAGCGTGGAATTATAACTCCCTAATCTCCGTATTACCTGTGGGAATCCAATAAATCAATGTGGTTTTGATATAAATAATATGTTTAATATATTAAATTCGTGCTTAACTTGAATTGTTTTGCTTGAGCGGACAAATCAAATGACAATTGAAATGCTTTTTGTATTTTGTGTGATAGATTATTAACAGAAAAAAAAACTGTGTTTGTTGCAATAAAGTGGCAACTGGCTAGTAGCGTCATTGGGGGACAACTCCCGGAGCGCTAGATCTTGTTTTCTTGGATCATGGTAACAATGAAGTCTTAAATAAAATGAGGTATATTTCGTCTAGCTGTCAGCTTACGCTTGGGTGCAAGTTGCTGTGAGGCTCATCGCTGTCTGTGTGGTACTGCTGTTGACCAGCTCGGTCACCATGGTCTCTCGTGGTCGAGAAGCGCTGGTCGTATTGGCCGACACGCTAGCCTGAACGACATCATACGTAGGGCTCTTTCCACCGCCAAAGTCGCAGCTGTGCTCGAACCGAGTGGTCTTGCGCGCGACGATGGATGGAGGTCTGACGGTATGACACTTGTGCCCTGGAGGTTGGGGCGGCCCCTTGTATGGGACGCAACTTGTGTCGATACTTTGGCACCGTCACATCTTCCTGAGACACAGGGTAGGGCTGGCGCGGCTGCCAATTCGGCAGAGCAGCACAAGCGAGGAAAATATGCTAACCTCGGCAGTGGTTACATATTTGAGGCGTTTGGGGTCGAGACATTGGGCCCTTGGGGACCGGGAGCTCACCTCATTTTCAAAAATCTTTCAGTGCGCCTGGTTAATGCGACGCGTGACCAAAATGCTGGCTTTTTTCTGGCTCAACGCATAAGCATTTCCATTCAACGTGGTAATGCCGCCAGCATGCTGGGTACGCTGCCGACTGGTAGTGGGCTTGAGCATTTGGATTGTCTTTAGACCTTCAACGGTCTATAGGGAGTCTAACTGTATTTGTAGTTTTAGTTTTAGCTTGTATTTTGTTTAGTTAATAAAGACACTTGCCCAGTAAAAAAAGTATATTAGGTAGATATACATACGGCAAAAATGATACACAGTTCCAACATACCTGCATGCATGTTTAATTGTAAACAAACTAAAACAGCCACAGTCTAAAAAAACCTAAACAGAAACGGCGATCAAATGAAACGAATAAAACTAAACGCAAACCACAAATGGCTACGTATGGAACCAACAGGTGGTTACGTTAACTATTAGATAGGTAAATGGATAGGTAGATAGGTATCTTGCGGTGAAACGTTGACCAAGTTTCACCGATTGTTGGTGACAGTTAACTAGATAACTATTAACTACTTTGTTGATAAGGAAGGGTTATGTACCAGAGACTGTTGATGTACATAGCTGTGCCCGACGGTTTTACTCAAACATTTTCAAAGCTTGAAACATTAACTAATTTTTTTACCACCACCTCTATTGAGAAGCGTACCAAGAGGCTCATCAGCAACGAATCCCTTCAGACTAACCTCCTTAGTCTTGAGCATCGGTGCAAAGTTGCTAGTCTATCGGTTTTTTATCGGATACATTTCGGAGAGTGTGCTACAGATCTGCATAATCGTATAAATCGTATCCATTGTATGTAAGTGCCAAATTTGCATGCCGAAAGGTAGTATAATGGCGAACCATCTTTCTACACGACACCTGTAACTTTGTAAACCCATTATACGCAAAAAATACTAATACTAATCCAATTCACTCCTGCCCATTTTTCTATCGGAATGCCAGAGCGTGCACAAACAATCGACACCGCTTTATGGTTGATATTCCGAAAACCCGTACGAAGCGCTTTAATGCCACTTTTATTATGCGAACTGCTAGTCTGTGGAATGCGCTGCCTGAATGGGTGTTCCCCTTTGGCTGATAGTTACAATCTGGGTGTCTTCAAATCACGAGTGAATCGGTTTCTTCTTAGTTAGTTTAGATAAGCGTGCTCCACCGTAGAGCGTATCATCGCTTTACATCAGGCAAGTTTACGGTCAAATGCAAGCCTATTATTAAATATAAAAAAATTACCAATTTTTAATTAAAAATAAAAAAAACTGCCTGGTATTAAGCGATAAAGCGTTCTACGATAGAAGAAACCGATTGACTCGTGACTTTAGAGCCCAAATTGTACCTATCAAGGAATACCTCCAGGCAGTTCAAACAAAGGTGTAATCAAAGCATTTCGTAGTCCACATGCCGAAAATGATGATGAACGAACATAATCGACAAGGGCGTCTACGTATTAAGTACGACTAAAGGCATCAAGCCTGATTTAGGCTTGATGCGTTCGCATCCACCATGCCACCTTACCACAGATTTATTGTTGTTGCGCCATCAGTAAAAAAAAAACTACCAACCTTTGCTATATGAATAAAAATATGTAAATACTTACCATACTTTTTTTTATGTCATAGGTTTCCAACAAGCTGACTGGCCACCTGATGGTAAGTAATCACTATTGCCTATGGATACCTGCAACACCAGATGCATCACAGATACGTTGCCAACCCTTAAATGCTCTATTCATAGCCTTTTTGAAGAACCCCATGTTAAAGTTACTCGAAAACGCCACAGGCGTTCTGGGAGCTCTCTGGGAGCTGGGAGGTTGGGAACGATACTCTAGAAGTTGTTGACCATTACACCTATCTTGGACAGATTGTTCAGTTAGGTAAGTCCAACTTAAGCAAAGAGGTCGCCCGAAGAATCCAACTCGGATGGGCAGCGTTCGGTAAATTGCGTGACATCTTCTCGTCCAAGATACCACAGTGCCTCAAGACGAGGGTTTTTGACCAGTGTGTGTTGCCAGTGATGACATATGGTACTGAGACGTGGTCCTAAACTGTTGGCCTTTTGGAAAAACTCAGAGTCACTCAGCGGGCAATGGAGAGAGCTATGCTCGGAGTTTCTTTGCGTAATAAAATCCGAAACGTGGATATTCGCCAAAGTACCAGAGTCACCGACATAGCTGTTAAAATTTGCAAGTTGAAGTGGCAATGGGCAGGCCACATCGCTTGAAGAACCGATAACCGATGGGGAAGAAAGGTTCTTGAGTGGAGACCACGAACCGGAAGACGCAGCGTAGGTAGGCCTCCCACTAGATGGACCGACGACATAGTGAGAGTCGCTGGCATCCAGTGGATGCAAAAGGCAGGCTGTCGTTCAGTGTGGAGGTTAAAGGGGGAGGCCTATGTTCAGCAGTGGACGTATTCTGGCTGATGATGATGATGATGGTGTTCTGGGAGCTCATTTCACAAACTGCAGGTGTGAGGCAAAAAAGATCGCGTAAATCCCACGGTGTGCGATTTCCAGGAATCTATGATAATTATGAGGACGAATCATACAACAAAAAACAAGTTTTATATGTATATAAGACAAAAAAATACTTTATTTCCGAGGTAAATGTAAGAAAACCATGAAAAGGCGGTCATAACTATTTCAACTTTACAATAGTTAATAACAAACAAAAATCAGAAAATCTCGCAAGGAAAGTCCAATGTTCGTCAAATAAAAACAGTTCATCGAATCTCGTCAACTTTTGCTTTCCACTAGAAAACGTACCAAGTACGTCCCAAGTTGGAACAAATATCTGCGAACCCGATTCATTATACGTCTCTCAACGACGAAAGTAATTCAAAGTTGCCTCCGATGGAACGACAGAGAACTTTCTTAGTGGCCGTTCACACTGGCAGGAAAACCTAGGAATGTTAGACTTGTAGTTAAGAAGTTAAGTATTTACTGCCCATAGACCGTTGAAGGTCTAAAGACTATCCAAATGCTCAAGCCCACTACCAGTTGGCAGCGTACCCAGCATGCTGGCGGCATTACCACGTTGAATGGCAATGCTTATGCGCCAGCATGCTGGGTACGCTGCCAACTGGTAGTGGGCTTGAGCATTTGGATTGTCTTTAGACCTTCAACGGTCTATGGGCAGTCTAACTGTATTTGTAGTTTTAGTTTTAGCTTGTATTTTGTTTAGTTAATAAAGGCGCTAGCCCAGGAAAAAGTTATAATTATTTAAAAAAAAGTATTTACTAGGCATGATGATAATTACAAAGAATTATTGAATTTGATTTAAAGAAAAATAAATTTCCAACTTATATGTTGTTTGGTTGCTAGATGGACCGACGACATTGTGAGAGACGCGGCCATCCAGTGGATGCAAAAGGCAGGCTGTCATTCAGTGTGGAGGTTAAAGGGGAGGCCTATGTTCAGCAGTGGAGGTCTTCTGGCTGATGATGATGCTAATTGCCTTACAAGACTAAAAAAAAAACAAGCTATTTGTGTACTTCTCATAGGAAACACCTTTCATTTGTTCATATAGAAAACTCAATTTAAAATAATGATAGGTAAGAAATAGCTAAAACTAAAACTAACAAATACAGTTAGACTGCCCATAGACCGTTGAAGGTCTAAAGACTATCCAAATGCTCAAACCCACTACTAGTTTGCAGCGTATCCAGCATGCTGGCGGCATTACCACGTTGAATGGCAATGCTTATGCGTTGAGCCAGAAATATGCCAGCATTTTGGTCACGCGTCGCATTAATCAGGCGCTCTGAAAGATTTTGAAGAAATTGTTGTCCGCCATATTGGGGCGTCTGCCATACTTAATGTAGTGCGACAACTTTTTATTTTTCGTATTTTTCTCAGCAAACCCTTTCAATTGATACCCATAAAAAGTAATTGCATAAAAAAGAAAGCAGGTAGTTAAAAATTAACTGGTCCACCGTCTTTGGGAGTCCGCCATATTGGATTTAAAATAACGTCAATTAGTTAACCATACGTTGTAATCCATCCTAACTTCTATGCGAAAATTCATCTCAATTGGTTGGGAATAACTGTTTTAAAATTCAGTAGTTAAATAAAAGCTTGGAAAATTAGTATTTTACTCTAGGTACTCTACAGATATAAGTTTTTTTTTACTCTACACTAGCGGTCCACCCTGCTTCGCACGGGTATTATTGAAGTTTTAGTAAGGATACCTATTTTTTTTTTAAATATAATATTATAGCCTATGTCACCCGGGGATAGTTTAGCTTCCCAACTATGAAAGAATTTTTCAAATCGGTTCAGTAGTTTCGGAGCCTATTGAATGTAAACAAACAAACAAACAATCAAATCTTTCCTCGTTATAATATTAGTATAGATTATGTAAAAAGATCGTAGAACAGTTTCTAAAAATCATCATGTATATCCCTAGTTAATAGATAGATAGATAGATAAACTCTTTATTGTTCACACCACACATTTCGTACACATGCTAAAACAGCTTAAAAACTAGTGCAACAATCAGCGGCCTTATCGCTAAGAGCGATCTCTTCCAGGCAACCTTAGGTTGGAGAGGATTTATACAGGAGGTAGAAGGCGGGGCGTGCAATATTAAATAATGTGATATATTTATAATATAAACCGTACATTCTAATAACAATACATACTAATACTTATATTACTTAAAATTACGATAATATACTAATACATAAAATATAAAATCTATTAATATGAGCAGCTAAATAAACAACAACAGCGCTAACAAGGTGGCAATTGCGACAAATAAAATTGCTTTACATGGTCTTTATAAACAGCACCGGTATGCTGGTACCTAAAATAAAAAATAGAGTTTATTGGTTAAAAATCCAATAAATGAAGATGAAAACGTATTAATAATTTTACTAGTTATAATACTATTATCTCCATTCTACCCGCTACTTTATCTTTAGTCCAAATTTCAAGTGAAGATTAAGTTTCCTTTTCAAAATTTAAGCTCGAACTAAAGTTAGGAACAGTTAATGATTTTAGCTTCGTGAAGATATTAATACTGTTGAATTGTAGAGATGTCAAATGATACTCAGTGATCTAGTTTTGGTTTCCCTTTAATTAACAAGTATTTAATTAACATAACTTTTAGAACTAACGATACTCTGGAAAATATCAAATATCGTTTTTAAACAGCTTTTAATAAAACGAACAGTTTTTAGACAGATATTAATGATACAAAGCACCGTATTTCATACCAATATTATAAATGTGATAGTTGACTGACTGACTCATCATGACACATCATCAGCTCACACTTCAGCAGCCATTAAACGTCCACTGCTGGACAAAGGCCTCCCTCTTAGAGAGGGGTGTTGCCATAACCCCCACGCTTGGCAGACAGCTTGGGGATCGCAGTACGTTCACCGTGTACTAATAGGACGCTGCTGCTCATCCTCCGGCAGTTCTGGTCGCAGTTTTAGGACATACATATTAGTACACGGTGAACGTACTGCGATCTCTAAGCTGCGTGCCAGGCATGGGAATTATGGCAACACCCCTTTCTAAGAGGGAGGCCTTTGTCCAGCAGTGGACGTTTAATGGCTGCTGATGTGTGTGCTGCTGATGTGTCATGATGAGTCAGTAAATATTTAGTAGTAACAAGATAAATAAGCACTTGTTGCAAAACAAGTACATAACTATCTTGTTCATTAGCAGACTAGATTTTTTTAACAAGATTTCCAAGAGAAACGAAACTTCTTTCCCAAAACAAAAACTACTCAATATATCACAGAAATATTCATTCAAATATTAATATTCTGCGATGTCATAACTGGGCTTTATACGCGAGAAAGTTGGAGCCAAATTGCACCTGCCACAGTTCGCTTTGTCTGAAATTGTCGGGACTTAAAACTTGGCCTCGATTATTTGCAAAGTCTACTTTTCACTTCCTCACTGGCGTGACGGGCTTATGGATTGAAATTAAAAACACTATAGCACCTTTAAATATTTGTAGCGCCTGTCAAAACAGAAAAACAAAACTGACCGCAGTTTTTTTATATTTATTAGCATAGTCTTTGCAACAAACACACACTAACTAACTAATACCATATGCATGTACTGTACTCCACTCCGTTGTGGATATACTTGACACTAGCAAATACACAAGCCGCGAGACGCCAAAACTCTAACGAAAAAAAATCAAAGCAATAAGAGACGAAATGACAATCGTATTTGACATTTTACGACCCACATTATGGTTATTGGTGGATTATCTATATCTATACTAATATTATAAAGAGGAAAGATTTGATTGTTTGTTTGTTTGTTTGCATTGAATAGGCTCCGAAACTACTGAACCGATTTGAAAAATTCTTTCACTGACGGGAAGCTACACTATCCCCGGGTGACATAGGCTATAATCTATACCCGTGCGAAGCTGGGGCGGACCGCTAGTTATTTATAAAAGTGTTCGTAGACGTGCTCATATGTGGAAAAATGATATAACGCAGTGAAACATGTATTTTCGTCTTTTATCCTAAACTCCATAGAAGCCTCTTGTAAGGTCTCCACCACTTTACTAGGGCATGACTTTGATTTGACCGTGACTTACTTTGTTTGACTCTGACTTATTTGACTACATTTCATCTGCAAATGCACAGGAGTGCGTAGGCAAACTCCTTACAGAGAAAGAAAAAAAAATTAAAACACTTGTTTTTTTTCAATTATTCATGACGTTTTAGCTCGATTCACTTTACATCCACTAAATCTTGTGCAAAAGTCAGGTTTATGTTTCTAGAGAGTAACAGAAGCACAAACTTTATTCAACGTAATATATAAATCTCAACATCGACTGGCCATATCGCAAGCTCAACTGTTGTAAGTCATACTAATGGCCCTGACTTCGCTTGCAGTACCCAGAATAGTCCCATAACTCACCTTAACCGGTCAATGTAGGTCCAGCCTTAAATTGTACCGACTTAAGTGGATTGCACGTTTTTCCAAATTTATGTTGACTTACAAATATTTTTCGCAGGGAGTTTTAAAATTTAGTGGCAAAACGTACAATACATGTGAATAACCTAGTTGTTTTGGTGAAATGTAAAGTTTTAAAAATGTTTATATTTTTCTTCGTAACGGTATATGAACACAGTTGTATACATTCAACAAGCTTGGTGTCTACCCTAAAAATAAGTAAGTATTATACAAAAACAATCCAAAATAATTAGGGTTAGAAAAAAATGGCCCACACGACTTTTCAATTCATATCTAGAATTTTTAGAAAAAAAAGAATCGACTTCATGACTATACCTACATTTACAAACTGACACTAAAAAGTAGAAAATATTGTTTAATATTACGACTGAAATACTTTGTATTTCACATTTCCATGGTCTTGAAAAATTTAACGAAAAACAACAGGGCCCGGTCGCCATGGAGACACTTCTTTGTTTTTTGAAGTTCTGTTGTAGGAACAGTTCATCTATGTTTGCTGTTCAGTTGACAGCGTCGCTAGTGGAGAACAAAGTATGAAATTCACCAAGAAATAACTGTAGTTCCAATTTTGCCCACCTTAACAGCTAAGTTGGTGGCACTGTACAATGTTTACATTGTACATTGAATTCGTTAATTATTGTCATGTTTTTGTAGATTTTTCAAAAAGCGCTGAATCAATGTCGATAAAAAAATGGGACCACCTATGAGATATGACCTACCAACCAAAACCAAAAGAATCATCAAAAACAATTCTAAATTGGCGGAGTAATCAGGTAACAAAGATATATAAAAAAAACATACAGTCGAATTGATAACCGCCTCTTTTTGCAAGTCGGTTAAAAAGAACTTAACGACACGGATGGTTAGTCATAATAAAAATTTTTAGTGTCCATAATTTACCGCATTCTGTTTTTTTTACTCACTAATATTTTAATAAAAAGTACACTAATAATTTACTTGAGGGCAGTGAGAGTATAGTAGAGACGTTATAGGCGAACAACACGTATTTAAAAACTGACTTAACGCAGCATATACCATAATAGCATAGCTTACCTACGCGTGTTTATTGTGCATTTTGGGAAACAAGGGATGGAATATGAAAGACTTTTTAAGCTATATCTGTTGTTAGAAAGAGACAAAAATACAATTTGTTGTGGACACTCGGAGTGCGTAGCTGAGAGACGGCTGAACGAAGTCGGGCAGCCAGCCGTGCATTCGTCTAGTCAATATGGTGGGCACAACCTATCTACAAGAAAAAATATCTTAGCTTCAGAGTAAATAGTCTTTCATCATCAGTCAGAAGACGTCCACTGCTGAACATAGGCCTCCCCCTTTAACCTCCACACTGAACGACAGCCTGCCTTTTGCATCCACTAGATGCCAGCGACTCTCACTATGTCGTCGGTTCATCTAGTGGGAGGCCTACCTACGCTGCGTCTTCCGATTCGTGGTCTCCACTCAAGAACCTTTCTTCCCCATCGGTAATCGATAAATAGTATTTATCGTTACACTAATAAGTTATAGAAAATACACCAATAAGTTAAAATATATTAAAAAAAACATTACACATCACAAATAACAAAAAAACGTAATTAAATCGAAAATTAAAAATTCTTATTTTTATAACAACTTTAGTTTTATATTTAGGTATACGTATTACTTTCTGATCGCCTTATTCTCTTGAGAAATCGAGACAATAGGTATTCATCATTGCCAGCCTGTATCAACCCACTGCTGGGTATAGGCCTCCTCTCCCTTGCGCCATTTATCCCTGTCTCGGGCTAATCTCATCCACGTATGACCTGCGATGGGCCTGATGTCATCGACCCATCGAGCTGGTTGTCTGCCTACGGAACGCTTATCCGCTATTGGTAACCACTCTGTCAGGGCTCTACTCCACCTGCCGTCACCACGCCTAGCCACGTGCCCTGCCCAGCGCCACTTGATTCGCATGATACGGTTTCCTACATCCGTGACTTTTGTCCTTCGACGGATTTCGGTATTTCGGACTCGGTCTCTCAAGCTGATACCCAACATGGCACGCTCCATTGCCCTCTGTGCGACTCTAATTTTATGCACAGCCTCTTTGGTTAGCGACCATGTTTCGGCACCAATAGGTATTATATTTTGTTAAACTGATTAACAAACCATTAAATAGTCTTTAATAACACAAATTGAAACCATAAGACATAAAAGATAGTAGTAACATTAAATTTAATCTGCACCAATTGTAATGTTCACGAAATTGCAATTTCGCTCTTTGCTTCGCAGCTAAATGAATATTTGATCATATACCTCTACTTTACAGCTTGCTATTGGATAATGTGATTTTTAATATTTAATTGACAAATAAATTCTAATGTATAATTTCAAAACGAACGTAATACATAGTAAAATTCTATGATAATAAAGAATATACCTAAACACCCAAAAATCACGATTAGAAGAAAATTTTTAATCAGAATTAAAAACTTAAATTATCAATATAATTTAAGTTATATAATTTAAGTTTTTCATTCTGATAAAAAAAAATCTTCTAAACGTGATTTTTGGGTGTTTAGGTATATTTTTTATTATCATAGAATTTTACTATGTATTACGTTCGTTTTGAAATTATACATTAGAATTTATTTGTCAATTAAATATTAAAAATCACATTATTAGTCACTTATTTGTAAGGAATGTAGTTTAATATAGATAATTATTTTAATTTTGTTAAGTTTGTTATATTTTATTATAGAAACTGACGTGGTTTTCACACATTTTATTTATAGTCGTAGTGACCGGCTTAATCTTACGTGAGTAATTCCCGTGTAACATAAATAAAATAAATTTGTTAACATATCAATAATTGTATAAATTTAAAAAAATATGTTAGATAGAAAAACTATGAATATAATAAAATTCAACATGACAATTTAATTTTTAAGAAACTTTTATAAAAATAAAAAAAGGCTTGCGTTTGACCGCCAACTCTCCGATGTTAAGTGACGATGCGGCCTACAATGGAGCACGCTTACCTAGAAGAAACTAATTCACTCGTGATTTGAACACTCCTAGATTGTAACTATCGGGAAACACCCATTCTGGCACCCGTAGACTAGCAGTTTGCTAGTGCAGTTTTTTTTTCTTGTAGTTAACTTAAACACACAGGGCGTTACTAGTTTTAATATTTTAACTTTGTAGCGAGGGTGTCAGGCTTACCGCCCAACTGCCCAACTAGGCGGATAATGTTTCCGCTAGCGTTAAATTGGATCAAGCTAGGGCGAGATGCACATAACTGTATGCTATAAGCTTGCGAAAATGCAGTCAGGACAAATTTTTGCTGAAGCCCGTTTAGTGGCCATTTCCACAGATTTGAACAGAAATATGTTTACCCACTGTAGGTCCATCAAGGCTGGCCGCCAATGACAATATAACCACTTGACTGCTCATCCTTTACCCCGCATGAGCCAAAGGTTCTAACATGTCAACCTAAACTATTTCGAGCGGGGCCAATCCTATGCGCGAATTGAATGAATGACTTTTGATTCTCCAATCATAAGCGTCGAGTCGCGTCGAATTTCCAATCACAAGCTGCCGCCCGCGACCGACATGGCAGCATTTTGCAAAAGGGAATTTTGACTACATGCGCGATCAAGTGGTGATAATATCTTTTCTGGCTGCTGATTCATTTGAATATGACCATACGTTTGGTGCAGGCAACGGGTAAGCATTACAAGAATCAGAACAATCAAAGCTTTTTAATATCCTGCGTGGCAAAGCTGACAAAGTTTTTTTTTCATGTATTTTGACCTTCAGTAAGAAGATGCCTATGCATATGAACAATAATGGCTGAGCCATAGCATGTGTTCTTTACTATCTGACAGCACCCGGTTTCATCTTATTTTTATCTTACGATCGAGAGTATCGAGACGATTTCCGAGAAGCTATAACATGGGGTTCTTCAAAAGGCGAGTTAATAGAGTGCTTAAGGGTCGGCAACGTATTTGTGATGCCTCTGGTGTTACAAGTATCCATAGGCGACGGTAACTGCTTACCATCAGGCGGCCCATCTGCTAGTTTGCCACCTAAGGCATTCAAAAAAAGATACTTTTGACATTCACCAACATACACTGGTGTAGCACTCTATTAACTCGCCTTTTGAAGAACCCCATGTTATAGCTTCTCGGAAATCGTCTCGATACTCTCGATCGAAAGATAAAAATAAGATGAAACCGGGAGCCGTCAGATAGTAAAGAACACATGCTATGGCTCAGCCATTATTGTTCATATGCATAGGCATCTTCTTACTGAAGGTCAAAATACATGAAAAAAAAACTTTGTCAGCTTTGCCACGCAGGATATTAAAAAGCTTTGATTGTTCTGATTCTTGTAATGCTTACCCGTTGCCTGCACCAAACGTATGGTCATATTCAAATGAATCAGCAGTCAGAAAAGATAATATAACCACTTGATCACGCATGTAGTCAAAATTCCCTTTTGCAAAATGCTGCCATGTCGGTCGCGGGGGGCAGCTTGTGATTAGAGACTCGACGCGACTCGACGCTTGTTATTGGAGAAGCTAGCTTACTGGATTAAGGCCCAGCCTCTATTTCTGAGAGAAGGCCTGTGTCCCAGCAATGGGAACATGATGGGCTCTAGTGATGATGATCGTGATAATGATGATAAGATATGGTTGAGAATGGCACTGGTACTTAGAGCGGAAACGTGGATATTAGTTAAAGAACCAGAGTCACTGACATAGCTGTTAAAATTTACAAGATGAATCAGAATCAGAATCAGAAATAATTTATTGTAAAACTGTGTACAGAAGATGGTAAAAACATAGTAGTATCAACAGTCTACCCTTTACGAGCGTACAATAACTTAAGGTAAGTATGTATTATGCTAACTTAAAATAATTGCTTTATAAAGTTATTCTAATTATAATATTAACAATAAAATTGTTATTAAAAATAATGTACAGTAATAACATTGTAGTATTAACAATACAATTGTAATTAGTCACCAAAGTGAAGTGGCAATGGACAGGCCAAATCGTTCCAAGAACAGATAACCAATGGGGAAGAAAAGTTTTTGAGTGGAGACCACAAACTAGAAAACGCAGCGTAGGTAGGCCTCCCACTAGATGGACCGACGACATTGTGAGAGTCGCTGCCATCCAGAGGATGCAAAAGGCAGGCTGTCGTTCAATGTAGAGGTTAAAGGGAGAGGCCTATGTTCAGCAGTGGACGTCTTCTGGCTGATGATGATGACGACTTAGAGCGTTTTCCTCGAGGAACGTGTGTGAGTGCGTAGCAGATATTATGAAAACTCCGAGACCATTGAAGGACGTGGCAGTTGTCTAAAGCAAAAAATAGCACATCAGGATAAGAAACGTGCCTTGCGAGAGGCCTATTATGTACAGCATAGTCTGATTCAGTATCATTCAGTGTCAGATAACTAAGATAGGATAAATTCTGATGATGATAACGTGGAAATGGTGACTTGCCTTAATTACGAAGCTAAATCTTGTAGGAAAATATTTAAAGTTAATCTACTGCTTCTTTTTTAAATCCTAACATTAGCCATGCTATGCTACACAAAAAACACGACACAATCTTGGCAAGTATTCATCCAAAACAGACTCAAATACACGCCTTATTCTTCAGTCGTGAGAGTGACGTGTTTTGAGCATTCATAAAGGATTTACACGGAGTTCCTTTGAAAGCAAACGATCAATATAATGTAGAATACACGATGGGGAAAGTTTTCCTCGACTGATCTTTGGTTATTTGTCAGACAGTTTCTTTCAATCTTTGGCTTCCGTTTAGATCTAAGGACATTCGATTGAAAATTGCACAGTATAAGAATGATTGTTTTCTTTTTACAAGCTTTTCTTTTAACTTGCGTTTGTGTGTTAGTACGTACGTATGTATGTGTGATACAAATTATGTAACTGAATTTTAGACCTGTTATCCTCAACCAATTGTGCTGAAATTTTGCATTCTCGTTCAGTTTAGATGACAATGTATGGTAACCAATGACGTCATTCTAAATTCAATATGGCGGAGTCCCAAAGATGGTGGACAAGTTACTTTTTATGCACTCCCATAATATGGGTAACTAATGAAAGCGTTTACTGAGAAGAATACGAAAAATAATATGACGTCACCTAAATTCAATATGTCCGATGGCTAAAAGCTAGTTAAACATAGTTTTTTTTTTATTTAGCACTGGGCCCCCGGGAACCGGGATGTCATCTCATTTTCAAAAATCTAACAGAGTGCCTAATGCGACGCGTGACCAAAATACTGACGTGTTTCTGGCTCAACGCATAAGCATTACCATTCAGCGTGGTAATGCCGCCATCATGCAGAGTACGCTGCCAACTGGTAGTGGGCTTGAGCATTTGGATTGTCTTTAGACCTTCAATGGTCTATGTGCAGTCTAACTGTAATTGTAGTGTTAGTATTAGCTTCTATTTTGTTTATCTAATAAAGGCACTTACCCGGTAAAAAAATTTTTTTTTTTAATTAATAACATTTACTAGTTGACAAACTAGACTAGGCGTTGTACTATAGCTTCATGGATATGAAGTGCAGAATTGGTTTAAAATTTGCTGAACTGACTTATCTTTCAAAGGGCTCTCCGAGGAATTTCATAATTGCTCAAATTGAGAAATAAATAGATACATACATTTATTTTTCATCAAATTAAAAAAATTGTAATGCGCTAGCGTTTGGTCACCAATTCGCCTGATCTTAAGCTTATGATGCGGTCTACGATGGAGCACGCTTGCCTAGAACAAACCGATTCACTCGTGATTTTAAAAGCGTGAATAATTAAGTCTTTCTCTTGAACTTTTAATTTAATTTTTTATAAATAATAGGCTTGCGTTTGGCCACCATCTCGCCTGATATTAAGCGATGATGCGGTTTTCTACTGCGGTGGTTTGCAGTGAACTATTTTGGTACTATCATCATCCACCATTTTCCACCCACTACTGATTACCTATAGGTTTTATCTTCAACGTTCCATCTTTTTCGGTCCACTATTTAGATTTATTGAAGTTTCATATAATTAAATACATTCAAATAAAATAGCAAGATAGAATTTGGAACAAAAATCAAAGATTACTAGGGAAATCTATTGAAACAATGTTTAATACGAGCTCAAAGAAAAATAAAAACAACGAAGAATTTTCCATTTATCCACACGTTTTTTTAAGATGCTTTTGTAGCTTTACTAGAATATTTAGATCTCTTGGCAAAGGACCAAATCGGGACAGAATTTTCGAGAAACGTTCAAAAGCAAACGAATCCTTAGCATTGCGATGCTAGAGGCATTCGGCATACTTTTCGGCAATTTTAATAATGTTTTTAAAGCAATGGGGTATTAAGAAGTTTTAGAAAACCCTTTCAACATTGCTTTGTTCTCTTTGAGCTGAATGAATGTGAGATTAGGGTGTCACATGTTTCATTAGGTAGTCCTCTCTCAAGGGTGCGTTGACATCTTTGCTGTTCTATACATTTACAATAGAACCGGCCAAGTGCGAGTTCCGCACCTCCACATAACTTGTTAACTACTAAAGTAGAAAAAAATTGTGCAAAAACACAACATCCCAGGCGGTCACCCATCTAAGTACCGGCCACACCCGACGTTGCTTCACTGTGGTGATGGTATGAGAACCAGAAATTTTACACCGACTCACACTTGGCCATTATTTATACTTTAGAGTATCTACTATAATCATGCCAAGTTTGACGCTCAATTCTGTCGAAGAGGTTAAATTTGTCTCTGTTATTGACTTGTTGTCTGTTTATATCTATTCTGCTCATTCCTGGTATTGATATTCTGATGTCAAATCCAGATATATCCTTCATCCAAGTTTTTTTTTAATACGCTTTTGGAGATAGATATACGATACTGTAACGTTTTATTTTCATTTGGATTCGTTACTCACTATCTGTGTCGGACGGGTTGTCATACCGCTTGTTTGTTTTGCATATCTCGACTTTGATTTTCAGATAAAAGGTGGTTCTTTATTTTCCAAAAAGTTATTATAATACTAAGGATAGCTTTACTATTATCTTGATACCTATATGAATTAATTAAAGTAGTATAAGTGTTTAAGTTGTAATTAATGATAATTGTTTATTGTAATTCAATAAATGTTACTACATAATTTATAATTTTGAACCTATAAGTTTATGATAGGGAAGAAAGGTTCTTGAGTGGAGACCACAAACCGGAAGACGCAGCGTAGGTAGGCCTCCCACTAGATAGACCGACGACATAGTGAGAGTTGCTGGCATCCAGTGGATGCAAAAGGCAGGCTGTCGTTCAGTGTGGAGGTTAAAGGGGGAGGCCTATGTTCAGCAGTGGACGTCTTCTGGCTGATGATGAAGTTATGATACTTGAAACAAGTGTAGTATTGTTATTACTTATTATTTATTTAGGTGCTGAAATTTTTTCGACTACAAAAAGGTGATTTTCAATTCTACTGATTTTTTACGTTCGTGTACGTTCTACGATATCATCACTGCCTTTGAAACTATTTTAATTGTTATTTTTTGACTGGTTATATTATCTTAAGGATATTTAAATTAAAAAAAAGTATTATATTGCTAGAGATTTTTTGAAGTTATACTTCTTATGCGACTTGCAACAAGATTGCGTTAAACGTTTAACGCTACCATTTAACGCTCTCGTATGGTTGCGAAATGCGTATCCTTTTTTCGCGCTGCAACTAGCAGATCCGGTAGTGTAATGGTGTCGCGAATGGATTGAGAAGCCTAAGGAGCTAGGTTCGAATCTCGAGAAAAGCATGTTTTTAAATTGGTGATATTTTTGCCCTTGTAATAATTTTAGGGTTCCTTGTTGAAGTATAACTTCTTCCGCGCGGATACTCCACGCACAATTTTTTTTATCTATATTCTTCTTAGACTAACTATACAGATTAACTGCGTAGTTCTTCTAAGTCTATATTTATTTAGCAGTAAGATAATAAAATAAAACAAAAAGGTATACTTCTCAAGTTCCGGCAGGTCAAAATTGTGTGAAAATTAGGCGCTTAGTATCGCCTTATCCATCGTCAATTACACTTCATAAACTTTTCAAACGGAATAAATATGTCGCAAACTTGAGAATTCTTTCCAAATCTACTGTGTGACAGTTTTGGACTTGCTCGAATTTACGATCCAACTTTGTGAACTCCCACTATGTGTCAAGGGAACTTCAGGGACTGAACAAAATAGATCAGACAAGTTGCGGGTAAGTTTTAGGGTTCCATGACGCTGTGGGACCCAAGTAATGCTTGGACGCATTAGGTCTTTCAATAGAAGTAGTAAGATAGAGGCCGTTCACAATAGTTCTAGTTTAAAATCTGAATATAGAATCTTGTTCATAACTATATGCAACCAGTTATTAAAGTGACGTGCTTGATGTGAACTTTGCTTGTAAATTAAATACCTATACTTAAATGTTATACAGCATTTATGCTTTTCTGCTCAAAAATGAGCCTGGTGCGATAGGTTCATTACCCGTAAGTGATTTAACGTATTTTATATGTGATGTATTTTACTTCATGGTTTTAAATGTTTTTATAATTAAACCTAGGTTTTTAGAAGACTAACAGAGGTGTTGCTAGCCTGATAAAGTCATTTACCCGGAATTAATTAAAAGATAATTTGGATACATTCAGTCTTTCTTTATCGAAAACATTTCATATGTATTTTTTTTTATTATATCCTAGTCCAGGTTCTGGTCACGGAGGAGGTGCTCCTGTACATGAACAGTCAAGTCCCAGGCCTCCCAACACTATGGTGCGACGAGTTTGAGATTTTTAGTTTCCATTCACATTACAGATACAGGATGCCTTCTATTTGTTTTTATTATTTCACTTATATAGTCGTAAACCGTTTTGTCTCTCTCGCACGTTGCTTTTATTATTTCACTTGTATAGTCGTAAACAGTTTTGTCTCTCTCGCACGTTTCGTATTTTGACAGTACTGCGCACTTTAGTTTTAGTGCTATTGAGAAAAAAAATAGAATGTAACAAACTGTTTTCCCAAGGGCGCGTGCGGGAGCGTTCGAGCCTCTTATACCACATTTGACGGTTTTAAATCAATTTTTTTCAAATAAATTACAATATTTGAGCTGGAAAAAATACATGTCACAGATACATCTGTGTTTGAGTTTATGATTTGGTTCAAAACACGATGTAATAAACTTTCCTCGATAAAAAAATATCTGAAACACAGTCGACTTTTTTTTTTTTTTTTGCTCTAATGTATGCTCGTAACAACCTGTAAATTGCATGTACTGAAAGGCAATTTTATTCAACATTCTTTTATTTGGATAGATTTTTAATAGTGAATAGTGTCGTTTTTTAGTGAAATTAAAAGCGTAAAAAGGACGCGAGAATTATGGCGCGCCGCGTTCAATGCCGCGCCAGGCGTCATCGAGGTCGGACTTATGCTCGTTTTTGTCGTTGCACTCCCCCCGCGGGCGTTCTGACTCTAGCATGGCGTCGCTATAACTTGGCGGGGGCTGAGGGAGCGTTTTGTTGCCTACGCGACTCGGATAACCGCCCGTTAATGTGAAAAATGCGTTAAAAAAAAGCTCAAGCTCGAAACAAGTAGAAAAAAACTGAAACAAACCTACAGTTTTGTACAAAAATAAATACGGAACCACAGCCCAGAGTTTAGTGATACTACCAAAGTTTTGATACAATCGATAGGTCCCAATGCGCAGCAATATTGTAAGTGAAGTGTCGGTAATGAAAGACTGATTTGTGTCAAGGATTCCGATGAAATCTTAAAATATACTTCGATTCCATCCTCTCAGGGATTTGATACTTTGTTTGAGAGACAGGGAAGGTAAGGCAACATTACACTGGGATGCTGCGACGGCTTGCGACATAACAATATTCTTAGAAACGTTGATTGACATTGACGAGGATTTAGTATCTCATTTGTGTCACATTGCCAAGTATGTTGTACAGTATAATCTATATCTATACTAATAATATATAGTGATAAGATTTGATTGTTTGTTTGTTTGTTTGCATTGAATAGGCTCCGAAACTACTGAACCGATTTGAAAAATTCTTTCACTGACGGGAAGCTACACTATCCCCGGGTGACATAGGCTATAATCTATACCCGTGCGAAGCTGGGGCGGATCACTAGTAATATTATAAAGAGGAAAGATTTGATTGTTTGTTTGTTTGTTCGCATTGAATAGGCTCCGAAACTACTGAACCGATTTGAAAAATTCTTTCACTGACGGGAAGCTACACTATCCCCGGGTGACATAGGCTATAATCTATACCCGTGCGAAGCTGGGGCGGACCACTAGTAATATTATAAAGAGGAAATATTTGATTGTTTGTTTGTTTGTTTACATTGAATAGGCTTCCAAACTACTGAACCGATTTGAAAAATTCTTTCACTGACGGGAAGCTACACTATCCCCGGGTAGCTATATTATATTTTCAAAAATATAATATGGGATCCTTACTAAAACTCCAATAATGTAACCAAGGTGTAAAAAATAAGATTAAAAATATTAATTTTGCGTGTTTGACAGTTCTAAGACAGGACAACGTCTGTCAGGTCAGCTACTGTTTAATAAACAAAATATTTATGTTTTTCTTTGTTAAACTTAGAAAACACATTGTATTATTTGGGGCAAGTTCTAATTTTAATTTGTACTATGGTGAAAAAAAAACCGAAGCTGAAAATTATTAATCATGTAGTGTTATTGTATTGTATGTATTATATGGGTACTTTTTCCATGTTCAAATTAAAAAAAATATGTGATTATGACTATTTTCCTGCTCTTACATAAAGAGTCGGTTGTCGGTAGGTCGAATTTTCCAGTTAGTGTATGTTTTTTTTTTTACATAAGCGACACCAATATAGGTATTGTATCTCTATGACAACATAAAAATTAAATTGAATGTCATGTAATATTTTTTTGTTGTATATCATGACACAATGTCATCTTATCACAAGGTACTGGTGGAGTCTTACCTTAAAGGTGAGTTTGTTTGAGAGACGTGTCTTTGAATTTTTGTTTGCAGGTGGTTCCGGTTTGTTAAGTTCGGGTACGATTGGATTATATTTCCGGAGTTCTTTGAGAGTTTTTGGGACAGCTAGTATCTATTACTACAAGAGTTTAGTCCAAACAGCCAGCAATTTGACGACGAAGGTCTTTTATACCCATCGAACAAGTCTCTGTAAAACTTTATTCCTAATCGTCGTTTAATATATCCACCGCGTCGTTTAAAGTCAGGCTTAAATCTTGGCTCCTTGACCAACAATTTTATAATTTTGATGTCTATGTTAAACTGCCTGAAATAATAATGGATTCGTCCATAAATATTTCAGGCCGCTGCGTTAATAAATAATTATTAAAGAATTAATTTGATATATGAAATACTGACATAATATATTGTAATACATTTTTGCTCATAATATTTTTAATTAAATAAGATTATTTAATTTGAATTATGTACACATTTAATTTGAATTATGTACACACTAGCTTCCGCCCGCGGCTTTGCCCGCGTTGTTCTAGGGAAAAATTATGAAGTTCTCACTAAAAAGCTTTATTTTAGGACGCTACTAAATACGTTTTATGTATTTCATCCTGGATATTGATGATCGGTAGGTACACGATGCTTTATGAGTAGGAGATCTAAAGTTAAATTCCTGGCCTTCCTGGGCCGCTTGCGGCATAGCGAACCACGCGACCTAGATATTTTTTTTTCTTTTTTGTACGTCACTTGTGCTTGACACTCGCCCTCGCGGGCCGCTTGCGGCCCAGCGAACCACGCAACCTAGAAAGTTTTTTTTTTCTTTTTTGTACGTTACTTGTGCTTGACACTCGCCCTCGCGGGCCGCTTGCGGCCCAGCGAACCGCGCGACCTAGAAAGTTTTTTTTTTCTTTTTTTGTACGTCACTTGTGCTTGACACTCGCCCTCGCGGGCCGCTTGCGGCCCAGCGAACCACGCAACCAAGAAAGTTTTTTTTTTTTCTTTTTTGTACGTCACTTGTGCTTGACACTCGCCCTCGCGGGCCGCTTGCGGCCCAGCGAACCGCGCGACCTTGAAAGTTTTTTTTTTCCTATTTTTGTACGTCACTTGTGCTTGACACTCGCCCTCGCGGGCCGCTTGCGGCCCAGCGAACCACGCAATCAAGAAAGTTTTTTTTTTCTTTTTAGTGAGTCACTTGTGCTTGACACTCACCCTCGCGGGCCGCTTGCGGCCCAGCGAACCACGCAACCTAGAAAGTTTTTTTTTCTTTTTTGTACGTCACTTGTGCTTGACACTCGCCCTCGCGGGCCGCTTGCGGCCCAGCGAACCGCGCGACCTAGAAAGTTTTTTTTTTTCTTTTTGGTAAGTCACTTGGGCTTGAAACTTGCCCTCGCGGGCCGCTTGCGGCCCAGCGAACCACGAAACCCAGAAAGTTTTTTTTTTTTTCTTTTTGGTAAGTCACTTGTGCTTGAAACTTGCCCTCACGGGCCGCTTGCGGCCCAGCGAACCGAGCAACCTAGTATTTTTTTTCTCTCTTTTTTAACGTCACTTGAGCTTGACACTCGCCCTCGCGGGCCGCTTGCGGCCCAGCGAACCGCACGACCAAAAAAGTTTTTTTTTTCTTTTTAGTAAGTCACTTGTGCTTGACACTCATCCTCGCGGGCCGCTTGCTGCCCAGCGAACCACGCAACCTAGAAAGTTTTATTTTTCTTTTTTGTACGTCACTTGTGCTTGACACTCGCCCTCGCGGGCCGCTTGCGGCCCAGCGAACCGCGCGACCTAGAAAGTTTTTTTTTTCTTTTTTTGTACGTCACTTGTGCTTGACACTCGCCCACGCGGGCCGCTTGCGGCCCAGCGAACCGCGCAACCTAGAAAGTTTTTTTTTTCCTTTTTTTGTACGTCACTTGTGCTTGACACTCGCCCTCGCGGGCCGCTTGCGGCCCAGCGAACCACCCAACCAAGAATGTTTTTTTTTTCTTTTTAGTAAGTCACTTGTGCTTGACACTCACCCTCGCGGGCCGCTTGCGGCCCAGCGAACCGCGCAACCTAGAAAGTTTTTTTTTTTCTTTTTTGTACGTCACTTGTGCTTGACACTCGCCCTCGCGGGCCGCTTGCAGCCCAGCGAACCGCGCGACCTAGAAAGTTTTTTTTTCCTTTTTTAGTACGTCACTTGTGTTTGACACTCGCCCTCGCGGGCCGCTTGCGGCCCAGCGAACCACGCAACCAAGAAAGTATTTTTTTTTCTTTTTAGTGAGTCACTTGTGCTTGACACTCACCCTCGCGGGCCGCTTGCGGCCCAGCGAACCACGCAACTTAGAAAGTTTTTTTTTCTTTTTTGTACGTCACTTGTGCTTGACACTCGCCCTCGCCGGCCGCTTGCGGCCCAGCGAACCACGCAACCTAGAAAGTTTTTTTTTTTCTTTTTTGTACGTCACTTGTGCTTGACACTCGCCCTCGCGGGCCGCTTGCGGCCCAGCGAACCGCGCGACCTTGAAAGTTTTCTTTTTCTTTTTGGTAAGTCACTTGGGCTTGAAACTTGCCCTCGCGGGCCGCTTGCGGCCCAGCGAACCGAGCAACCTAGAATTTTTTTTTTCTCTCTTTTTTTACGTCACTTGAGCTTGACACCCGCCCTCGCGGGCCGCTTGCGGCCCAGCGAACCACGCAACCTAGAAAGTTTTTTTTTTCTTTTTTGTACGTCACTTGTGCTAGACACTCACCCTCGCAACCTAGATTTTTTTTTAATCTGTTATATCTATATATCTTTTATATATATATATCTGTTTTATAAACAGTCATAGAGTTGAGTGATTGAAATTATCCTACAAGAACTTACATATTGTCGGTATAAAATAGCCTTAGTTTTAATCCAGGCAATATGCTACCTCCATACCAAATTTCATCGAAATCCGTTAAACAGTCACAGAGTTGAGTGATTGATGTTATACTACAGGAACCATAGATTTTTCCCGGGTAAAAAGTCATGTGATAGTCCAAGGAATATTGTACCTTCATACCAAATTTCATCAAAATCCGGAGTTAAGTGATCAAAGTTATCCTACAGGAACCACTCATTTTCCCAGGATCAGAATTAGGTTATGTTACAATATTATTCAGTGTATAATCTACCTCCATACCAATTTCACCAAAATTTGTTTAACAGTTTCATAGTTGTGTGATTGAAGTTATCCTACAGGAACTGTAAAATTTTCCGGGATACAAAGTATTGTGTGTTTTAATATGGCTCCTTGTCTATTTCTTTACCAAATTTCATATTTATTTGTTGAGCCGTTGTGAAAAAGAATGATTATATCATCCCACGGGAACTGTGAAATTTTCCGGGATAAAAAGCTTGGCTTGTTTTGCAATGTGGCTGCTTGCCTGTTTGTATACCAAATTTCATACTTATTTGTTGAGCCGTTGTGGAGATTTGTGTAATTGAAATTATCCTACAGGAACCGTGAATTTTTTCGGGATAAAAAGTAGCCTATGTGTTAATCCAGGGTATAAGCTATATACATTCTAAATTTCATCCAAATCAGACCAGTAGTTTCGGCGGTGACTTCAGCCAAACATACACACTTACACACTTACACACTTACACACAAACTTTCGCATTTATAATATTAGTAAGATAATAATATTATTAACATAATATACTGTTTATATAAGTTTATATACATCGTTGTAGAAAGTTTACTGGTGAAGTTTGACTTGTAACTATGGAGTTATTAATAAAGAATTGTATTGTATTGTAATCTTTCTCTTTCTGATTTTCTCTTTTCTTCTCTCTGCCTTTAAAATTATTTTCAACTGAATTCAAACTAAGAGGTTCTGAATATGACAGTTTTTAGGGTTTCGTACCCAAAACGTAGAAATGGGACCCTATCACTAAGCCTACGATGTCTGTCTGTCTGTCCGTCTGTTCGTCTTTCCGTCTGTCTGTCTTACTTATTAACGGCTGTATCTTTCGAACCGTAATAGATAGCCAGTTGAAATTTGCACAGAATATGTAATGTTACGGCGGATTAATTAAGAAATATAATAAAAAAGTCAAAAAGATAAATCAAAATGGGGGCCCCATACAACAAACATGTTTTTTAACGTTTTTTTTTTATTAGCTCTTATGTAAAAACGGTAATACGTACAAGCGTAAAATTTGGCATGTTTATAGTACACACTCTAAAGAATAACATCAAATAATAAATAATCACTACCAGTTCTCGTACGATCACCGAAGTGAAGCAACGTCGGGCGCGGCCAGTATTTGCATGGGTGACTGCCTGGGCGTTGATAGGATTTTGTCTTATTGCACAATTTTTTTGTACTTTAGTAGCTAACAAGCTATGTAGCGGTACGGAACCCTCAGTGCGCGAGCCCGACTTGCACTTGGCTGGTTTTATTTGTGTGTATGCTACGCGATATCGATTTTAGTCGTACGTTTCACCAATGCTGGGAAATTAAAATTTCAAACAGTTTTTTGTCCTTGTAGCTAGGCCGGGTAATTATTGTAAATTATCAGTTCTTGTGGTAATTGATGGTTATTTTTTACAATGTCATCTCTACATAGTATAAATTCAAGTCGCTCTCCGTGTCTGTCTGTCTGTATGTTTGTATGGCCGCTAACTCCTCCTAAGCCACGCAACGAATTTTGTTGCAGTTTTCACCATCAGATAGATACATTTTCACCGAAGGTTTATATATATAACTAGCGACCAACCCCGGCTTCACACGTAAATTACACCCGTGTGAAGCCAGACGGGCGGGTCGCTAGTATAAATATATTTATCAGTATCACATGAAAGAGAGACGTTTTCACGCCAAAAATACAGTAGAGTAGCAAATGTAGCGATACTACCCATCCCGTTTTTTATCTATTTGGAACCTTGTAAAATTCCAGTCAGAAAACCCTTTGTTAACGTTTCGAATTCCCAAACATGAAACCAATTGAAAATCCTGTATTCAAAAGCAAGATAACCTGCAACATGGGTCGAACAGCTGCCTTTATACCGAGAAAATGCACCATCCTCCCGGGATCTTCCACCATTCTCCTGGGAGATCGAGGTGACTGCAGATAAAACTTAGAGGTAAAAGCTTCTTGCAATTTTGATACAATGAACAGGAAGAATTCAGAATCTGAAATACTTTTTGTTAACTATTTTGTAAGTCATGAAGTATGTGATTATTTGCAAACGTGAGAAATGCAATCCAATTTAATATTTACTGATGATATACAGGGGCCCTACGGCTACCTGATTTAAGCGATGCTGTTTAGGTGATGAGGAAAGTTGCGCGACCCCAAACCCTATCTCGGCGTGTTAAGGTTCTCATTCGCGTGCTTTTCCGAACTGTGCTGTTTAAACGCTATAAGTTAACAGTTAGCTGTAAGGCGGGACTTCTCTATCTCTACATAGTATAAATTAAAGTCGCTTTCCGCGTCTGTCTGTATGTCTGTATGACCGCTAACTCCTCCCAAACCACGCAACGGATTTTGATGCGGTTTTCACCATCAGTTAGATACAGTTTCACGGAAGATTTATATATATAAGAAGCGACCCGCCCCGGCTTCGCACGTAAATTACACCCGTGCGAAGCCGGGCGGGCGGGTCGCTAGCCTATAACTAATATTATAAAGAGGAAAGAATTGATTGTTTGTTTGTTTGTTTGCATTGAATAGGCTCCGAAACTACTGAACCGATTTGAAAAATTCTTTCACTGAGGGGAAGCTAATCTATCCTCGGGTGACATAGGCTATAATCTATACCCGTGCAAAGCTGGGGCGGACCGCTAGTAAAAGATAAAGTAGTAAGTGATTAGTGTAAGAACTAAGCATTGTACACTCATTGTTTGTTGTGCAACTAGGCCTTGAATCTTCCACCGCTGATGTCAGTCACTGATATCAGTTTTTGACGTCGGTCTCGCTTAGTTTATATCATCATCAGCCAGAAGACCTCTACTGCTAAACATAAGCCTCCCTGAACTACAGCCTGCCTTTTGCATCCACTGGTTACCCGTGACTCTCACAATGTCGTCGGTCCATCTAGTGGGAGGCGTCCCTACGCTGCGTCTTTCGGTTCGTGGTCTTCTCTCCAGAACCTTTCTTCCCCATCGGTTATCGGTTCTTCGAGCGATGTGGCCTGCCCATTGCCACTTCAACTTGCAAATTTTAATGGCTATGTCGTAGTATATATAGTCAGCCAATATATGCGCGTGCAACATATATTACAAACGTTGCATCGTTAATCATCAGTGCCGCAGTTTGGTGCTTTATAGAACGCAATGTGCATTTGTACGTACGACCGACGTAAGTAACTGACATCAGCGTAGAAGGAAGTCAAATCTAGCAGTGCACCGTTTCACTTGCTATCTGACGTGAACTGCACATTTCCCGCAATAAATAGCTATAAAGGATATCCTATGTGTAAATCCTAAGTATATTATGTTATGTCCACAATAAATTTAATTCAAATATATTCTGCCGTTGCGGGGTATTGTTGGAACAAACACACACATTCGCAGGCGGATGCACTAACATTCACACTTAGATTTCAGTCTCATCATCATCATCATCGGCCGTAGCATATATACATGGAGACAAAATACTTCTCTCAAAAAGTGCTACTTAATATAATTTAATACTTAGACTGCACAATAATTAGGTCTCTATCGCGGACCGAGAGGGTAGTTTTTTTATGCCATAGGTATAAACAAGCAGACGGGCTGCCTGATAAGCAGTCACCGTAGCCTATGGATACTCGTAACACCAGAGGCGTCACAAATACGTTGCCGACTCTTTAGGACTCGATTAACTCGCCTTTTGAAGAACCCCATGTTGTAGCTTCTCGGAAACACCGTGGAAGGTAGCTCATTCCACATTTTGCAGGTACGAGGCAAGAAAGATCGTGTGAATCCACTGATCTATGATGTATGTAGTATGTATATGCGCTAACTTTTTCCACAATAAGCCATAAAATTTTCAACATATTTACAGTATCATCCTACCATATTATCCTCTTCTGGGACAGGCCTTTTCTCAGAGAAAGAAAGAATAGGCCCTAATCCACCATGCTGGCCCAGTGCCTGTTGCTGAATTTTATGTCTTTGAAATTTTTAGGTTCTTGGATATACCGGTTTCTTCACGATTTTTTCCTTCGCCGTTTTTGAGCAATAGCATCAAAATTGCAAATAATTTATTTACGTACTAAATAAGTAAAGTAATTGGTTCTGCGTCAAGGATCGAACCGGGTGCCGTTAAGGGGCCTGTATACCCTCTGCAGCTCTCTCGCTCGCACATTTTCACATTATAGAAGATATAAAATCAATGAGTGTGAATTTCCAATAAGTAACAAAATCATGTAATGGTGTCTATCGTAACATTACAAACAAAGAAATCTTTGCTTCGATATCTTGTAATTTGACGGAATAAAATGACACGAGAAATAAAAATTACTTGTTACCATTTTACTGTGTCTAAATAAAATATATCAAATTGACAATTTCTTGACATGATTTTGTTACTTTTTGGAAATTCACACTCATTGATTTTATTATATCTTCAATAGTGTGAAAATGTGCGAGAGAGAAAGCTGCAGAGGGTATACAGGCCCCTTAAATTGTAAAACGCACGTGCTACTGCTTGGCCACTATCGTCCTCACGATGTTTACGGGGTACTAAGTATACAAAGAGTGCCAAAGGTATATGAAGATCAAGAGATTAGAAAAGGATTAGTAGATAAAATCAGACTATTCGTAACGTAAAACAATCCCATATATCATGAAAGTTATTAATACGCATAGCAGAAAGAAAATAATTAAGCCAAGTCACTGGTAATTTATTGCCAAGGGCGTAATCTCCTACCGACTGGTAATAAATGCTTATAAGAAAATAGGTGAACATTGAATCTTACATCTTATATACGTACACTTGAGACTTTTTTGTTGGTTGCTACGGTTATATGATTATTAACTGAATGTTTACTACGTTTTTTGTCGTTTTTTGAGGGAGACGTAGAATATATACTAATTGCTTTTTGGTACATAATATTTACAAATTACGAATGATGTTATTTATATTATAATTTTTTTGACAAGTCCATGTTGAAGTGTTAGTAATATTTTATATAATTATGTAAAATGTCTGTTAACGCAACCACATGATAATAAATAATATTCTATTTTATTCTATTCTATTCTATTCTATTCTATGATAAGGTTGTAGACGGAGTCCGATGTCCGCATTCCTCAGTCTGCAAGACAACATTGTGCATGTAACTGCGTCAAAATAAAAGAAGCTCCATCATCAACATTGTCGCGAAAAATATACCTTTATTAATCAAAAACTGTAGTAACCAAGTAATAAAGTCTCAAGTGTACGTTAGATCTAAGTTTCAATGTCCACCTATTTTTAATAAACCCTTATTACTGGTTGGTACGAGATTACGCCCTTGGTAATAAATCACAAGTGACTTGGCCTAACAAATTCTCAATTGTACGTTAGATCTAAGATTCAATGTCCACCTATTTTTTATAAGCATTTATTACCAGGTGCTACGAGATTACGCCCTTGGTAATAAATCGCAAGTGACTCGGCCTAACAAAGTTTCAAGTGTACGTTTGATCTAAGATTCAATGTCCACCTATTTTCTTATAAGCTCTTATTACCAGGCGCTACAAGATTACGCCCTTGGTAATAAATTACAAGCGACTTGGCCTAACAAAGTTTCAAGTGTACGTTAGATCTAAGATTCAATGTCCACCTATTTTCTTATAAGCACTTTTTACCGGTCGGTACGAGATTACGCCCTTGGTAATAAATTACCAGTGTCTTGACCTAATAAAGTCTCAAGTGTACGTTAGTTCTAAGATTCAATGTCCACCAATTTTTTATAAGCTTTTATTATCAGGTGCTACGTGATTACGCCCTTGGTAATAAATCACAAGTGACTTGGCTTAACAAAGTCTCAAGTATACGTTAGATCTAAGATTCAATGTCCACCTATTTTCTTATAAGCACTTATTACCAGGCGCTACAAGATTACGCCCTTGGTAATAAATTACAAGTGACTTGGCCTAACAAAATCTCTAGTGTACGTTAGATCTAAGATTCAATGTCCACCTATTTTCTTGTAAGCACTTATTACCGGTCGGTACGAGATTACGCCCTTTGTAATAAATTACCAGTGTCTTGACCTATTAAAGTCTCAAGTGTACGTTAGTTCTAAGATTCAATGTCCACCAATTTTTTATAAGCATTTATTACCAGGTGCTACGAGATTACGCCCTTGGTAATAAATCACAAGTGACTTGGCCTAACAAAGTCTCAAGTGTACGTAAGACAAACGTCATTCTCGTAGCCAGTGTTAGCAACGCATCTTGCGACACAAGTTGCTCACCCCCAACAGGAAAACCTTGCCGCATGAATAATGACCCTGTTTTTATCCCGGGATGATACAACGGTAGTTCCTTATCCGGAAATTATATGATTACGTTTAAGATTTTTTGTTGCGAGGTTACGTGAAGGCTGTTATCTTGGGTCTTTATTATTGAGATGCTTTGTTCTGTGAAACAGGAAGATTTACGTTTGCGTGATTCTGTAAGAAACCTAAAAACAAATCAGCTCTTCCTTACATTTCGATGAGTGTGAATGTTTTTTTTACTATGGAAACTGACGTGGTTTTCACACATTTTATTCATGTTATATGAATAAAATGTGTGAATGTTTTATTCATGTTTATTATGTTATGACACGGGAATTGCTCACGTATAGTTAAACCGGTTACTCCGACTATAATTTCAACCGCTTTGCAACTATAGTCGTCGTAACCGGCTTAATCATTCGTAATAACGAGTAATTCTCGTGTCATATAAATAAAACGTGTGAAAACCACGTTTTTCCCCCTTATCCAATATAGAAAATATAATTAATAAACTTGTACAAATTTAAATTTAAAAACCCAAATTATGTAAATAAAATTAATGAGCCCAATCGCGAAGGGTTTACTAGTAGCTACTGAAAAGTTCCAATTATTGAATTTCATCGCATTAATCGCATTACATCAGGCAAGTTGGAGGCCAAACGCAAGCCAATTATAAAAAAAAAATGGGAAAAAGTACTGAACTCGCGTGTCCGTCACTCTCTGATACTCGATCGGGTAAAGTTAGCTCGAGTTGACTATATAAGGGAGCGAGAGAGATATAGTCAAACTCGATGAAGTTTTCACTTCTGTCGTGGTCACACACTTTTTTGTAATTACTGTCTGAAATCTTAGGCCAAGTTGATATAGAAAAAGGTGATTTTCCCAAAGAAATATAACATTCTACCACATCATAAGAAGCAAAAAGTTCGAAATACTGGCCAATCTCGCCAAGTGTTCTCGTAGAATTTTATTTCCGCATACTTAGTCGATAACAAGCCAATAATTTTTTTCCATTGTATATTTTAATATATTCTTCGTTAATTACATTCTTTTAGTCGGAAATACGAAGCAAAATTGCTATTAAGCTATTTATTAGCAAAATGACTTAACACAACAATGCTGTTCGGTATTTCAACAATAACGGTATTCGAAGACATATAATATTTTCCTTATTTCCAGGTTTATTTGTCGCATTGATGAGCCCGGAAATTCCTTATTTGTCGTAGACGTGAAAAGGTTTTGCTTGTGAGGTATTGACACAGATGAAATAATAGTTACGAAGGTATTGACGAGGATACCGGAGTAGATTAAGCGGGTCATGTCAATGGGAAAGGGAATTAGGCTTATCAATATTATTTATTCATAGAACATAACCATCGATGAATTTGTGGGTTGCTTTTGTATTTGAAGGTACCTGATATTGACAGTTACAGTTTCGATTGGATCTATGATTAAGACGCTCTTTTCCGACTTTTAGCAATTATGGTCATTCTAGTTTAAGTGTGCATACCTCCATGGTTAGCTTAAAATTATGAAAATGGTGTCATAATAAAATTAAATGCTTTATCTAGGAAACCCATAAGACCGAAACACGATTAAGCACATTTCGCTCGATAGAAAAAATATATAAAGATAGCACGATTTGCGCTTTTATCCATGTTTTTTTGGACTTATTAAATTATGTCTGCGATATCTTGATATATAGATACATGTATATATACATCGGGAGGAGGTACATTTTACATTACAGCTATATTTTTCGAAATATATGAGATAACCCCCAAAAATAGAAGTAGCGAAACGCACGACTGTGTGTAAGCGCCATGATTTTGCTCCGCTAAATGCGACTTTAATACAATAAACCAAGGATTATGGTTATCTGTAGTAATAAGCGTTGCTTAAAAGTGGGAAAACCTCGTCTTAACTCTATTCATTAATAATAGTGTTATTAATCATTAACTTTTTTTTTTTTCTGGGCAAGCGCCTTTATTAACTAAACAAAATACAAGCTAAAACTAAAACTACAAATACAATTAGACTGCCCATAGACCGTTGAAGGTCTAAAGACAATCCACCATGCTCAAGCCCACTACCAGTTGGCAGCGTACCCAGCATGCTGGCGGCATTACCACGTTGAATGGCAATGCTTACGCGTTGAGCCAGAAACACGCCAGCATTTTGGTCACGCGTCGCATTAACCAGGCGCTCTGAAAGATTTTTGAAAATGAGGTGAGCTCCCGGTCCCCAAGGGCCCAATGTCTCGACCCCAAACGCCTCAAATATATAACCACTGCCGAGGTTAGCATATTTGCGTAAATTTTTCAATATCAATTTATGTACAGCCCTTCTGTCAAAAAGACTATGGGTGGTGATATGGGGTGTGATGAAGGAAATCACTATTAAACCTTTTATGTTTAGTCTTTATTATAATTGTTACACTTTAATATAGCAACATTGATGTATAGATTGTAATACGTTCACTATTTAAAATCAACGGATAACTAGTAGTATTTATATAATATTATTGAGAGCTGAACTACGCGCGAACGATCAGTGGAACACTCTGTGTCGACTCTGTGTCAACGACGGCGACACGGCGCATGCGCAGTGCTCCTGCGCGTTGAGTCGGCCATCGCACGCGCGGCGGTTTATGCATAAGCGGCGAGCGATTTAACTTCACAAGGTAAGTATATGAAATTGTATTTTATTTATGTAGTTTATGTATTATTATACATGACACACCACATTACTCCCTTCCAGAGACCGTGTCTACGGGCGATAATAATCTGGAAATCGTACTATACGTCCTGATCTTGTTTTTCTTTGTATGTTTTCAGGTGGTGGAGGAGTGTCATCAGGAGATTCATCACGAGTTTGCTGTCTACTGTCATTGTCATCTAATATGTAGGCCGGCTTCAAGCGGTCTATTGATACTGTGACAGGTTTTCCTTTTATTAATAACTTGTAGACTTTTTCAGATCTCTCCAGGACAGCGTGTGGACCCTTGGATGCAGGTTGCAAGGAAGCTCGTACTGCGTCTTCTCTCAAGAATACGTGGCTGGCAGTTGGTAAGTCCTTAAAAATGAATATGGATGGTTTGCTGTGCCTCGAAGCCGGCGTAGGTTTCAAATTATTAGCGAATGAGCGTAATCTGGCAGTGTAATCTGTGACGTCTGTTGTTACAGCTGTGCTTGCATCAAAAAATTCTCCTGGCAAGCGTAACGGTTCTCCGTACACAAGCTCTGCTGTACTCGCTTTTATGTCCTCTTTATACGCGCTTCGTATTCCAAGTAAAACCAAAGGTAAGGCTTCCATCCAGTTCTCAGTTGCATGACAGGTAATAGCAGTTTTTAGCTGTCTGTGGAATCTCTCTATGACTCCATTGCATGCAGGATGATATGCGGTAGTCTTTTTATGTTGAAATCCTGATATTTTGGACAGATGTTGAAATAATGATGATTCGAATTGTCTGCCGCGATCTGTTACTATATCAACGGGGGATCCGAACCTTGATATCCATCCAGTAAGTAGGGCTTTCGCTACTGTTTCAGCTGTTGCATCAGGGATTGGTATCACCTCAGGCCATCGAGTGAAACGATCTATGGCGGTGAGGCAATAACGGTTTCCATTGCAAATCGGAAGTGGTCCGATAAGATCAATATGCACGTGAATGAAACGTGCCCGTGGAAGTCGGTAGGTGCCCAATGGGGAGGATACATGCCTAGTTATCTTTGAACGTTGACAAGCTAAGCATGTACGCGTCCACTCTCTACAGTCTTTCTTTACACCGGGCCATACATAGCGTTCTGCTACAAGCTTGATTGTGGCGTTGGCACCAGGGTGGCTTAATGCGTGCAGGCTATCAAAAATTTGCTTGCGCATAGGTTTCGTGACGTAGGGCCTGGAAATTGGCGTGCTGACATCGCAATATAATTCAGCACGAGTTCCGGGTATCTTCATCTTCTCTAGACGCAACGAAGTTCCGCCTTCCAGCATGTTTTTCAATTCTGGGTCAGATGCCTGTGACTTGGCAAGCTGAGAGAAATTGATTGACAATTCCAGCTCTTCCACTCTGCTCAGTGTGTCAGCGACCAGGTTGTCTTTTCCCGAGATATGTCTCAAGTCTGTTGTAAATTGAGATATGAAATCCAGATGACGAAACTGTCTCGGCGAACACTTGTCCTTACGCTGATTAAATGCAAAACACAGTGGCTTGTGGTCAGTGTATATTGTAAATTCTCTGGCTTCAACCATGTGCCTGAAGTATTTGAGTGCTTCATAAATTGCGAGGAGTTCTCTGTCGTAAGGAGAGTATTTTCGCTGCGCTGTGCTTAACTTGCGCGAGAAGAAGGCAAGCGGCTGCCAGGCACCATCTTTGTGTTGTTGTAAGGCGGCGCCAATTGCAATATCAGATGCGTCCGTGACGAGGCCTAGTTTGCATTGGCAATCTGGATGCGCAACTAGTGCGGCGCGGCAAAGGCTTTCTTTACAATCCTCAAAGGCTTTCAGTGTGCCACCACACAGATTTACAGGATGGGAACCTTTTACAGAGCCGGTCATAAGAGCGTGTAATTGCGCTTGAACTTCGGCAGCGTTGGGAATGAATCGTCTGTAGAAGTTCAGCATCCCTAAAAATCTGCGAAGTTCTCGGACTGTTTTAGGGGTAGGGAACGTCTTGATTGCTTCCACTTTCTCCTCCAGGGGCTTGATTCCATTGGCTGATATATGATAGCCTAGGAATTTGAGTTCAGGACGACCAAAGCTGCACTTTGAAGTGTTGATGATTAATCCCTGGTCTTTCAGTCTCCCGAAGAGTATACGAAGGTGTTCTTCATGGAGATCTTCGTTTTTCGAGAATACTAGAAAATCGTCAATGTACGGGTAGACAAAGTCCAGTCCGCGTGTCATCTCGTCGACAAAGCGCTGGAACGTCTGCCCAGCATTTCGCAATCCGAATGTCATGAATGGAAATTCATATAATCCAAACGGTGTCGTGATGGCGGTCTTGTCGATGTCTTCAGGATTTACAGGAATCTGGTGAAATGCTTTTACGAGGTCGATTGTTGAGAATACTCTACAGCCTGAAATGCTGTGTGTGAAATCATGCACATGTCTGACTGGATACATATCAGGTATTGTGCGAGCATTTAGCATTCGGTAATCTCCACAAGGCCGCCATCCGTTATCTTTCTTCTGTGCTAGATGTAACGGCGACGCCCAAGAGCTCTCCGATGGTCGTGCGACACCTGACTTCAACATGGACTCGATTTCTGACTTTGCAATTTTAAGTTTGTCTGGTGCTAGGCGGCGTGGATTACAGGCTATTGGTTGTCCTGGTGTCGTCCGTATGAAGTGCACGGTACGATGCTTTACTTCTGCTTTGTTTGCGGATGGATTTATAATTTCAGGAAATTCCTTCAGGATTTGGTCATAGCGAGACTCGCCGATTGGTATCTTGATCGAAGAAATCGCAGTCGACGAGTTTGCAGGCGAGCAAACGACGGAAAGAGTTGTCGTATTGTCTATAAGGCGCTTGTTGCGAATATCAACTAGAAGGCCGTAGAATTTTAAAAAGTCAGCTCCTATAATTGCCTTTGTGACATCTCCAACAATGAAACGCCATGGGAAATCGCGACGTAATCCGAGGTTCAAATCCAGCTGTGTATATCCGTAGGTGTTGATAGGTGTACCGTTAGCAGCAGACAGTTGAAAGTCTGATTTAGTACGACGCTCATGTAGTGCTCGTCGTGGGAAGACACAAACGTCGCTTCCTGTATCGACAAGAAATTGCACCTTCGACCGACGATCTACAACAAATAGGCGACCAGATGAGTTGGGACGGTCGTTTGTCGCCATTACCGACCGCCCTGAGAGTTTCCCGCTTGAAAGTTGCAAGGCTTCACGCAGCGCTTCGATTTGTCTCCAAACTTCCAGTGATACCAACAGTTAGGGAACTTTCTGTGGTGAGAATCAGATCTAGTTCCAGAGCGGCTACGACTTCTTTGAGGAGTGCGAGAGCGAGATTGAAGATCCAGCAGTGTCATCATCTGCTTGCGGAGCTCGGCTATTTCATTGGCCATAGCGTCCAGCGCTGAAGCAGGTGCAGCTGCAGCTGACACTTGCGGCGTGGCAGGAGCGATGTCTTGGATTCTATCTGCCAGGTCGGACAGTACCTCTAATGACGCTGTTGGCTGCGCAGCTATCACTGTCTGTACGCTTCGTGGTAGTCTACTCGTCCAGATTGTCTTAATAAAATCTTCTGGCACGCTCGGTCCCGCTAGGCTTCGTAGATGCCTTAGAAATTGTGACGGGCGACGGTCTCCTAGCTCTTCGTGCACGAGAAGTTGCTTTACTTGCTTCTCACGTGAGGCACTGAGTCGCTTGATGAGCTCTGACTTCAACTTTTCATACTTGTCCGTTGCTGGAGGGGATATGATAATGTCTTTCACCTCCTTTGAGAACTGATGGTCAAGCTGTCCAATGACGTAATTAAACTTGGTCACGTCTGAAGTTATATTCGATACTGCAAATTGACCTTCGACTTGTGCGAACCATATTTCAGGTTCTTCTGGCCAAAAAGGTGGGACGCGTATCCCTACTCTAAATAACTCGGAGGATACAGTTGACCCACGACCTTCATAATTTTTCGGTATCGACATGTTCTCGTCAGCGAAAATATAAAATCGCTATCAACTCGTAGCTTGGACCAAACAAAGTTTTTTTATGTACCCCAGGGTCTTTAGCACTTTTACCCAAATAATGTCTTTTGCAATGTCCAAAATGTTAAAATATGCACTGCACTGGACTCTTATAGTTCACATTTGTCCTTGACTCACAGTTTTAGTCCTTGAGCGGGGTCACCAGTTATGGGTGGTGATATGGGGTGTGATGAAGGAAATCACTATTAAACCTTTTATGTTTAGTCTTTATTATAATTGTTACACTTTAATATAGCAACATTGATGTATAGATTGTAATACGTTCACTATTTAAAATCAACGGATAACTAGTAGTATTTATATAATATTATTGAGAGCTGAACTACGCGCGAACGATCAGTGGAACACTCTGTGTCGACTCTGTGTCAACGACGGCGACACGGCGCATGCGCAGTGCTCCTGCGCGTTGAGTCGGCCATCGCACGCGCGGCGGTTTATGCATAAGCGGCGAGCGATTTAACTTCACAAGGTAAGTATATGAAATTGTATTTTATTTATGTAGTTTATGTATTATTATACATGACACACCACAAGACCATTGGCGATTTTTTTTATAAACATTATCAGCCTTTCATGTTCCTACTGCTGGTATACAAGCCTTCTCTCAGAGAGAAAGGATGGGCCCTAATACACCATGGCGGCCCGATTCATGTTGGTGAATGTCATAATTATTTCTTTGAACTTTAAAGGTTTTTGGACATACTGGTTTCTTCACGATCTTTTCGTTCACCGTTTCGTTCGCAATGGCATTGAAACTGCACATCATTTATTTAGGTACTAAATAAGTCATTGATGCAGGGCCAAGGATCGAACCAGATGCTGTCAGATTGTAAAGCGCACATACTACCGGCCCGGCCTGGCCACCATCTCTCACTCTCTGTTTTTTTAACGTGTGTGTGTAATTTGTATCATTAAAGACTTTATCCTGTCCACTTAGTCTAAACAACTGCTTACCTACTTACTTACCTACTTACTTGCGTAAGTCATAAGTAATTTATTAATAAAATGTCAATTTACACGTCAAATAACTAATGTTTACTTAAAGTGAGAAAAATTGAAATAATAATTACTTAATTGATTAAATCAGACTATATAATTGCATTACAGAAATAATAAAACAAATAATAATAATAATACATGTCATACAATTCTTACCTATATGGTAAGAATTGTATGATACATTGTATGGTACATTCATATGTCAAATCTATAAAATTCGTCAAATATGTAAAAAGACTGCTCGATGAGCCATATTTTTAACCTATTTTTGTACTCGTGGCTGCCGTTATTTCATTCGGTAAGTGATTGTAAACCGTCGGTTACCTACTTACTTACCTACTTACTTACCTACTTACTTACCTACTTACTTACCTACTTACTTACCTACTTACTCACCTACTTACTCACCTACTTACTTACCTACTTACTTACCTACTTACTTACCTACTTACTTACCTACTTACTCACCTACTTACTCACCTACTTACTCACCTACTTACTCACCTACTTACTCACCTACTTACTCACCTACTTACTCACCTACTTACTTACCTACTTACTCACCTACTTACTCACCTACTTACTCACCTACTTACTTACCTACTTACTCACCTACTTACTCACCTACTTACTCACCTACTTACTCACCTACTTACTTACCTACTTACTTTCCTATTTACTTACCTACTTACTGAAGTTTACATCTGGCAACTGAAATAAACATCATGAAACTAATCCAAGCGTGAAAAATCTGCTGTAATTTACATCAAACGTAACCCTAGTCGCAATCACTCCGCTGAATTATACGGTACGGGGAGCAAGAACAAGTCTGTTCCTGTACAAGTACAGACTGCCTTACCTGGGAACAATGCCTGGTGCATACTATGCGAGTGAGAAGAAATAAGTATTGAGGTTTTTATTATGAAAAACTGACGTAGTTTTCACACATTTTGTTTATATTACACGGGAATTACCACACTAAACTTGTGGGTTGCTTTCGGTATAACAAATTTGAGTTTAAAGAGAAGACCAATTATGTGAATACTTACTTACGTAATTCCCGTAAAATATAAATAAAAAATTTTTTTGTTTAATTAATTACTTAATTAATTATGATTAAGCCGGTTATTCCGACTATAGTTTCAACTGCATTCAAGAACGAGCAAAGCGAGCACGCTTAGTGTAGAGCGAAACGCACTCAACTTGATAAAGACCGCCGAATGCGGTTGAAACTATAGTCAGAGTAACCGGCTTAATTCATAATATGTATGTGAATAAATCCCGTGTAGTTTAAACAAAACTGTTTTCTTTTGTTTATATTTTATGGGTTTTACTCACGCTTTGCCTATAAATAAATAAATAAATAATATTCGGGACATTTATTCACACACGGTCATCTGACCCCAAACTAAGCAAAGCTTGTGATATGGCTGCCAGAGACTGATATATATATACATATATAGTTTTAAATACATACTTAAATAGATAATTATTAACTAACAACCAGATAGAGAACAAACACAAATGTTCATCGCATAAATGTTTGTCCTAGATGGGAATCGAACCCACGCCCCCAAGCTCAGAAGGCAGGTTCACTACCAACTGGACCTACGGGCTAACGAAACGGGCTATGTGCACTCTTAGGGTCACTAAGAGTCAAGAACACACTTTTTAGTGTTCATAATACAGACTATGTTATATGCATTACTAGCGACCCGCCCGCCCGGCTTCGCACGGGTGTAATTTACGTGCGAAGCCGGAGTGGGTTGCTAGTTATACATATAAACCTTCCTTTTAAATCACTTTATCTATTAAAAAAAACCGCTTCAAAATCCGTTGCGTAGTTTTAAAGATTTAAGCATACATAGGGACGGACAGACAGCGACAGCGACTTTGTTTTATACTATGTAGTGATGATATATACATCAATAGAGTGATTCAAGATGATCAAGTGATTAATATATATATATATATATATATATATATATATATATATATATATACCTATATATAATAATAATATGCATTATTTAAGTTAACATCCTTGTAGTTAGTCTTTTTGAATTTATCATCATCATAATCATCATGGTAAGCCATAAGGTAAGTAAGTAAGTAAGAGAGAGAATGAGCCCTAATCTACCATGCTATCATGCAGACACAGATACACATATAAAACTTATAGCACTCCTTTTTCAACATTTTGCATCGAAAGTTTAAAATGTATGAGCACCCAGCCTTACAGGCCCCTATTCTTACACAAGGTAGAGCTACAGGTAAGTACTGGTAGCAATTATAGTGCCATGTAGCCGAGTGAAGCTTCCGGCGCGGCGGCGGTGTAAGGCGTGTGTTTATGAGCCAAGTTTCTACGTGATTATAGCAGCCATCTTCAACGCGAAGACACTTCGATGCTCAGAGAATCAAGACGTATGTCATTAAATAATGCTGAAAACGTTGCCAGTTATTCAACAGCCAAGCAGTAGTGCGCAAACATTACTGTCTCACACACACATCATGGGCCAGTGCACCACTGTGCATTACTGTGCTGTGGATTAATTAGCAATGTTTAGAGGGAAATTACATGGCAAGGAGATTTAGTCGAGGCAGACCCGGCGTACTCCGCACTTTAGGGATGAAGCTAGTAAGGAGCCGACTTTATTTATTCATTTATATATCATACAATTAGGTGGGCAGTTACAGGGGGCCCAATTCACCTTATCGGACCTACTTCAACCACTGCGGCGCGATTGACAGAGAGGCAACATCTAGGTTAATATAGATGTAGGTAGTTGGCACTCGCACGTCCTGAATTGGACTTTATTGTGTAGTAGCAAGAGTCGCTACTTATTTAAACGATTTTGCGGAGTTAATCCTCTGTACTTTTACTATTATGTATTCTGTGTTGTAGGTCATTGCCGCTCAGGGTTTTGCACTGTTGAAAAACGTTCTGGGTGGCGCTGAACTGTTATGTGCAAGTGTGACGTTTACCATCAAGCGAGTGACATGCTCTTCGTCATCATTTGCACTAAAAAAATACAGACTAACTGAACGGACTGAACTAAAGGTGTGTATTTTTCTTTTCGTTGTTGAGCTCTGTTCTACCTTCAGATTTACATGGCATTTAATAAAAAGAATACATAATTATTTCAAATTCAAAAATAATGTACCTATCTTCTTGATTATCTATTTTTCAAGTCAAATTATTGTAATTTTGTACCAAAACTTTTGTCGAATCACCCAAACGAAAAACCCGACAAATATCAAAACCTCCTTCTCAGTAGATAAATCTGCCAATTGCACTAGCTCTCGCGCCCGGCCGCGCCCAAATAAATCATGGGCCAACTGGAAAGTAACCATCCCAACTGATAACACTTGAAGCCCGATCGCATTTTTCTTCCGAAAACGGGAAACTCGGTTGGAAGATTGACCGTTTTTGCGATTCACTTTTTATATCTAAAACTGGGTTGCCTTGGAAAATTTGGTGGATAAGGTTTTTTATGGCGTTCTACATTTTAGTTTATTGCCGTACTGGTTACTATCTATAGGGACATCTTGAAAAGCAACTTGAAATTGTTCCAGATAGTTTTTACAAGCTTTTATTTTAACTTGCAATGTTTTTTTTTAAATACATACATACATCATCAGCCATTAAATGTCCACTGTTGAACAAGGCCTCCCTCTTAGAGAGGGGTGTTGCCATAATCCCCACGCTTGGCAGGCGGCTTGGAGATCGCAGTACGTTCACCGTGTACTAACAGGACGCTGCTGCCCATCCTCCGGTGGTTCTGGTCGCAGTTTTAGGACATACCCGGGTCCTTTTTTTAAATAATAGGCTTGAATTGCGCTTGATCGCCAACTCGCCTGATGTTAAGCGACGATGCGGTCTACGGTGGAGCACGCTTGCCTAGAAGAAACCGTACACTCGTGATTTGAAGACACCCAGATTGTAACTATCAGGGAACAACCATTTAGGCAGCGCATTGCACAGACTAGCAGTTCGCACAATAAAAGTGGAATCAAAGCGCTTTTTGGAATACCAACAAGTTTTTAGTTTTAATTGGCAAATCTCGCAACCTGAATTAAAACCAGTTTACAATATGCCGAATCAAGTCCGATCGTGTAAGAATACTGCTGTCATCTTTGGGACGGTTCAGCGAAATACCAGCTCAAAGCTCTTGAATCTGTAGAACGGCGTGCTGTTCGACTTATAGGCGATGAGAAGTTAGTGGCTAAGAAACTTCTTAGCCTTGAACACCGCTGCAAAGTAGCGAGTCTGTCAATTTTCTACAGGATTCATTTCGAAGAATGTGCATCAGAGCTACATGACCTTATCCTACCATCCCCTTTCTACTACAGGACAAGTATAAAAATGGCCCACTACCTACATTGTGGTGACTCATACATTGTGAATTTTTCTTGGATACGTGCCAAACGTTTCGAATCCACGTTTCTAACCCGTACAGCCAAGGCTTGGAACAACCTGCCAGCTTTCTTGTTTCCTGAGAGATCTGGGCCTTTTCAAGGCCAGAGTGAATAAGTTTGTGTCTGTCTAAGGCTGCGTGCTTCATCTTCGACCACATTCTCGCTTACCAACAGGTGAGTTGGTGGTCAAACGTGGACTTATACGCGAAAAACAAAACAATTCCCAATATAGTAATATTTTAAAAACTTCTGCCGAAATTTCTAAATTGAAGGATGGTCACTGTGTAGTGATGTCATCATATATACAAGATGGCGACTATCAGATATTGGAGAGTCCACAGAAGTGGAGAGGAAAAATATTTTTACTCTCGATATCGCGCTCTCACGATGTCGTCGGTCCATCTAGTGGGAGGTCTACCTACCTACCTACCTACCTACACTGCGTCTTCCGATTCGTGGTCTCCACACAAAAACCTTTCTTTTCCATCGGTTATCAGTTCTTCGAGCGATGTTACCTGCCCATTGCCACTTCAACTTGCAAATCTAATCAGCTATGAACGGTGACTGTAATTTTTTGGGGAATATCTTCGTTCCAGATTTTATCCTGCAAAGAAACTCCAAGCGTAGCTTTTTCCGCATAAATACGTTCCTAAAGTAAAAAGTATCAAACCCTATCACCACCACCACCATCAACCATCATCAACCAACCATCTTTTTTTTTTTGTCTAATCTAATGTAAAAAACATAAGGAGTAAAAGATGGTTCTTTAAAAACTCGGCTTATCACTTTTATGCTAAAGAGTAAAACGTTGGTCTCATTAAAAAGCAATTTGTTTGTTTTTAACCAAATTGCGTCGTGAATGCTGGCTGTTTACCAAAACAAACCATGTTGATAAAAATTACAATACAGGGTGTAAGGGGAACACTCTCGAAGCCAAAAGAAGGTAATTGTACTATCAACTTTTACTATGGGACCAACACAGAAATCGCGAAAAAAAAATCAGCTGTTCCATACATTTTGTCGAGTGTCAATGACCGTTTTCTATAGAACAGCTGATATTTTTTTCGCGATTTCAGGGCTGGTCCCATAGTAAAAGTTGTTCAGAATGATGACTACAATTACCTTCTTTTGGCTTCGAGAGTGTTCCCCTTACTCCCCGTATATTCAGTACAAAACCAACGAAAATAATTAACTAAAAGCGGCCAAGTGCGAGTCGGGCTTACGAACAGTGGGTTCTGTACCACCACATAAACTGTTAACTACTAAAGTACATAAAAGTAGTGCAAAAGACATCATACCCAGGCGGTCACCCATCCAAGTACTGACTGCGCCCAACGTTGCTTAACTTTGATGATCGTACAATAACCGGTGGTGAGCAGAAATTGGTCACAGACTCGCACTTGGCCAGTATTAATTACTAATTGTTTTACTATAGAGTGTGTTCTATAATCGTGCAAAGTTTGACGCTTGTACAATGTACATATTACCATTTTTACACAAAAGATAATACAAAACTATGTTTAAACAAAAAACTTTTTGTTGTATCCATTTTAGTTTAACATTTTTGACTTGATTATTATTTTTTTGTTAATCCGCCGTAATATATCATATTCTGTGAAAATTTCAACTGGCTATCTATTACGATTCGAAAGATACAGCCGTTAAAAGTTAGGACAGACAGACTGACGGACGGACAGACTGCGTAGGCATTAATAGAATAGTGTCCCGTTTACAGCCTTTGGGTACGGAACACTAAAACCTAAAACGTGTGGATCGGTTTCTTCTAGGCAAGCGTGCTCCAACATAGACCGCATCGTCGCTGAACATCAGGCGTGATGGTGATTAAAAGCAAGCTTATTGTTTATTGGACCCGGGTATGTCCTAAAACTGCGACCAGAACCACCGGAGGATGGGCAGCAGCATCCTGTTAGTACACGGTGAACGTACTGCGATCTCCAAGCCACCTGCCAAGCGTGGAGATTATGGCAACACCCCTCTCTAAGAGGGAGGCCTTGTTCAGCAGTGGACATTTAATGGCTGATGATGTGTGATGTGTTATTGTTTATTTAAAACAAAAAACTACAAGGAGCGTCAACCTGAACTTTTTACAGCTAAAAAGCGTTCAACTCTATATTTCTTTATCTTAAACGAAATTGCTTTTTGATGAACCAAACGGTCAAGTTTTAATATCAGAAGTAGTAACTCTACGACGTCGTCGTAAAGTTCATGTCGCTTGCAGTCTCAAGTTTTCTTTTTCTAGACCAGTGGTTCTCAACTTTTTGTCACCGCGGACCATTTGTCACTATTATTCTCTCGTTATGGACTACTCATCATCATCAGCCAGAAGACGTCCACTGCTGAACATACCCCCCCCCCCCTCATTGACTAGTAAACTTACAAAAATTATTATTAAATTAAAAAACCGATTACAAAGTTATTAAGCGCTCGAAACAAAAATTTATATTGCCAAATCCACAGACGCTCGTATTTCATCATTTGTATTAATCAAAGATAATTTATATCATCATTGGTATTATCGTTATTGAGCTGGTTCAAAAACTAATGAGCCAAGGTTGATTAAATATTTATGGGACCGTATCGAGAGCAACCTCTACATAATAAAAAAGAATCATGTAAATTGCTTCAGAAATTTTAACATAATCGGTGTACATACATAAAAGATAATAAAAAAATATGATAAAAATGGACCAAATTGAGAACCACCCTCCTAAAGTCGGTTAAATAAGAATGATATCGTGAAACCTAAATACCTACGAACCACACGAGTTTTATTTGTTTCCTCAAAAAAATGGTTTTGTCCCTTTTTGTTTCTATGCTCCTAATAATTGTGTACATATATATTATTTATTCAGACTTTCTTTCGTCCATTATCATTATCATGTAAACTCAGTCCAAGCATTTATTTGCTCGCCAGAGCCGCAATATTGGAAAAAATCTAAATAAAACAATTAGTTTTAATATTTCACTCTAACTAAAGTGATCATAATTCGTGATTTTCATATTTTTTTTACAATTTTATTGCAGCTGTCAGAGCAAATAAATACTAAAACTGAGTTTAGGTTGGCTTGGCTAGACTAGGCTTGGACTTTGCTTCAGCTTCGTTCGCAGACCCATCGAGCCACCACGGACCCTCGAGGAGGTTCGCGGACCACAGTTTGAGACTCTGTAGAAACCTAGACTCATTACAAATGCAGCTAATGTAAGCTAGTAGATACTTCTTAAGAATATGAAATCTGTATAAGACTTTTATTGTACGTTTTGCTCTTACATGGGAAGTTTTTGAAAGAATTTTGGATAGTTATAAGTTTTGCTATAAAAGTAAGCATGTGGATTTGTATATGTCGAATTTCTAGTGTAATTCCGCTTCTACGTCGTTTCGAGTACAATAAGGATTTTGGTTAAACTATTTTCTCTATAGATATTTGTGATTCTAATTTGAACCTAACCTGAATTTAAATATAGAGAAAATAGTTTAACCAAAATCCTTTTTGTACTCGAAACGACGTAGAAGCGGAATTACACTAGAAATTCGACATATATAAATTTAAAATGGACTTCCGCAAAGTAACGCCTGATTCAATCAACTATGTAAGCATGTGGATCAATATATTTTCTTAACAGTAAAAAAAAACACATTGCTCATAAAATAAAGCGCTTTCAAGCAATACCGAAGCAATTTGATCATACCCTGCGTGACCGTGTGCCATAGAAACGCTCCATTTTTTAATGTATTTCAGCCATTTTCCTTTATAACAAGGCCTTTTTACAATGTAATATTAATGGTCACCTCAAATGGAGACAATTCCACTTAAGCCACGAGCACACCGGCGGAAGTGGCGCAACTTAAGCCACATAAAAGCCGCACTTAAACGTCATCTAGTCGAAAAAATTCATGGTTTGCCCCACTTTAATGGGAGATTTGAGCGCATTACGCGTCGGGACTTGTGTAATTACTGGAAGCCAGAGTGTGACCTGACCTTTACCGGGGTAATGCGGGGTAATGCCGCGGTTTTATGTCCTGCACTATGCTTTATAAGGGTCTGGGAGAATGGGCGATTTATTGCAGCAAAAAAACTGGTGACTGACGAAAATTAAGGATGGAGTTTTTTTTGTTGGAATTTAGTTGGTTTTCTTCGTGATGAGAAATAGTTGCAGGTTTACAATTTACACAATTGAGCAATGTAATATTTGAATTATGACATCATTATGTATTTTGTATGAGAATATAGGGATAGGAGGTTAGACAGATAACTCACAAATACTTACATTTCGAATTAAAGTTACTGGGTATTTTTTTAATTTTTATTGGGACTTACCACGTATTTTTTTATATTTAATCGTAGTCAGCTCGTGACCACGGCCACCATGTTCGAAACGTCGAGCGAATGGTACCTATTTTTACCTAAATAAAAAATAATACGTGCTAACTCCCGATAAACATTTAAAACATGTGTTCAAATCGCGAAAGTTTAAAAATTACTAAGTTACTGGGTGTTTAGCTGTTCAGTAACCAACAAGTGGAAAAAGGAAGGAGGTAAGGATATTTACAGGCGTTGCAAACTTTCAAAATGTCTAGATAAAAATTATATACTTACACTAGAAAAATAAACATACTATGAACTAAAATAAAACCTAAAACAACTTAAAATTATAAGGGGTCCATAGTACACATTATTATGAAGAACTGTAACTAAGAGAGTAACTCTGAAACCACGAAAAAAATATCAGCTGTTCCATAGAAAACTGTTATTCACATTTAACAAAATGTATAGAGGAGCTGTTTTTTTGCGATTTCAGGGTTGGTTCCATAGTAAAAGTTGTTCATAATTATAGGAACTATTGACCCCTTTCCGCTTAGTACACCCTTTCCGCGTAACCCTGTAATAGAGGAAAAAAGCTTAACTTTAATAATCTTCATAATTCTATCTTGCGAACTTTTAGATTTCATAATGATCTTCGGAATAACATGACTTGATGTAACATCATTAGCAGTAGCGTATATCGGAATAAAATAATTTCCTAGTTCTGTAGCACAAGAAATGTCATAATCATTTCAACCTATTATGTTCTCACTGCTGGGATACAGGCTTTTTCACAGAGAGAGAAAGGATGGGCCGTAATCCACCACGCTGGACCAGTGCATTTTGGTGAATATCATAATTATGTCTTAGAACTTTTGAGATTCTTGCATGGACATACCGGTTTTCTCACGGTGTTTTCCTTTACTGTTTTTGAGCCATGACATCAAAATAGCAAATAATTTATTTAGGTGCTTTAAGTCATTGACCTAGGATCGAACTGGGTGCCGTCGATTGTAAAGCGCGCATGCTACCGCTTTGCTAACATCGCTCAGGAAATGTATCCTAGTTAAATTTCTATGTACCCACATAAAGCAAGTCGCAAAGTTCCCAATGTATATGTATCGTCTATAGAACAAACTGATCATTAGGCCGCAATTACCGAAAAGTTAACTTCTGCGTCAATTTGGACAGGGATGTGGTAATCCGGCAATTTTTAAAATTGCTTCGTTATTGTATGAAATCACATGTCATGATGTACTATGCCAAACATTAACTTGTTATAAATTACCTTGCTTTAAGACATGAAAATTTTACAGTTAAGTAGGTACTTATTTACATGAGTCATGTCGATTAAATTTAGCAGTATAAACTAGCTGTTAAATTTAACTGTAAATACTGCCATACAATGATATTCATCTACTAATTAATACATTTTTAGTTAATTGTCATTGGTGTAATGTTTCAAACCGTGCTATTCGAATAAATTTTATTTACAATATGATACCAAAGTCAATAAGAAATCTCAATACTCACTTATTTAAGAATAAATTAAAAGCACTGTTGCAACAGAAATGCTATTATAAAATTGATGATTTTTTAAATGACAAATTGTAATTGATATAATTTATTATTATTTTTGACATGACAGGTATTTAGTAATTTTTTTTTTCTTTTTAACTTTTTATCTGTATGAAATTGTTAATTTAGATATTATTAATATTAAAACATTAGTGTTACGAGCATAGCGCCATCACTCTGATATTTGTACGCCTGACCGGCACAACGTGGTTTAGGACTATTTTTATTAATTTTAACATCTTTTGTGCATGAAAATGCACAAAAATTCTCATGTTGTATGCAAATAAATGATCTTTATCTTCCTTTTTGTGTTCTATTTCTCATGTCCAAGGGTTGCGACTACCACCATCAATTAGTCTCTCTCTCTCTATCTATCTCTCTCTTATGATATTTTGCAGTCGTCTTTATGAAGTGACAAAGAGCGCGTCGTAGACGGAGATTTCGACATATTTGGTGTGAATGTGATCGGACCAACGTTTCGTTTTGCAACTTTGCGATCTCTTGCCGTCGATATTCTTTATCACACTAAACTTTTCCAAGTTGTCGTCTTGTTTCCTGACAAAACCCTACTGAGAAAATACAGTGTATTTAATAAACAAGAGACGTTTGGCATACATTTTATATATTATATTATTGAAACTGACGTGGTTTTCACACATTTTTTTTTTCCTTTTTATTTTCAGTGCAAAGCGAGACGCAGCCGCGCAGCGCATTCACCTTGAAAAAGATCGTCTAATGCGGTTGAAACTATAGTCGGAGTAACCGTCTTAATCTTACGTGAGTAATTCCCGTGTAATATAAATAAAATACATTTTATAAATTGTTATTTTTTTTAACATTTCGTTAATTTTATCCGGCAAAATCATCTTAGCCGCAAAGGTCTCACGCACATCACTAGTGCTCAATTTTTAACGCGTCAAGCGTTCCGGCGGCATGTCGGAAACCACTTAGGACCATTATCAGAATCCAGGGATCCGGGGTAATTAGCCATATAATGAGAACCCGCGATCTCGTGTCTTTACCACTTCGGAGACGTATCAATATAAGATGAGTAGAAATGGAAAGGAACAATGTAGGTATTGCAGTCGGTAAATGTTCAAAAATGTTTGTCAAAAGTACGTGTATGTTAAACATTTTGATACTGCTACATTTTATTTATATTGCACGGGAATTACTCACGTAAGATTAAGCCGGTTACTCCGACTATAGTTTCAACCGCATTAGACGGCCTTTTTCAAGGTGAATGCGCGCGCGCGGCTGCGTCTCGCTTTGCACTACGGGCCGCCGCGCGGCGCGCACGTGATGGCACCGGCTGCTTGTCGGGTGCGGGGGTGGGGTGGGGGGGCCTTGTAAAAGGCCGTCTAATGCGGTTGAAACTATAGTCGGAGTAACCGGCTTAATCTTACGTGAGTAATTCCCGTGTAATATAAATAAAACGTGTGAAAACCACGTCAGTTTCAATAGTAAAATTGATACTGCTTGGTTTTTTTTTTAAATAAATAATAGGCTTGCGCTTGACCGCCAACTCGCCTGATGTTAAGCGATGATGCGGTCTATGGTGGAGCACGCTTGACTAGAAGAAACCGATTCACTCGTGATTTGAAGACACCCAGATTGTAGTTAGTGTTATGATGTGTTTAAAAACTCAAATTGTAAGTCGATTTATGTACGGCGTTTGAACGTATGTTTGTATACGATCAATCCACACAAAACAAAGATATTAAGTTTGACAAACATGTTTGAACGTTTACCAGCCGCTTAGGTATGCAAATTTACTGCATTTTTAGAGATTGAAAAAACAACAGGTAAAAGTCTTATAAAACCAGCCAAGTGCGAGTCAAGCTTGCGCACTAAGAGCTCCATACCAGCACAAAATACAAAAAGTAATGAAAAACAACATCCCGCCCAGACGGTCACCCATCCAAGTACCGACCGCACCCAACATTGCAATTTGTCATCAACTAGCATTTGGCCATTGTTTATTATTTTTGTTATACTTTAGAGTGTGTACTATAATCATGCCAAGTTTGACGCTTGTACGTATTACCGTTTTTACGTTAGAGCAAATACATAAATACATTTAAAAAGAAAACGTTTGTTGTACGGGTAATTACGGAGAATATTATTATTTCTTAAATAATCCGCCGTAACATTACATATTCTGCGAAAATTTCAACTGGCTATCTATTACAGTTCGGAAGATATAGCCGTTAATAGGTAAGACAGACGGACAGACAAACAGACTACTTAAGATAAGATAGATAAGATATTCTTTATTGTCATAAGAGTAAATCTATTATTATAATCTAAGTATAATAAAGATTACGTTTATGGACTCGTCCGGTTTACACAATTTTAATTTTTATATAAATGCAGTGTGTGTATTAAAAATAATAAAATCTAATCACAATTTATAATTTTTTTGCTGTACAGGGGCATAATAAATTAAAATGTAGATTAGCTTATGGCTTATGGTTATGGGCTTCGTCAATAATGATTAAATATAAAATATGCAATTGTCATAATAATTGTATCTAGTCACTATTAATTTTAAAGTTGCGGTAATCATGTTTTATGTAGTCATCTATTTTATATACAGTACAGTACAGTACTTAGGCTTAGTAATAGGGTCCCGTTTACATCCTTTGGTTATAAAACCCTTACAAAAATAAACCAAGTATCAGACTCGGAATGTAATAAATATCGCAAGATAGCTGTTAGCCAATATACCACAGTAAAATAATTAAAGTTATTTTTTTACAATGTTATTGCAGCTGTCACACTCTATCTTTCAGCGGCTGAACTGTAAGTCATATGTTAGATTACCAACAACGTCACAGGCAAAGAAGATTTGAAAAACAAAACCTTTTCAATAGAGCAGAAATAAGCCCAAGATTAACTTTGGTTTAGCCTTCACACCTATACATTTTATGAAAGGCTTCCTTTATATAAAAATAAAAACTTATTCTTTTCCTAACAGAAGGAAACGCTATTTGCTGCCTGACCCTTTATACTATAACGTATATTATTTCACTCTTTTAATACAATTCCGAAGGTTTTTTATACTAGTTTCATTATTGTTATATGTTGAATACAAATAGTTCGGGTTTTTGTTTGCTTTTCATCTTAAAAAGCTTATGGTACGTGTTTTTACCGTTGGATATTTTTAGTGTGTTTTCCTATAGTGTTTGCTGATACATATTCATATTTCAAATCAAATGGTGGATTGTCCAGTTTCAGTTTTTCAACAGTGGTTTGTATTATGCAAATACTAACAAAAAAAAATATTATCATCATCATCATCATCAGCCAGAAGACGTCCACTGCTGAACATAGGCCTCCCCCTTTGATCTCCACACTGAACGACAAATTTTGTTGCAAATTTTAACAGCTATGTCGGTGACTCTGGTTCTTTGGCGAAAATCCACGTAACAAAAAAAAATTATATGACACGGGAATTACTCTGGTACTTATATTTAAGCCTGTTACTCTGACTATAGTTTCAACCGCATTATGCGGTCTTTCGCAAAGCAAAACGCAGCCGCGCACCTTGAAAAAGACCACCTAATGCAGTTAAAACTATAGTCGGAGTAACCAGCGTAACTATACGTGAGTAATTTTTTTTTTTTTTTTTTTTGTTATTATTATCTCTTGTATTAGGTCTTCATCGCTCTTCATAAGAAATTTTGGAAATTAAATGCAGTGTCTTTATTAACTAAACAAAATAAAAGCTAACACTAACACTAGAATACAAACACAGTTAGACTTCCCATAGACAAAATGTAGGTAGTTCATAATTGTACCTACCCACCTACAAAGTAGGTAGATAGGTACTTCCGTATAAAAAATACTTATAATTTTAATCTAGATACAACAAAATATTTACTTAGAATTTAATAATTTAAATAGTTGAAAAACCTCTTTTTACAACAAACTTTTTTCAGCGGATGCTTATAAACTCTACAAGAGATCAAATTGAAAGAAAAAAATCCTGCGTCGCGGCGTTCAAGTGTGCATGGAAAATTAACCCTTCCCGGTTCACTGTGGGTACTAAGCCAAAGAGTAGTAATATAAAGGGGGGACTGTCCCGTCCAATATTGAATCAAAGATTTTACGGGATATTTATATTATATTTTATATTCTCATGTCATATAAATAAAATGTGTGAAAACCACGTCAGTTTCTATAATAAAACTAACCAATATTATAAAAACGAAATTAACTCCGTCTCTCTGTCTGTTTGTTCGCTTTTCACGACTAAACGGCTAAGTCGATTTTAATGAATTTTGGCAAGATGATAGTGTAAATCATATAAAAACGGACATAGGGAACACTTAAACTGAAAAAAAATTATTTCCTGAAGAGATAACCACGCGGATAACCACGGCGCGCAGCTAGTTCTAAATAGAAAAGAAAATATAGTTCTATGTTTTTTTTTCTATTAATAGGCTTGCGTTTGACCGCCAACTCGCCTGATGTAAAGCAACGATGCGGTCTACGATGGAGCACGCTTGCCTAGAAGAAACCGATTCACTCGTGATTTGAAGACACCTAGATTGTAACTATCGGGGAACACCCATTCAGGCAGCCCATTCCACAGACTAGCAGTACGCATAATAAAAGTGGAATCAAAGCGATTCGTACAGGTTTTCGGAATATCAACCATAAAGCGGTGTCGATTTATTGCTTTTTATTAACTAAACGTCTCAACAAATTTTAATAAAATTTGGCAAAAACGTACCAAGCGCCATAAACAAGGATTTAGAATGCTATTTATCCCATAAGAAAGATAAAAAATAATCGTTAGAAATCGTGACAAAACTTCAACAAAAGAACAGACCGTCGATAGAGCCGATTCACCCGCATCAGCAAACGTCGGAAATCTTTTATTTAACGACGATATTAAAAGTTTCAGACTTATAAGCACTCAACAACTTTGCTGATGAGTCGTCCATTTTACTTAGCGCCCTCGAATTACTTAAGTTCCGCATGTCGTGCCAAGGAAACTTTTGTTTTAACTTGAGTACACTCGGAAATAAAGCTAGTAACGCGCCCTGACTTTGTACATATTTAAGTATTCAATTAAAGCTAATATGGTGGGCCCTTAATCCACCATGCTGGCCCAGTGCATGTTGGTGAATATCATTATGTATTTAAACTTTTGAGGTTCTTAGACATATCAATACCGTTTTTAGGGTTCTGTACCCAAAGGGTAAAAACGGGACCCTATTACTACAGAAATACAGAAAAGTTTATTTTGCGATAATGTAATTTAAAGCTAAACAAAATATTTCAAATATAAGATTCAAGAGATATTTTGAGATTTTCTACGATGTCTGTCTTTCTGTCTGTCTCTCTGCCTGTCAGTATGTCTGTCTGTATGTACGTCCGTCCGTCCATCAGTCCTACGTATTAACGGCTGTATCTTTCGAACCGTAATAGAAATCCAGATGAAATGTTCACAGAATATATAACGTTACAGTGGATTAACTAACAATAAAAAGGACAAAAAATAAAAAACCTCTTACAACAAACGTATTTTTTTACGTCTTTTTGTATTAGCTCTAATGTAGAAACGATAATACTTACAAGCGTCAAACTTGGCATGATTATAGTAAACACTCTAAAGTATAAAAATAAATAATGGCCAAGTGCGAGTCGGTGACAAATTTCTGTTCATTTCCAAGTTATAATTCTGTTATACTCGAGCACTGTAGCAAAGTAATTAACTGTTGCTGCGTAGTAATTGCTTCGACAATTTTGGAAGGCGTTATAATAACTGGTAATTCGGTTACTTGAACAACGTTATTGCATTTTGTACGCGTACGGAACCCTCAGTGCGCGAGCAAGACTTGCACTTGGCTGGTTTATGCCATCGAAACTGCACACAATTTATTTAAGTAGGTAGGTACTATATAAGTCATTCGTGCAGGGCGGTGGATCGAACCGGGTGCCGTCAGATTGTAAAGCGCACATGCTTCCGCTCGGCCACCATCGCTCTCATCTTATCATTGCAATCATGGACAACTAAGATTTAAATGTCAACTCAAAATTTCACCCAAAATCGTTCACACAAACAAACCTAGGTATCTTTTACACAAAAAACACACACTCTACACACAACCGTAACCTAGAATTTTGGCATCAATCCTTTGTCTGAGGTTTTCATTCGACTTTTTACAATTCATTGCAGCTGTCAGAATGCTTTAAAATGCAGCTCGAGTGTAATTATAATTATAACATTCCTCATCATTATAATTCAGAACTTTACAAGCATAGACACCGCAAAACGTCATATTGTATGAAAACCCAACGTGTCATATTTTTATACCTACTACGATGTAACTAAAGCCATTTAGTGGAAATTTTACTCCATTCGTAAAGTCAATTGCCTTCAACGCATTTTATCATCTATTATGGTGCAATTTGACACTTTTGTATTGACGTCTGACGTGCAGCTGCCGAGAGGAAAGAGATCAAACTGAATAGGCTACTGGACAGATTTTTTATTGTCTTATTAAAAGCTGATCATAAATAGATCAAAAAACCAAAAACAAAATTGAAATGTCCGCAATTAAGAAAGATGTTAGCATTTTAATGTATTGCTAGACAGAGAGCGCACTATACTTACGAATGACGTCACATGTAAAAGTACGCCATACTGCCCTTACTTACCTTGTGGGAAAGAAACAAGATATCAATGGAAATCACACACTGTGCGATTCACACGATCCTAGCTGCAAAATGTGGAATGAGCTACCTTCCACGGTGTTTCCGAGAAGCTACAACATGGGGTCCTTCAAATCTAAAGGGTCGGCAACGTATTTGTGATGCATCTGGTGTTACAAGCATCCATAGGCGACGGTGACTGCTTACCATCAGGCAGCACGTCTGCTTGTTACCTATGGCATAAAATTAAATAAAAAAATTAAGATATCTCATATCTTTATTAGCCAATTTAAATACATAGTTTCTTGAGTAATAGATGTTAGTTAGAAATATAATTAAAATTTAAAAATTATATTATTCATTAAGTAAATCATCAAGCAACTGTCCGATAGCATAATATATTATCACAGAAGAAATTTTAGTACAAGTACAGAAGATTCACTCCGCAAAATCATTTAAATAAGAAGCGACTCTTGCTACTAGACGATAAAGTGTAATTCAGAACACGCGAGTGCTAAGTACCTACAGCTTCACTAACCTAGAAGTTGCCTCTGTCTATCGCGTAACTTGTCGCGATATCTCGGTCTATCACGCGGCAGCGGGTGCGGCAGGTCCGACAAGTCAGCTACCTGTAGCTTCATACCTAAAGTGTGGAGTGCGCTTGGCCTGCTATTATGCAGCATACTAGATACATGATAAGTAGGTGAACATGCGGGGTCTATGTTTATAACGGTCTGTAGGTATCTATGTAGGTGTCGCATTGCGGCCGGTTGTATGTAGGTACTGCTAGTCCGGATTACATTTTTATCCGGGGCTGCACCCGGATACTGCGGGTGATAGCGTTGTTTTATAAATTTTATTTTAGACAAGCCTCGTTTTGTATTGAAATTCTATGCAAAGTGTAAAAAGCATTGAGGTTTTTTTTTGTTGTTGCACATAAAATTTTAATTGGTAGCAGAGATGCTTTCGGTATAATCTCAGATCAGACAATTATGGGAGATATGCCTTAGAACAATAATAATTATCGTTTATGTTCAAATGACTCGGTTTTTCACCCATATTTTTTTCAATCTAATTAGCTTTACGCTACTACCATGAGTACGGCACACTTACTTAAAATTTTCATTCGCTCTAACTTACTTTCAGCAATAACCAATAGTCCACAAATGCAAACAAGAGCGGCAAAAACATTTGCAGGGTGCCAAATTTGGCGTTTTCTAACATTAATATTTTTGTTGGGATTAACTACATTGTTAATTATGGCATGAGACAATTTTTTACAAGCGTTTATTAAGCTTGTTTCAAAATGGCCGCCAAAATTAAATTAAATAAAATAAAATTAGTTTATTTTTTATAAAGCTTGTATAGTTTTTTCAAAGCAATTTTGTTCCAAATATCACGGCAGATTTAGTACGCACATGTTGACAAATTAAACCTTCTTGAAGTCGCGAAGACTGTCCTTTTGTTTGCACTCTAATAACTGTGTACCTAATTCTAGAACACGCCGTTTGCTCGAGCGTACACTGGAGGGATTTTTCAATGCAAATGTTGCTCTACACTGTTCGGCAGTGACCAAGATTCATGATACTTTGATTAACCCTTTGCCGCCACGGGTCGCACATTGAAAGTGTGTTCTGTACGCCAAGGCATTTTTACGTGTTTACAAATTTTCTCACACAAATTCGAATTTCGAAATTATATGCTAATGAACGAGATCGAATCAGAAATAAGGAGATCCGTACACGAACGATAGTCACCGAAATAGCAAGTTGAAGTGGCAGTGGGCAGGGCAATAGCACGCAGAACAGATGGCCGATGGGGCTGAAAAGTTCTCAAACATAGACATAGACATCATTTATATGAGGCAAAAAAATACAATAAACACAATGAAAAATAAAAATTAAATTAAATTAAACAAAGAGTTAGTTGTGTTTTTTGAAGTCGGTTTATTTAAAGATAATTTATAAATTAATAAAATACTCCCTAGAAATTGATAAGAACTAAAGACTTTACCAAGACAAAATCTCAACAACTGTTCCCAACTTTCCATCAGCATTCTCCACCGACAGCGCTTTCATCGCTGGATAAAAACAGGATGAAGGGGAAGCAGCGCTGAAAATCCCGCGGGTACTGCCGCTGAAATCAGCGGTAATAGTTGTATGCAAAGCAGCGATTCAAGCGCTCATCGGTGACACAACGCTCTGGGGAGCAGGTTGAATTTTTCAAATTAAATTTTGAGAAGAATGGCTGTTGGCGTTGAGATTGCCTTTTTTGTTGGAGTGCGTTATCCAATTTGTATTTGTTTATGTTTCAACGTTAACAGTGTGGCACAGACCTAAGATTTTGAGTGTAAAACTAAACCTACAGTTTCAGCTCTTTATGATGAGAAATTGGAAAGTTTTCTAATCACAACAAGACCACATGTTTTATATGTTTATCGGGACTTATCACGCTCTTTTTTTTTTCGCGAAAGTTTAAAAATTACTACAAGACCAGTTGTATCGTTGCGGTTCAAGTGATGTACACTACTGTAATGCGTTTATCCAAAAGGGCCGGTTGGAAGCAGCTTGCATGCGGCGTTTCCCTGCGGTCTCTTTTAGGTCGTCTGTCCAGCTCGTGGGTGGAACGTCTCGTGGGTGGTTCAACCCGCCCTTTTGGAGATCGATGGGGAGGCCTATGTCCAGCAGTGGACGTCCTATGGCTGAAATGATGATGATGATGAATGCGTTTATCATCTGCGTCACCTGAACGAATATGTTTAATTTACTTGGTACATATAATTATTTAGCTACCGTAATCTATTTTGTCTAGTCACAGTTTGTATGTTTAGCTTTCATATTGAGGAAAAGTTCGCGGTATTAGAAATTTAACCTCCAATTTTCCGTACACAAATCATAAGTACGGTGCAAAAGTCATTTCTAACACAAACACAATATTATTTATGAGAAAAAAAACACATTAAAAATCATGGATAAACCTTGAACAAAACCAGCATTTTCCCTAGCAAATAGCCCAGAACATCGTTTACAAAACCCCATAAAACTCAACGTCATTGGAAATTTCCTGAAAATCCTGAAATATAGGATGTTCTGGTTACACAGGGTGGTTCTACCTCGTGCTAGTACTACTCCCTATTCTGTGTCTTGGCCGAACGGTTGCTCTACTACAGCGACTTGATTCTATGTAGACATTACATCAATTCAACAATTCAGACAATCCATACTGATCGTTGATTGGTCCGCTCAAGCTCACGACTTTAAGAATGGCGTGCTATTGGTGTGGAATATTTTCCATAACCGAGATGTATATTTTTTTTTATTAATTGGCTTACGTTAAACCACCACCTGTCTGTCTGTTGATTTTTTGATTCTTAGAAACTTCCAAACTGGTATACCGATTACACGCGTTTTTATTTTAATTGAACAATTATTTTAATCACGAAGTTTTTAATTGTATTTTTGAAAATGTGTCTAGCAATTTTTTATTTTTGAGCTATTTCCACTGATCCACCAGATGATAGGCAGTAGCATCCTATAATTGCACAATGAACGTACTGTGATCCCCAAGCTACCTGCCAAGAGTGGGGATTGTGGCAACACCCCTCTCTATAAGGGAGGCCTTTGTTCAGCAGTGGACGTTTAATGGCTGCTGATGTGATGTGAGCTTTTTTCCAAATTGGCTGATTTTAAACCATCATCATCATCATCAGCCAGAAGACGTCCACTGCTGAACATAGGCCTCCCCCTAAGGGGGGTTTGCCATAATCCCCACGCTTGGCAGGTGGCTTGGGGATCGCAGGAGGTTCCACCATTCAAGTAGGAGGATGCTGCTGCCCATCCTCTAGTGGTATTTTCTACGTACTCGTTTACTTGTAATTCCAAAGTGTTGAGCCAATATGTTGACTTTAAGTGTTCGGCGTACATGTCTATAAAATGGGACATCGTTGCATAACGGTTATCGAAAAACTATAAAGCAAAAAGCGTTCGTTCCGCGATCAACGTTACTCGACAAGTTTGAAAGTTTTCAAATCCGCGCTGAAAGAACCAGTTTTTTTTTTGCTTTTGTGGGGTTTTTCTAAAAAATATAGAGCAAACGTTGGAATATTGACTTTGCATATTAAAACATAGTATAATAATTTTAAAATAAACTTACATAATGATCATATATTTGTTTTTTGCCTATCCAATACAATGGCAAAATTTAAAAAAAAAGTACTATATAGACAAAATCTACTACATATAATATTGTGTAATAATTAATTATTATTTATTATGGCGCTGATATTTGATACCTACCTACCTACCTAATACAAATCTACTTAAACCTCTGTTTTTTTATATACAGGAAATATTAAAAAAACAAATTTAAAAATGCCCTGTGTATTAAAAATATATTCTGAATCGCAAAATAAATATAGTTTTTTGTCTAATTCATAAAAGTTAATACATTTTTTTTTTCTTTTATCTATTAATAGGCTTGCGTTTGACCGCCAACTCGCTTGTAATTCAATAACTAGATTGAATTAGATTAAGGAAAAATGAAATAGATATACGGATAGAAAATTTACTTTTCTATTTCTGTATTTGTATATAGTTTATAAGCATTTTCCACGAAGCTATTTCGTGATTTCTGAAGTTTTCAGTATTGTCATCTAATTTAGATAATTTCGATCGTTATAAAAATAGGAATTGAATGGTATCAAAAACTTTTTTGAAAGACATTTATGTATTGAAATGTAAGATTTTCTGATTTTTGAAGTTTACAGTACTCTAACCGAAGTTGAACTTCGGTTCAACCAAGTTTTTGATCCCTAAAAGAAACAGGGCATACGGCTACCTCTTAAAGCGGGCTCGAAACAGAGCTGAAACAGCACAGTGCGGAAAATCACGATAACGTGAACGTAAACGGTTCGCGGTCGCGCAACTTGTCGCTTCACCTGAACAGAATTGCTTAAAATAGGTAGCCTGAAATGCCCAAGATCAAAGGGCATCAAAAAAAGTCAAATTTTTCCTCGATGACTGTATTTTATTATTATTTTCAAAATCTGTAAACGTCCACCATAATAACGTATATCAATTTATTGAAAGTCTTTGCCAAATAGCAATGGAAAGCAGCGTGCTTGGTAACAAAAGAATGGACAGAGTCCGCAACAGCGCACTGCGCTCCGTAACAGGTGTGGTCGACGTTGGCCAAAAGGACGCCAGATTAAAATGGTATTGGGCGGGACATGTGGCGCGTATGCATCCCGACCGATGGGCCAGGATCACACAGTGAGTGCCCAATGGACGACGCAGTAAAGGAAGGCCTAAGAAACGCAGTCGTGACGATCTTGACTCATTCCGGAGAGGTTGGCAAGAGATGGCAAAGGACCGAGATTTATGGAAGGAAATGGAGGGGTTTGGACAGTTTGGACAGTATAGGTTAAAAAAAAATTGTGCGTGGAGTCCCTCCGCGCGGTTGAAGTGAAACTCTCGCTCTGTCTCTTTCTATTACCCCTTCATGGTAGCGTTAAACGTTTAACGCAACCGTGTTGGATGTCGCATTAGAAGTTTCACTAGTCTTATTTGGATTGTTTCAGACATTCACAGACCAAGTTTTTGAAACCGGTTTCATGAGCTATGAGTGAACTATATACATATAAACGTACAAACATGCCAAGTAATTCCGAATACATTTGTATGAGAACAGCTTGAAATCACTACGCACTAAGACTTACCATTTTTAGCAGCCTTTGCTATGAGCGTGGTGCTGAGCACAGCAGCGGTGACCACGAGCCGACAGAGCGCCGGCACCATGATGACTATCACTATCACTCCACCATCACTATCACATCACTATCACTCACTATCACTCTCGCGCGGTCGTCCGCGCCATCACTGCACCGATGACATGACAATCAAATAATTCAATTGGAAAATCTTAACATAAAATTTTACCGACGTTTTATTTCATGTTTTTAATTACTTCTGAGGTTTCGAGAATTAAGCGGCTGGATCTGAAACAAAGAAATTAATGGATTTAATTATTATTGTTGGGGAAAATCGTAAATTAAATTGTAAAATGGCATTACCGATGCGATGGACAAATGTAAATAAGTCGTGATAACCAACTGCCGGGATTGTGGAACTTATCGAAATAAATGTTATCATTTGACTTGTCTCAGATCAGACAAACAAGGGAGATATAGTAAGGTGAACTGACGGGTGCAAACGCATCAGGTCTAAATCAGGCTTAATACTTTTAGTCGAGCTCACCTCGCAGATGACCATGGCGCCTAAAGAGGTTGGCTTATTTTTGTACAACATACTTACTTTGAGAAAAAGCATACATTTAAGAAATAATTTAAATTAAAGTACCATTTTGATTCAGATTTTGTGTCAGGTGTTTTTTTTTTTTTTAAATCAAACTCGTAATCTGACTGCTTAGTACGCATTCTCTTCGATGCATTATTATGTTTGGAACGCGAACAATAAACGCGATTCTGACGCCACGTCAAAATCAGAAGCCGAATTCGAATTTCAATTTTAGAAAGACGCGTGGTGAAACGTTCCCGCGTCAAATGGAATGCGGTCCGTGCTAGAATTCCAATTTCAAAATTTAAACTTCGAATTGTTGCTGTTCTGCTATTGGCTGAATGTTGGCTGCACTGATTTCGGTAGAGACCATTGATATCTTTCGACGTTGACGTGTTAATTTGGTTTGTGATTGCTAGCAGTGGCCAGCAATATTGCTCATTATGGGCTATTCCTTGGTATTGAAACGGCAATGAAACGTGGTCTCTAACTTTTGGTCTTATAAGCAAGCTCAAAGTCACACAACGAGCTATGTAGAGGGCTATGCTTGGGGTTTCTCTACGAGATCGATTCAGAAATGAGGAGATCCGTAGACGAACGAAAGTTACCGACATAGCCCACCGGATTAGCAAGTTGAATAGGTAGTGGGTACATAGGACAGTATATTTATCTATGATAGCACGCAGAACAGATGGCCGATGGGGTCGGAAGGTTTTCGAATGGAAAACGGTAAGCGTAGCGTAGTACCTCAACCCACAAGATGGACAGACCACCTAAAAGAGACCGCAGGGAAACACTGGATGCAGGCTGCTTCCAACCAGCACTTTTGGAGATCGATGGGGGAGGTCTAATATGTCCATCATATTTGAGAATACGAAAATTTGCTGCCAATTACTAGGAAAGAGGAGACCTTAAATTAAATTTCCGTCAAGGTGTATTGTTCAAATAATATATTTGAGAAAAAAAACTCAATAACAGCATCAACTGAATAAAGCTTCTTGAAAACCTCCTTTTCCTCAAGCAGGCCGTATTAAACTGGCTTTATTTGTCAAATGAGGCCGCATTTTTCCTCAATAAGCAATTAACCCGCGTAAGGCACCTATCGGCGAAAGCGAGTTATGTTTTAACTGGGCCATAACTCAGAGGGCCGTTACGGTCGACCTAAGGCTTTGAGCACACATAGCGAGTAAATTGGCGAGAGTATAGTAGCAATCTGTACTTTTTAATTATGTTGTACTCAAAAGTACACTGCCTATTCTCTCTTTTCTTTTTGTACTCTTATTTCGTAGATTCTTGTGATCCTTATAGCCCTAACAGAAGTATGGATTTGGTTGACGGACCAACGCCCAACCGACGGGAGAGAAAGAGAGAATTTTCGTAGAAGAGAAGATTAAGCAAGAGAGTAAGAGAGAAAGAGAGTAGGCAGTGTGTGTAAGTCCGTCTCGTCTGTTAGCTACTTTAGAAACATCTTAATCAGTTCGGCGATAGTGGTTGAGCGGTAGCATGTGCCATAGTATATTCTAATAGGACAAGTTTTTATAATTATTTGTACGACGATACTTGCGTTGCGTATTGTTGATCCGATCTTTTTGAAATGTTGTAACCAAGTAGTTTATTTCAATATGAATATTAGGTTTAAACATAGGCAAAATCAGTCAAGGGGTTGCAAAAATATAGAGGTTGTGAGGTCACAGTTCGGAGCGAACTACTAGCTAAATAGGGTTACACGGAAAGTTGATAATAAGCCGGAAAAGGTTTATAATTTTACTATGGAGATTAACCTGGAAACGTGATAAAATATCAGCCGTTTCAAACATTTCGCATAGTATGAATGAACATTGTGTGAAAATTGATCATTATATATTCATTTCGATAAAGCCAATAACCATTCCAAAAGCTATAGCAATATTAAACAAAAAACGATAAGAAGTTTATTTTATTTACTGAAAACAGTTATTGAAGTGAAACTTCTTATGCGACTTCCAACATGGTTGTGTTAAACGTTTAACGCTACCATGGAAGGGGAATAGAAAGAGACAGAGCGACAGTTTTAGATGCCATCTATGAGGAACTTTTGAAACTTGTACATCCTTCTCATAGTTTAGTAGTTCACTAATATTTGCATAGATGGCAGAGCATGCGACTTCCAACAAGGTTGCGTTAAACGTTTAACGCTACTATGGAGGGGGTATGAAAGCACTGTTGCGTTAAACGTTCAACGCTCCTGGGGATGGGGAATAGAAAGAGACAGAGGAGAGTTTCACTTCTTCCGCGCGGTCCCTCCACGCACAATTTTTTTTTTGTGTTCACTAAAAGAAAAAACCTATTTGTATTCACTGAATTTAGAACACGCCAATATATTCAACCTCCATCTCAATGTTATACAACCTCATTGCGCAAAAAATACTCGATACAAACTCTTTAAATCTTTCTTTTTCTCGTAGTCATAGTAAAAAGTATAGTATGCAATTCTTGAATAAAATAGATTTTTATCGAGGGCCATGAATCACTCGCGTCCCTCAGGATTTTAACAATTGAATCATCGTGAATTACTCTCTACGGTCATGATTCAGTCGTTAGATTCCTTCACTTGCTCGTGATTCATTTATGGCCCTCGTTTTAAATCCGCCCTTTATTCACTAATTGATGCATAATATACTATTCTATGAAACGTTTTTTTATCGATTTTAGGATTGTTTCCACTGTAAAAGTGGTTTAATTTTTTTGAATGCATACTTTCGGCTTAGTACCAGGATACGTTAACTACGACTTTTATGAAATAATACTAGTGCCATCTGCATGGCAATAGATGGCGCTGCTCTTATTTCACATAAATGTTATTGTATGTAATAAACTTACTGCAATTGGTAAAACTCGCACTAAGCACTCAGTACTTGTGTGATCAACGCCTTAGCGATTCATTACCACAGCTCTGTAGTTATGACGCCCCATTAGCTCTTTATGGCCGTGGATGTTAAATAAATATAGTAGAGTTACCTAGTGGTCAGTTTTTAAGAGCTCCGTAATTGCAGTTGACTGCTATGGCCGGGGAAAAAATGGAACTTCATTATTTTAAACTTTATTACGAGGTTTGTCCAATTTCACACCTCTTTGGTCTAAAATTTCTATTGTTTGTGTGACAGGAGTTATTTATTGTGGTTTTATTTACAATCGGCTGCAGCGACCCAAAGTGGGTCTTGGCCTCTGATAAAATAGAATGCCATCGGTCTCGTTATTGTGATCGCGCTGTGTCTCGCCGTTTGACTTGGAGCTCGTGCAAGTACGATTCTACGGCATTTTCCAAAGACCAGCCAGCCGAGGGATCGGCGGCCATTGGGAAGTGCAAGATACGCTTTCTCGACGTTGCAATCCTTCCCTTATAACTAGCAGGTTGCCTGTCAAACGGAGTTTCTGAGTTTTGGTCTCTCCGATGGAATTGGTTTGGATTGTATTTTTAGTCGACTTTTTTCGTAGTTGTTTGCTACTTTTTCTGTGATATTTTCGCTAACGATCTTAGGTGTTGGTATTTATTATCAGAGTAAACAAATTTTGTTATTACTCACGATAGGTCACGATCTGGGTGTCTTCAAATCACGAGTAAATCGGTTTCTTCTAGGCAAGCGTGCTCCAACGTAGACCGCATCATCGCTTAACATCAGGCGTGATGGTGGTCAAACGCAAGCCTATTAATTATAAAAAAAAAACTGAGAACAATAGTAATTTTACCTGCTTAAAAATGTAATTGTTCTTAGTTATGTTTGATCAAAACCTGTCTAGTGGAGATAAAATTATGAGCATTTTCGAATTGATCTTAGGGTTTTTTATTTCAATTAATATTAAATGTGTTTCTAATAAATAAAAACAGATAACGGTATTATACTTCATACTTCACCAACAATAAATCGGAATATCGTAAAACGAAAATCCAACGACGAAGAAAGGTTCGAGACATCGAAATTGCGGTAATGAAAATAAAAAGGAACTGGACATGGACAGGACATGTTACTAGGCGTACTGATGGAGTGGTGGAGTAAGGTTTTAACAGAGTGGTGGCCGAGGCAAGGTAAGCGGAGCGTTGGTCGTCCAGCTGCAAAACGGTTCGACGATATTTTCACCTTCGCGGGTTGAACCTGGACTCGATTAGCACAGGGCCGAGGCAGATGGCATAGCAAGAGAGGAGCTGCACCTAGCAGTGGGATAAGGAAGGCTGTGGATTATGATAGTGATGCTGAGATCAGAACCAAAAATTATGCCTCACTTTGATTTTAAATTACCTAACTAATGATACATCACTCCAGGGGTGCGAGTTATGTCTTCTGTGGTGCGGGTATTTTTTCCCTCACTTTTATATTTTTAGGGTTCCGTACCTCAAAAGGAAAAAACGGAACCCTTATAGGATCACTTCGTTGTCCGTCTGTCTGTCTGTCCGTCTGTCAAGACCCTTTTTCTCAAGAACGCGTAAAGGTATCAAGTTGAAATGTAAAAATTTTTAAAATTTTCAAGGATAGTGACCTGCAGTGACTATCCTTGAAATTAGAGAAATCTATCAACAGCTTTATCATAATCGTTTTATGCTTTTAAGCTGTAAGTGGGAACAATAAAAAGTATACACTCTAAACACAATATATTCCCATATTTTTTCATCGGGAAATAAATAGTAAAAAAAAATCGGTAGTTTTTAATATTTCACAATTCAATTCACGCAACAGCACTGCATCATCGAGTGGGAATTTTCATCACGAATTATATTTCTGTTACATTTCATTTCTGTCGATAAGTTAAAAGTTGTTCAATAAAAATAAATGTGTGATGAAATTTTCACCAGAGTTTTACAGCTCACCACGCTGCATTGAGTTTTGAGCATTCAATACGATTTTTAACTGACTTCAAAAAGGAGGAGGTTATCAATTCGACTGTATGTTTTTTTTTTTTTATGTATGTTTGTTACGCGATTACTCCGCCAATTTAGAATTGTTTTTGATGATTCTTTTTTGGTTGGTAGGTCATATCTCATAGGTGGTCCCATATAAATTTTATTGATATTGATTCAGTGCTTTTAGAAAAATCTACAAAAATAAATAAGCAACCAATTCAATGTACATTGTACAATGCCACCAACTTAGCTGTTAAGGTGGGCAAAATTGGAACTACAGTTATTTCTTGGTGAATTTCATACTTTGTTCTCCACTAGCGACGCTCTCAACTGAACAGCAAACATAGAGGAACAGAACTTCAAAAAACAAAGAAGTGTCTCCATGGCGACCGGGCCCTGTTGTTTTTCGTTATATTTTTCATGACCATGGATGGATACAAAGTATTTCAGTTATTTACTACTTTTTAGTTTCAGTTTGTAAATGTAGGTATAGGTATGTATAGTCATGAAGTCGGTTCTTTTTTTTTCTGAAAATTATTATGTATAAAAATGTTACTTATGCATATTCTATGAATCCTTGTTTTGATTTTTTTACTAGGCGGTACCTGACACGACATGGATCATCATCATCATCATCATCAGCCAGAAGACGTCCACTGCTGAACATAGGCCTCCCCCTTTAACCTCCACACTGAACGACAGCCTGCCTTTTGCATGCATGACATGGATAAGAATTTTAAAATTCAAAAATGTTAACACATAAAGGACAGTATTTATTATGAAAACAATTTCATATAAATTGCCATTTTATAATCGTATTATATGAAAATAACAATTACAAAACAAAGCAAAAACTAAATAGCAACACCCCCCCCCCCCCCCCCCCCGTCGTACGTATACAATTTCACTCAAAATATCCGATACATTTCACAATATAATTCCTTCCCAAAAAACCTGATCCCTCACGACAAAATTAACGCTTCCAGCGCTAGAAATAAGAGTGAAATTGGCGTGTAATCGGCGCCAAATCGTCACCATCTGGAACGGTTGGAAACGTTCAGAAATTGTATGTTCATGGTTCGTTAGTTAAGAATATTGGTTCATTGTAGGTCGGCGAGATTCATTTCTGTACTCCCAAATCATGGCGGGTAGTTAATAGCTGGAAGATATTTTCTAAATCTTAAAATTGATAAGATTTCTGGTGAGCAACGGACTTTGTTTAGGCCAGATTTCTATCCTGGATTATATGTCTTATAATAGGAACAAACAATAATTATTATTATTATAGTAAAAAAAAACAACTAAAAAACACGTTGATGTGACCAAAGGAGCCTATAGAAACTTGGGTGCAAAACAATAATCATTATGTTAAAAAAAAAAAAAAAACCAGCCAAGTGTGAGTCAGGCTCACGCATTGAGGGTTCCGTACCGCCACAAAATACAAAAAGTTGTGCAAAACAAAAACATCGCGCCCAGGCGGTAACCCATCCAAGTACCAACCACGCTCTACGTTGCTTAACATGGTAATGGACAGAAATTTGTTACGGAGTCGCACTTGGCCATTATTTATATATTTTTTTTATACTTTTGAGTGCGTACTATAATCATACCAAGTTTGACGCTTTTACGTATTACCGTTTTTACATTAGAGCAAATACAAAAATACGTTTGTCGTATCGGGACCACCCTCCTTAATTTTTTACTTATTGATATTATTATTATTTCTCAGTTTATCCGCCGTGACATTAAATATTCTGTGAAAATTTCAACTGGCTATCTATTATGGTTCGAAAGAAACAGCCGTTAGTAGGTAAGACAGATGGACGAACAGACAGAGAGACAGACATCGTAGGCTTAGCAATAGTGTCCCATTTTTACCCTTTGGGAAACAACATTAAAAAATCATGGACAAAACCAGCAAGGTAGGACGGACGGACGGACAGACAGCGTAGGCATAGGTAGTAATAGGGTCCCGCTTACACCCTTTGGGTAAGGAACCCTAAAAACTACGGTACGCGGCCAGTTTTCCATGCACGCGCGATGCGGCATTCCGCCTGAATAGTTAAATTCAAAACCCTATAATTGGTCTTGTTCAACGCCAGATGACCTGTTTTATCTCAAATTGGACGATTAATGGTTAACCGCAGAACGTTGAATCTATTTTCTATAATTAATCGAGCCCCGGCTCTATCTACAAGTACTCGGCGCTTGTGTACGAAACAGAGGCCAAAGTATTTCACGTTTCATGTATATTTCATGTATTCCCCTTCGAAAAAATATCATACATTCAGGAACAAATTAAAATACATACATTTAAGGAATAAAAGGCACACATGTGTGTGTAATGGCAACCCTAGGCCCAAATGATCCAATCAAGCAATACCGTATCAATTTAGGGCTGTACTGAATTGAATCGGGCCCGACAATAGCCTAATTTTACGACTGGTGTATTCCAAAAGCATTTAGAAAGGCCAGTGTTTGTGTGCCCGGTAAACCAAGAGTATTCGAACTAAAAGTCATTCACTCCCGACAAAATGTATTGTATGAAACAGCAGTTTTGTTTTCCTCGTGAATTTCGTAAAGTCGTAGAACAATAGTATATTATGCAATCTATACTTACTTTTTACTTATATATATATATATATATATTACATATTGTTACGAATAGCAGTTTATATGGTATCTCCACAAGTATATTTTCACTGATTTACTACACAGCACTTATCCTTCAACCTTTCGGCTTCCAATCCACAGCTCGACTGTCCTGACGGCCACTGAACGACCCAATATATACTTCCCTCTCTACTTAAATTAGCCCCTCCTACTGCAATTGTCAACAACCAATGACAAGTGACACTGATTTAGACTTTGACAGCTATAAATATTCATGGACGTCAGCACGTCCATGTAAATATTGATACATAATTACAACAATTAACAAGAATCACCACAATATATACATTGCATATATATATATATATATACTACTACTAGTATTTAGTTACCGAATTGACTCAAAAAGTACTGGACCGATTTTAAAAAATATTTCACCATTTGAATACTACAATATCACTGATTAATATAGGCAATTTTAATAGGCTATATAACTATACCCGTACGGAGCCGGGGCGGACCGCTAGTTAGTGAATAAAGGACAGATTTAAAGCGAGGGCCATAGTTGAATCACGAGTAAGTGAAAGATTCTAGCGACTGATTCATGGCCGTAGGGAGTGATTCATGTTGATTGAATCACGAGCAGAGCGAGTGATTTAAGTGTTAGAATCCTGAGCGACGCGAGTGATCCATGGCCCCCCGATAAAAATAGCCGCCCTCTTTTTCATAAGCTCAGGTGTTAACACATCTTCTTCATCACTTAAATGCATTTTCAATTAATTTATTATTATTTAACACTAAACTTCGTGTTCGTATCATTTACAGTATTCAAAATAGCGCCAATTTACTAATGACAGCAAATAACACAAAACAGTTTTTATTCCAATGCTAAACTCCTTGTCGAAACTGTTGACCAATCAAATCTCGATGAGTTATTTGCACAAGGAGTTTGTATGTCGATATCGAATCCGATAGAAAAAAACACTTTCAGTTTTTCCCAAAATTTTCAATTATTCTTTTCCTATAAACCTTCTTTAGACTATTAAGAACATTTTTTTTGTCTAATTGGTCCATCTTTCCTCAAATGATGCGCTTACTAACGGACATCATTTCATTTTTATTTGTAGATATAATGGAGTAACAAACAAACATATAGGCCACCTGAGGTAATGGTCAGCACCGCGACAAAGCGTTACGGGTACGTTATGTACTTAGTTTTTTGCCATTGCCATGTCACCCTATCTTCCAGCTTAGATTGTAGAGTTGATTTATGTGAGAGACTTTATGATAAAAAATAATTATAACAATTTATAAAAATACATAGTTTTACCACAGAAGGTTTTACTAAAGGAAAAAATATGAAATTAAAAACAAACCTATTCTATCATTATCATCATCACTGAACGAAGCCTGCCTTTTGCATCCACTGGATGCCCGCGACTCCCACTGGATCCATTCCACCCATTCTATAGAAAAATCAAATTCAAATTCTACCCTCGACCGTTTTTGCCCATATTTAAATATAATTATTTTTTTAGTAAAAAAAAACTATGTGCTTACCTAAAAAAATATATGCATACCCGAATTTTCGCAAGTATCAGAAACTGACTGCGGTGCAGTCTGGTGTGTTTGTGTGTGTGTGTGTGTGAGTGTGTGAGTGAGTGTGTGTGTGCCGTCGAACAAAATAATATACAAACATACTAATTAGAGTATTATCTGAGACCTATCTTCCCTTGGACAAAAAAACCTGAAAAACACTTACAATTTTAAAACTCTTTGCAACACTGAATTCGCAGTGTATTAGTACGTTTAGAAACTAAACTAACCAGAATAAACGTGCGTGCGGTCAGGTGGGTTGAAAATTTGCATAATTTAAACCGGAATTTTCCGATACACGGGAAATAAGTTTATCTGATTTTGAACAACAATTGAATAATTTGCTCGTCTGGAATGTATACTACTTTTTACCCCCGATGCAACAAGAAGGATGTTATAAGTGCAGAAATATTTGACATTCACTAGCATGCACTGGGCCAGTATGGTGGATTAGGGTTCATCCTCTTTCTCACTTTCTTTCAACTACTGATACAGATGGACAGACGGACAGACGGACAGCAAAGTGATCGTATAAGGGTTTCGCTTTTTCCTTTTTAGGTACGAAACCCTAAAAAGTGATCCTTTAAGGGTTCCGCTTTTTTCTTTTTAGGTACGAAACCCTAAAAAGTGATACTTTAAGGGTTCCGCTTTTTTCTTTTTAGGTACGGAACCCTAAAATGTGATCCTATAAAGGTTCCGCTTTTTCATTTTGGTACGGAACCCTAAAAAGTGATCCTGTAAGGGTTCCACTTTTTTTCTTTTTAGGTACGGAACCCTAAAAAGTAAAGTAAAATTTTATTGTGGTGGTATAAGGGTTCTGCTTTTTCCTTTTTAGGTACGAAACCCTAAAAAAGTGATCTTATGAGGGTTCCGCTTTTTCCTTTTTAGGTACGAAACCTTAAAAAGTGATCCTATAAGGGTTCCACTTTTTTTTAAGGTACGGAACCCTAAAAAGTGATCCTATAAGAGTTCCGCTTTTTCTTTTTTAGGTACGGAACCCTAAAAAGTGTTTAATAATGTGCGTATAAAAAACTAATTTCTCAATGTGACTTATTACACCACAGGTACAAGGAGGAAAACTTCTCTATACCCAACGTAGTCGAAGGCGAACAAGAGAAGGACATTTTTCACTTCTCCTAGTTACCAGTCTGAGAGCACAGCGATGCATCTAGCATGGTGGTCCAAGTTACGAGAGAATGATCCAAATAGCTATAATAATAAAAAAGACACCAAACTATCCATGAAGATAGCCCGTTGTTCCAATTGGTAGTGAACTTACCTTCTGAGCTAAGGGGCGGCGTGGGCTCGATTCCCAACATTTATGTGATGAACGTTTGTGTTTTTTCTATATTTGGTTGTTCATAATGATATGCATACATTATGTAGTTTAAATACATACTTAAATAGATATTATCTATTAATTATGTAGTTTAAATACATACTTAAATAGATAATATCTATTTAAGTATGTATTTAAACTACATAATGTATGCATATCAGTCTCTGCAGCCATATTACAAGCTTTGCTTGGTTAGGGGTCAGATGCCCGTGTGTGCAAAAATGTCCCAAATATTATTTACTAGCTGCGCCCCGCGGTTTCACCCGCGTAGCGATGAAAAATGGTGATGATGATGAAAAGTCCTATGTCACTCTCTGGCTCTTGAACTATACCCATGCAAAAAATCAGGTTGATTCGTTGTTCCGTTGCAGCGTGAAATAGGAATAAACAAACCAACAAACAAACACACTTTTTATAATATTAGTTATTAGAATGATTTACTTAAACTTGGTAATCATTTAAAATTTTATATAATTGAATACTTGACACTTGCTTAATAGACAAGAAATTTGCAGACAAAACTTATAAAAAAACAAAAACTTTAAAAACGTCAAAGCGAGATTTACTTCGTTCCGTTTTTGCACGTGACAATTTTCGTCACAAAAAAAGTTAATAGAGCAGTTTAAAAAATACTTTTTAAAATTGTATTTATTTCTTAAAAGGTTTGCGTCTGGCCGCCATCTCGCCTGATTTTAAGCAATGAAAAGATGAATGGATTTTATGTAACTGTCAAACGTATGACAGATAAATAAAATTCATTCCAGGAGCATCATTTGAGAGTTAGTCTAGGCAGTAGGCTAGGTTTACCTTCAACCAGTTAACATAGGTGAGCGCCGACTAAGGACGACCAAGAAAACTTATTATAGACACAATTCTTTTTTGTAATTTTCTTGTAATTTGGACCATAGCTCAGGTAACAAATAGCATGTCTGCGTGTCCCGGCGACGTTTCCAATTTAGTCGCTTTGTGCATGTGTTGCGTCGCATCGCGTCGTGTGGCTACTTCCAAGTACTTTTTATTATTATTGTATAATAGGCTAGCATTTGACCACCACCTCGGCTTTTGTTAAGCGATGATACAGTCTACAATGGAGCACACTTGCCTAGAAGAAACAGATTCGCTCGTGATTTGAAGACACCTACATTGTAACTATCGGGGAACACGTATTCAGGCAGCGCATTCCACAGACTGGCAAATCGCACAATAAAAGTGGAACCAAAGCATTTCGTACGGGTTTTTTTAATATCAATCATAAAGCGGTGTCCATTTTTCGTGCCCACTCTGGCAGTCCGATAGAAAAAGGGCAGAACAGAATTAGATCATGCAGATCCGATGCACACTCACCAAAATGTATCCGATAAAAAAACGATAGACTAGCAACTTTGTGCCGTAGCTCAAGACTAAGAAGCTTAGTCTAAACTAGGAATTCGTTGCTGATGACCTATTGGCTCGATTCTATATAGCTGGTAGTTAGTTGATCCATCCCAAAGGTTAAAGCATTAATCCATTCAAGTTCAAACTTATGCTCGGTAAGAGTTGACTTTTCCATGGCCATTTTACTAATAAATTATTCACAAAACTACGCTTGTACCACCTTTATTGTGGAACAAGCTCATTTGAACAAATACTGGCCACACACTGCTGCGCAGGCCAAAATGTCACATTGAGTGCTAATTCCAAAAAGCACGATAAATTGGGGCAAATATTTGAATTCCAAAAAAAATATACGACAAGTTGTGACCAATTTTTGAATTTAAATAACAGATCACGATAAATTGGGGCAAGCATTTGAATTCCAATAACATACCACGACAAATTTCAGCAAATGTTTAAATTTCAAAACCACATAACGACAATATCTCAGTAATTAAAAGAACTACATCTCAATCATTCACATCACAAACATCTCTTCGGTAATTTTACGACGTTAATATTTTTTATTTTTTATATTATTTATGATCAGTTACTACTAACTGACTTTATAATGATTTGATGGAAAAAAAACTGTATATCCCGTTTTTTATGGTCGTAATAGACCATAAAAACTCTAGACAAACATAGACTCTTTATTGTGTACACCAGAAATAAAAAATACAACACGATAGAAAACACTTACGAGCTAGTGCCACAAGTGGCGGCCTTATCGCTAAAAGCGATCTCTTCCAGGCAACCATTAAAAAAAAAGATACTAAAACAAAAATTTGTTCTGCAATTAAAGAGAGTATTTTCCAGACGAACTTAAAAACGTGGGCAGTAGCGTAGACATGACCAAGTCCACTGAAGACGTCCACTGCTGAACATAAATGCCTCCTCCTTTAACCTCCAAACTGAACGACAGTCTGCCTTTTGCATACACTGGATGCCCGCGTCTCATTAATAAAATTACACATTAAATACCATGTTAGTAAAAAAAATATAGGTTCAAGCAGTGTTGATCCATGGGGTCCACCAACTAAATTAAGCTTAACATAAAATTCATTATCAAACCGCCCCGAAATGGGTTTTAAAGTCCCGTCCTCCGATCAAATTGGGACGTTAATCAGTCCCTGGACCAGTGCACGCCATGACCATCCTTATTAGCATACTAATGCGTTTAACTCCACATCTACGATGGAAAATGGTAGTGGAAAATGCATTTTGGTTTTGTTTATAGCGTAAAGGAATCGAGAAACAATTCCTATGGAGTCACAATCTCTCAGTGAAAACAGTAAAAAAATGTCCGAGCGTCATTGTACATACATTGTATCAATTATATACTTCACAATGCCACATTTACTCCAATTTAGACGTTATAGTGTTCAACATTAATTGTCCGCTCTGTCATCGCGCGGCGTTGTAGTCGGATCGCGGTTACCTTGTAACTAACCAAAAAGTCTACGCAATTCGTAGCGTGCGCCGAGTTTTGGTTCGGACATTTTTTTGGCACGATTGTGACTCTATATGTATTGTATCTCGATGCGTAAACGGTACGAAGGTAAGAGCTATTTTAAAATTTGGTGGTTAGTCATCATGTACGGTGTCTAATGTGGTTTTTTATACATTTAATAAACAAAACGAGCTAATCGTTGCCTTATTGTAAATTTTTTACTAAATGTATACTAGAGTCTAACCGCAATGGGCACAAGAATAAAATCGACAAAACATTTCATCGTCATAATCAGTCCGAAGACGTCCACTGCTGACTGCCGCCTCCTTAGACCTCCACACAGAACGACAGCCTGCCATCTGCAACCACTGGATGCCCGCAACTTTCACGATGTCGTCGGTTCACCTAGTGGGAGTCCTACATACGCTGCATCTTCCGGTTCGTGGTCTCTACTCAAGAACCTTTCTTCCCCATCAGTTATCGGTTCTTCGAGCGAAGTGGCCTGCCCATTGCCACTTCACCTTGCAAATCTGAGCAGCTATGATTATGACTGTGGATTTTCGGTGAATATATCTTCCGAGTTTTATCGCGCAAAGAAACTCCGAGCATAGGTAGCCCTCTCCATTGCCCGCTGTGCGTCAAAACATTTATATCAAAGTTTTCTTGGCTATTCTTATATCCAAAATCATGTAATTTTCTCTTTATCTCAATATCGCATTAGCAACCTAATAACATACATTACCCCACATGATCCGACTAGACATGAGAGGACTCGTTATATCGGTTTTTGCGTAGTTCTCCACCAATCGGAAGGCAGTTAGCACGCGCGTGCTGAAAATGTACAAACTATTGCGCGTGAAGAGTGCGGTTATGATTTGGGTGCGGTTCGTGCTTGAGCGGGTTGCGTTTAGCAATATTAACTTCTTAGCCTAGTGAAACTACAATCTATGTCTTCAAGTCGAGAGTGAATAGGTGTCTTCTAGGCAAGCGTGCTCCATCGTAGGCCGCATCATCGCTTAACATCAGGCGAGTTGGCGGTCAAGCGCAAGCCTATTTATTTATATTTATTTATAGGTTTATCCTGTAAAAATAGTTGTAATGAATGAAATAAACAAATTAAATTAAATAAAAGTTTTTTTTTTTTAGATAAATATCTTGTAAATACTGGATTTTGTTTTACTATACCGGAATTAGATACTCTCGTTAAATCATGCCGGTTATTCCGACTATAGTTTCATTGGCTTTCAGTGCTTTTTTTTTCAGGTGAAAACTAACGAGCTTTGCTTTGCTTCGCTTTATAACTTTATGCGTTTACAGCGATTTTTCGAATGCATTCTTGGCTGAGAAAAACATCCATCTATTCCCTATAGCCACCACTACTGGTGGCAATCAACAAAAAAAATACAACTTTGTCGTCATCTCATACCCATTTTTTTTTTTAATATAAATAATAGGCTTGCGCTTGACTGCCAACACCACACCATTCCATTCATTCCATTCTCCGTGGCCACGGGTGGCAAATTCCAAAACCATTGGCAGACACCGAGAGTATTATACCCCCAATTGTCCCCAGCTTCGTCACCAGTGGTGGCAATCGAGAGTAACATTCCAGCCACCAGTAGTGACGTTCTTAGTTAGAGTACATTGCCGCCAGCTATTAAAAGATATTTTGATTCCCTTAGATATAGCTATCTCGCTTTACCTTGCTTTTTTCTTTTAGTGAACTAGCGCACCAGATCACGCTTAGACGTCTGACCGGTCAAAGTAACGCTCTTTAGAGCGTTCTGTACATCCCTCTACACGTGCAGCCTGTGGGCTGACTACACTAAAAGGCAATACAGTGACCTCCGTGTCCTTTATAACAACGCTTTTAGGAGGTTGTTGGGGCTGCCCCAATTCTGCAGCGCCTCAGGCATGTTTGCGGACGCACACACTGCCTGCTTTCACTCGGTGATGCGGTTGCGGGCCGCGTCCTTGGTGCGCAGAGTTGGGGCCAGCTCTAACACCGTCCTCAAAATGAGTGCGGCCAGGTTGGACTGTACTTTCCTCCGGCATTGTTGTGAGAGGCATGTACCGGTACCAATGCCGGAGAGAAAGTACTAGTGATTGTACCTGACATTATTAATATTAGACTTGAAAATGTATTTGTGTGTTTTGTTTAATTTAATTTGACATTTAATTTGATTGCGCTGACTTTATTTTGTTATATATTTTATTTCATTTTAATTATTGTGTAATTATGGTATGGGTGTCGTAGCCTGAAATAAATGAATTTGAATTTGAATTTGAAATGTATAAGCTAGATTCGTAGTTCGTCAACCTACGACTTATGGACGTGTCAGATAATTTGTTTGCCGTCTTACATTGAATCCAGCTGGGTTTTTCATATCGCTTGCCGCTGACAGTAGCACCACCGCTTTACTTGTAGGCTCATCGACTCTTTATTACCCTGTTATTGTGTTATGTGACACGTTACGAGCGAAGGTCAGATACATCGTTAGGAGCTATTTTGTGCGATAGTTAAAGGTAAATAGCTGTTGTAGTCTGTCAGTTGAACTATAATCTCTTTATCGGGTAATGTGAAGGATAATGTAACGTTTATGAAGTGCTTTATAAGAAAGCGATCGATTTTTAGGGTTCCATACCTCAAAAGGAAAAAACGGAACCCTTATAGGATCACTTCATTGTCCGTCTGTCTGTCCGTCTATCTGTCTGTCCGTCTGTCAAGACCCTTTTTCTCAAGAACGCGTAAGGTATCAAGTTGAAATTCATACTTAATACGTGAATCTATGGTTTCTTTCGGCTGTATAAAAATAAAAGTTTTAAGTCAACGCAATCAAAAGATATGAACGTTTATGTCGCATATTTTGCGATTTCACATGGGTATCAAAACCTATAGGGTATTTCCCATTGACCTAGAATCATGAAATTTGGCAAAAAGCAAGGTTTTATAGCACATGTATAGGAATAAATCAAAAAATTACAAAATTGAAGTCATATCATTTAAAAATAATTATTTTGCTATTACAAACTTACATTTTGTAGTTGGAATGTATGAAAGAACCTTATTGTCAACTACAAAGTTAAGTTTGTCTTCAATATTTCATCTTCAGTTAGTTTTTTTTTTGGACTCGTGCTAGGCCTGTTCTTTTTTTGTTGATTGATTTATAGCACGTTGTAAGGGAAACCCGCGGGGTTATTACAATTTAACCTATCGCTATTGTGTCATCCCAATCACGCCTTTGCTCACACACCGTACGCCCAATCGAGATGAAATAGTGATAGCGAGAATCAGCTTGTGTATTTAAAAAAAAAACTTTATCCAACAGCTCAAAAATATATACAATAGCTTTAGTTAATTATTTTAAAGTACAGCCATTAACAGGTCTATAATAGTGGTAGTAACAATGTCCTGGAAAATCACTACTAAAAACATAATTTATATTAACTAGCCTTTTGAAGAACACCATGTAGCTTCCCTCGAAGAACCGATAACCGATGGGGAAGAAAGGTTCTGGAGTGGAGACCACGAACCGGAAGACGCAGCGTAGGGAGGCCTCCCACTAGATGGACCGACGACATTGTGAGAGTCGCGGGCATCCAGTGGATTCAAAAGGCAGGCTGTCGTTCAGTGTGGAGGCTAAAGGGGGAGGCCTATGTTCAGCAGTGGACGTCTTCTGGCTGATGATGAGTGAGTGAGTGATGTAGCTTCCCGAAAACAATGCGGAAAGTAGCTCATTCCACATTTTCATTTTATCCTTAGGTTCTATATAATAGTTAGTTCAGCAGCCATTAAACATCCACTACTGGACACAGGCCTCCCTCCTAAAGAGGGGTGTTGCCATAATCCCCACGCTTGGCAGGCGGCTTGGGGATCGCAGTACGTTCACCGTGTACTAATAGGACGCTGCTGCCCATCCTCCGGTGGTTCTGGTCGCAGTTTTAGGACATACCCGGGTCCATATAAGTCAAGCTAAAAGCTACAAAAATACCTACTAATTTATCCATTATTTGTACGCCATTAACCCTGAATAGCTCATCGTTTTCTTTGCATAAACAGTTTACTACCGTTTCAGATAAAATCACTTCGTGTCTAGAAAGACTTTTACGTTTGATCTCAACTTTTTCCACTAGAACGGATGGCACACTTCCAAATCTATAAACGACATTTGGATGTCTCGTTTCCGAGCCCTTGATTCGTCACACTCAATCACCTAAAGTAGAAGCGATTGAACTAAAGTCGTCTCGGTATAAGAACTGGGGGTCCTACAGGGTTGACTGTTCAAGAATCTCTATCTCTTCTCTTCTCTACATAGCATAAATTGAAGTCGCTTTCCGCGTCTGTCTGTCTGTATGTCTGTATGGCAGCTAACTCCTCCTAAACCACGCAATGGATTTTGATGCGGTTTTCACCATCAGTTAGATACATTTACAAGGAAAGTTTATATACATAACTAGCGACCCGCCCCGGCTTCGCACGTAAATTACACCCGTGCGAAGCCGGGCGGGCGGGTCGCTAGTTATTTTATAAATACGAAATTTAAACCCCACCGTACGAGATGCGAGGACACTGGAAAGTCAGACAATAATAGACGAGATTTTGTATCCTTTTTTGTTTGGGTTCCGTACCCAAAGGGTGAAAACGGGGCCCTATTACTGAGCCTGCGCTGTCTGTCCGTCCATCCGTCTGTCTTACCTACTAAAGGCTGTATCTTTCGAACCGTAATAGATAGCCAGTTGAAATTTTCACAAAATATGCAATGTTCCGGTGGATTAACTAACCAATAAAAAAGTCTAAAAGTAAAAGCGAAAGGGACAGTACAAACGTATTTTTTTACGTATTTTTGTATTAGCTCTAATATAAAAACGATAATACTTACAAGCGTCAAACTTAACATAATTATAGTACACACTTTAAAATATAATAATAAATGGCCAAAAGCGAGTCAGTGACAAGTTTCGTTTCCAAGGTATAGCTGGTAATTTCGTTATTGAATTTTGTGGTGGTACGGGACCCTCAGTGCGGGAGGCCAACTCGCACTTGTCCGGTTTATTTTTCTCAATTTACTGATTTATTTTCCAATTTATGTTTAGATAGTCCACTGTTAAGATTATACGTAAATATGAAATCAAAAGTTATACAACCTCTATGGTTAGGAGTATTTTTGTCTTTTGACAACCCTGGGGTCCAGAATCCATTGGTCAGTTGGTATTTCTCGGTCCATTAAACCACATCGATTGTTCTCGATTCAGTAGATCGTTCGGGCCCCTTTTTTAGAGTCCGCAACGTTATATCTATGGTATAATGGAACAAAGTTTGGCATTAAATCACTTGTGGGGATTTGGGTATGCCTTTGTTGCGAACTTGGTAATGTAAGGTTATTTTTCCGGCTAATATTATGGTACCTATAAATCTGGGTTCCTGTCGTCAAGCCCTAAATAGATGACAATGAAAGAATCACATAAGGCAAATTCACATTAAGGTGGTACGTTTCAGCTAAGGCAGGAAATTCAAATTTCAAACAGTTTTTGGTCTTTACATTATTTTATTTTTTTTGCTTTTTTCAATATTTATTCAATAAAAATTAGAAGTAAAATAAATACTATGTTAAATTTAAATTTATAACTAAAGCTAATCTAAAACTAAAATTAATCTAAAACTAAAACTAATCTAACAATCCGCTACCGGTGGGCAGCGTTCCCAAAATGCTGGCAGCATTGCCACGTTGTATGGCAATGCTTATTCTTTGGGCAAAATACAGGCCAGCATTTTGGTCACGAGTAGCTTCGACCAGCTACTCTTTTTTAAATTATATACTTTTAACGGCCGGTTATCCAAGTCGCGTAGGCAACAAAACACTCCCTCAGCCCCCGCCAAGTTATAGCGACGATGTATTTTTCCACGCTTGAGTCAGTACGCCCGCGGGGGGAGTGCAACGACAAAAACGAACATAGGTCCGACCTCGTTGACGCCTGGCGCGGTACTGAACGCGGTGCGCGCAAATTCTCGCGACCTTATTACGGTTTTAATTTCACAAAAAAACGGAACTATTCACTATCAAAATTCTATCCAAATATTTTTTTTTTTTGCTTAAAATTGCCTTTCAGTCCATGCAATTTCCAGGTTGTTACAAACTTTTATTAGAGCATAAAATGAAAAAAATAAACTAAATCGACTTTGTTTCAGATTTTTTTTTACTGAGGAATGTTTATTTCATCGTGTTTTGAACCAAATCATAAACTCAAACACAGATCTATCTGTGACATGTATTTTTTTTCCAGCTCAAATATTGTAATTTAACTGAATAAAATTGATTTAAAACCGTCAAATTTGGTATAAGAGGCTCTTAAAAACAAGCTTTTTCGTGTTCTTCTCAAAAACGCATATCATGATGTGTACATTTTTTCCCCCATTTGGGGTGTCCAGCATATTGAATTTAACATCTAGGACCACAGTACTTGGTAAGACAATTCCAATGAACCCGAACTCAACGGGGTTATATAGTTTCTTTTAGAAGTTCCTATGGCCACATTCTATCTCCATAACAGACCAGCTCGAAGGTACCATCACATTGCATTGTCACCGAACTTACATAAGTATGCCAAATTTCAGCTCAACCGATTGATGATATTTGCTTCAAAATTGAGTTGCAAGATTCCACCCGAATAAACATATACCTATAGTTACATACATACATAATTTGCAAAAAAACGGGTCGAATTGAGAGGTTTCCTCCTTTTTAAAGTCAGTTAAAAATGAGCAAATACTTTGGTATTTGCACTAACCTATCTACCCAACTCCATTTTTCTACATCAGATCAAATATTCCGCATCGCAACGCCCTGATAAAATACCTACCCACAAAACAGCGTATTTTCCCCGTGTCACATTGACGCTATCTCAACGTATCGTGCTCGATACTACAGGATACGATAGGTGCGACAACATGGCATAGCCTATTTTATTGTAACATATACATAATATAACCGAATCGAATTATTCAAATACAACGCCAGTGTGGGAAATACGAGTAATAGATGGCTCAAGGTAGAATCGCCGGGTCTGTTTTGTATATACTTTACGTGTGGTTTTTTGTGTTAAATGGTTTATTATTGAGATAAGATATTAACCTGCATAAAAATATTAACCATTATAATATTATAGTAATACCACATAGGTAGGTTTATAGAAGGAAATTTTAATGGTAAATAAACCATGTTGACTATGGCAAGCAAACAAATTCGGGTAAACTGCGATCCTACTTATATATAAAAGTCTCGACAAAGGGGTAAGCAACTGTTAAAGGCACAGAAAAGAAAAAAAAAATGTGTAAATTAGAATGGCTGTCAAGGCAATTTTGTAAGAAATTTGTTGTAGCCAGTTGCGCCCATATAAACGAAACATCAGTCATTCGAAATCAGTTAGCAACTGTGATGCTGACAAAGAACTTTGAGACCTAACCGAAAAGGTCCAAGTTCTTTGGATGCGGAGTTTGACGCGTTGACATAAATAAGAATGTTCAATCAAGGTTCTGTCATAATGCCTGGCGACAGATTTTCCTTTTCATTTCCGTTCTATTTACTTCTCTTTTCTGTGGTTAACGGGCACTAGCATAGCAAGTATCTCTGGAAATTTCGTCATTATGAATCATAGAATCTTCAAGCAAGGCAAGGCACTGACAATGCCCCATGTTTTTACCTTTGGTAATTAGATTTTGTAATTAGATAGCCCGTTGGTCGAGTTGGTAGTGAACCTGCCTTCTGAGCTTGGGGGCGTGGGTTCGATTCCCACCTAGGACAAACATTTGTGTGATGAACATTTGTGTTTGTTCTATATCTGGGTGTTAATATCTATTTAAGTATGTATTTAAACCTATATATGAATATATATCAGTCTCTGGCAGCCATATCACAAGCTTTGCTTATTTTGGGGTCAGATGACCGTTTGTGCAAAAATGTCCCGAATATTTATTTATTTATTTAATTTTCTAATTCTTTATTAGGTAAAAGAATTTCGCTCTTCGTCAATTTCTTGATAAGCAGAAACACACGGCGCCTACATCTCGCGTCGCATCTGGCGCGGTGTCATCCGATTTGTTGGCGCTACGTGCTCCGAAAAATCGATCCCGTTACCGATAACTCGATAATACTCGATGTTTGCATCGAGCACGAGTGTAGGTACGTGATACACATATAGTGGTGTTCAAGGACTCTCGCATTGCGTGCGTTTTAATTGGACTCTGGTGACGAATAATTTTAAATAATTAATCTAGACTAAGTATGTTGTACTGATTCTACTTATGTTTGACATCAACTGCATAAAAACCGAAAGCTATAGATCATCATCATCATCATCATCATCATCATCATCAGCCAGAAGACGTCCACTGCTGAACATAGGCCTCCCCCTTTAACCTCCGCACTGAACGACAGCCTGCCTTTTGCATCCACTGGATGCCCGCGACTCTCACAATGTCGTCGGTCCATCTAGTGGGAGGCCTCCCTACGCTGCGTCTTCCGGTTCGTGGTCTCCACTCCAGAACCTTTCTTCCCCATCGGTTATCGGTTCTTCGAGCGATGTGGCCTGCCCATTGCCACTTCAACTTTCAAATTTTAACAGCTATGTCGGTGACTCTGGTATGAAGCTATAGATATTTGTTTTAAATGTTTATCGGGACTTATCACGTAATGTTTTATTTAGCCTCATCATAGTCAGCCTTTTAACAGTCCATTGATGGACTTTTAGCCTACCCCCGTAAGGGTGATTGGGCCATTTTAAATATGAATGTTCAATCAAGGTTCTATCATAATGCTTGGTGACAGATTTTCCTACTCATTTCCTTTCTATTTATTTCTCTTTTCTGTGGTTACTCCCATAGTATTCGTCTCGGCATAAGCTCCTCGATCTCCACGTTTTTAGGGTTCCGTACCTCAAAAGGAAAAACCGGAACCCTTATAGGATCACTTCGTTGTCCGTCTGTCCGTCGGTCAAGACCCTTTTTCTCAAGAACGCGTAAAGGTATCAAGTTGAAATTTATACTAAATACTTGGGTCTACGGTTTCTTTTGGCTGTAAAAAAAATAAAAGTTGTAAGTTAACGCAATCAAAAGATATGAACGTTTATGTCGCATATTTTGCGATTTCACAGGGAAGTCAAAACTTATATGGTACTTCCCGTTGACCTAGAATCATGAAATTTGGCAAAAGGCAAGGTCTCATAGCACATATATAGGAATAAATCTGAAAGTTACAAATTTGAAGTTATATCATTTAAAAATAATTATTTTGCTATTACAAACTTACATTTTGTAGTTGGAATGTATAGTAGAACCTTATAGTTAACTAGAAAGTTAAGTTTTTCTTTCAATGTTTCAACTTTAGGTTTTTTTTTTGGACACGTACTCTGAGGGTTCTGTCCAACGGAACCCTCAGAGCACGAGTCCTACTCGTACTTGAATAGATAGATAAACTCTTTATTGTTCACACCACACATTTCGTACACATGATAAAACAGCTTAAAAACTAGTGCAACAATCGGCGGCCTTATCGCTAAGAGCGATCTCTTCCAGGCAACCTTAGGATGGAGAGGATTTATACAGGAGGTAGAAGGCGGGGCGTGCAATATTAAATAATGTGATATAGTTATAATATAAACCGTACATTCTAATAACAATACATACTAATACTTATATTACTTAAAATTAGATAATATACTAATACATAAAATATAAAATCTATTAACATGACCACTTATATGATTACTTGGCCGGTTTTTTCTGATTATCCGACTCCCGTTTTCTGTTAGACATTTTCTTTTCTCATGACTGGTGCAATCAGGTTAGGTAAATACAAGTTGGGTCCCGTGTTTTCGAGTTTCGTGGAACGCTTCTGCGATGCATCCAATTTCGCGCAAACTTTTTATTAATCGTGTTATATTTTAAACTTTTTTAATTTGCCTCGTGTGTGACGTCATAGTCCTGTGAACTGGAAAATGAATCGTCACGCTAATTGGGTTTCCAATTGGTCAGCGAATTATGGCTTACTGTATGGTATGGACATATTGAGTATTTAATCTTTGTTTTGTTTATTTTTCAATTAAAAACTTTAATGACAGTTGAGCTTGTCTATATCTATATCTATTCTTCTATACTAATATTATAAAGAGGAAAGATTTGATTGTTTGTTTGTTTGTTTGCATTGAATAGGCTCCGAAACTACTGAACCGATTTAAAAAAATATTTCACTGTTGGCAAGCTACACCATCCCCGGGTGACATCTCTACAGAGTATAAATTGAAGTCGCTTTCCGCGTCTGTCTGTCTGTATGTCTGTATGGCCGCTAACTCCTCCTAAACCACGCAACGGATTTTGATGCAATCTTCACCATCAGTTAGATACATTTTCAAGGAAGGTTTATATATATAACTAGTAGGCCGCCCCTGCTTCGCACGGGCGAAGCCGGGATATATAGCCTATGTCAATATAGCCTATGTGTGTGTTATAATAGTGTATTATAATAGGACTTTAGTTTATCGCCCCATCAAATATACATTAAATTTTTCTCCTTTTTTTAACTTCTATTTATCTTTTAAGTCTGAAACGTAAATGCAATTTCCTTCAAGCATTCCTAAGTTGTACGGCTACTCAGACCGCTTTAAACTAAGATTACTATATATTTTTATCTTGTGGTAAAAACGGTACAAAAAAGTTACGTAATTATATGATTAAAAAACAAACAGGATGTTTTCACAGAAAATTTGTTTAATATAAAAATTATGTAAATTAACCGTGATTTTTGCTAAACCCCTCCTCCCCTATCAGGCTTTTCAAGCCTCACGTGATTAATGGACGGTCCTTAAGCAGATGGTCATGGTCTTAAGCATTCCACGACAATAGTAAGTACTACTGAACTTTATAAGAACTAACAAAAAAGTGTTTGTATTGATAATCTTGACGTCATTCGTTTTTTGGCGGTTTAGTTGTCATGGCGGACTGCTGCATTTGATATTTTTATTCCAATCAAGTGAGGGGCAGAAGAATAAAACACCAGATGCCTTATTATAGATGTCTTATCGTGATTCGGATTGTGATCGCGATCGCGTGCCATCTCACTTACGCAAGTGGTGCTAGTAAGTAAATGCGAACGGGACGGCATGCAATCTCGATCACAATCAAACTTTTATAATAAGGCCGCCGCTCTTCTCGCCGGACTCGCCCGCAGTGTTCAGTCAGCTCGTGACCACCGCCAATGTAACATGGTCGAAACGTCGAGCGAAAGGTACCTATTTATACATAAATAGGCTAAATAAGGCCGTGGTAGCCCATTTGGGAGACCGCTAGACTTAAAAACTAGAGGTCGCGGGTTCAAACCCCGGGCCCGTACCAATGAGCTCTTTGGAGCTTATGTACGGATTTTCATACCACTGGCTTTTCGGTGAAGGAAAACATCGTGAAGAAACCTGCATACGTACGGAGAAGGAATTCAAAGGCGTATGTGAATCCATCAATCCACATTGGTCCAGCGTGGTGGATATGGCCCAATCACCCTTTCGTGGGTAGGCTAAAAGTCCAGCATTGGACTGATAAAAGGCTGATTATGATGATTGTCACCAGAACTAAAGGTGTATGCAAAATTTTATCAAAATCGTCTAAGAAAAACTAGTTCTGATTCAGCTCGCAAAATTTGACCTAAATAAATAAATTAACATACAAACATTAAAATTTAAATAACAGCTTGTAAGAATATAAGAGTATAATCTGTACTTGCTAACCACTTATAAAAATTTGGTCTAATTTCTAGAACAATTCCCTAATACTTGCCTAATTCCTTTATAAATAAACAACTAAAGTTCCAAGCCAAAATAATACGTACCCCCAATTTCTCATCCATGGAGAAACGTTAATGGCTTTGAAGGCCATTCCCAGTCACAACTTTGTCATTTCTCTTCAGACAATATCAAAATTATCATTGAAATACAAGCCATAATTCTACTCTGCCCTTTACGAAGGAAAGTCGTACAAATCAAGCGAAACTTCTGGACCCCAACATCTGTAACTAACGTGCTATCTACAGGGTCCAACCGTATCTATAATCGTTCAGAACTTGACTTCTAACAGTCATAGTTAACAAATCACTTTTACAGCGCAATTAAGCCTTATCGCTCCTAGATTAAAGTTGAATTTCAATTGTGCGGATGGTGTGAATAAGTTTGTAATGCCAAGTCCGTGATGTCAATTACATTGTCATTCGGACTGGAGATGCTAAGCGTTCTATAATCGAGTGAATGCGATCGATTGTCGATTCGAATTGGGAATCGACACTAATCGGCGTATTAGAACTGATAGTTGAGCTTCCTCCGTCGATCATTTTCGGGAGAAATGGTCTGAATGACCATTTATTTCCAAATTAGACCAAATATACCAAATTATTTCGACAGTTAATTTAATTAATACTTTTTTATATAAATAATTCTTACGGTATTTTTATACCATCTCTCTAGATTTGTACGCTTACAAACTAGGCATAACATGATACAAAGTGACTAATATTTTAACCCACCTATTGTGCATGCGTTCTTAAATGTGTGTATGATTTACTCGTGTTTTGTGCAAATAAATAATCTTTATCATTTATGTGTGCAACATTTCTAGTGCAATTCGAACTGGTAACAATACAATATGCAATACCAAATATAGTAATATTTTCAAAATGGCCGCCAAAATAAAAATAAAAACATAAGTAAAAAGTTAAAGCATCGGCCACCATCGCTGGCATGGAAAAATTTACTGATTGAGTTAAAAGCATTCCCCTCATTGACCATAATAAATGATAAATTGACGAGTTGCAGTCCCTTTGCTTTCCCGTTTTCTCATTTATTTTCATCCCTTTCATAATTTGCCAATTCCCTCCCCCATTCTCACCTTATTTACCAGAAAAATGGCTTTTCACCAATCGCCTCCGAAAAATCCGATATTGTATCCGCACCCTTGAAAACGATTCGGGGAAAGAAATGAAATTATTTATCAACGTCGACAAAATGGGAGGCAAAGATGGCTACCAAATATGATGGCGTCACGAAAACGTATTCAGGATTTGTGTGGTAGGGGCACATGTCAATTTCATCCACTTTTATTCGTCATAAATAGATTTTCTTATTATTTTTCCTTCAAATGCTTTTTAAATTTATAGTTTAATTAGTTTCGTTTTAAATTCTATTATAATTTCTCGCGTTTTCATGATAATTACACTTATAACGGATATAGTAACGCCTGATTCAATCAACTACTTATAACGGATTTTGTCGCGTGTATTTTTCATTGTTTTGATTCCTGACGTTTAAAATACTTTACAGTGGCCGTGATCACCAGGTGGACCAGATAACGGATAACTATATGTAGAAATAAGCTCGAAGCTCAAGTTTAAGCTCAAAGTCACACAACGAGCTATGGAGAGGGCTATGCTTGGGGTTACTCTACGAGATCGAATCAGAAATGAGGAGATCCGCAGACGAACGAAAGTCACCAACATAGCCGGATTAGCAAGTTGAAGTGGCAGTGATATCACGCAGAACAGATGGCCAATGGGGCCGAAAAGTTCTGGAATGGAGACCACGGCCCGGTAAGCGCAGCGTAGGACCTCCACCCACAAGATGGACAGACAATCTAAAAGAGACCGCAGGGAAACGCTGGATGCAGGCCGCTTCCAACTGGCCCTTTTGAAGATCGATCTACTATGTCCAGCAGTGGACGTCCTATGGCTGAAATGATGATATGTAGAAATGTTATGAAATTAGTTACAAGTAGGTAACGATAGTAATTTTATAATCAAAACGTTCCCTATATACACAGTAGTCGCTCACGGTGTCCAAAAATTTTGCAGTTCTGCGCCGGGCTCTAATTATGTTATTATGCTACACATGCACGCTACAAAAGGTTAACGGAACGACTACATTATTAAGATGCTTTTCCCCCCGAAAATTTTACGAATCCTGTGGGATTGTTCAGGCGGGTGAAACTGCGAAGTACAGATAGTATTTAGTAAAAAATATGTAAAAGCGCATTCTAACTAATAAATTATAAAAACCAATTATTTAAATAAATCTCAATTGAAAAATAATAGCTTATTAAAAAACCCCAAAAAGTTTACTCCTGAGTACGGTCGATCGGCCACCAAATATGATGACGTCTCCTTTATAAATCGACACGAATGATTGGGGTCCTCAGATTTGTGGACGAAAGAATTTATTGTTAGTTTTTCGTTTTGGCGAAAATCGAGCTCTTTCAAGGTTGGAAACAAAAGGAAAGGTAAAAGAATTTTCCAGAAAGAAATGCAAAATGCTTGTTTGCTTATAATTTTCTGCTGAATGAGCTGAATCCTATATTACAGCCCATCTAAACTGATTTTGATAAATGTCGTGTCGTTAGATTTCTCAAAGTTTAAGGATTATAAAATAAAAATTTGTACAGCTCCCATACAGATAATGGGGATCAAAATGTGTTTTAACTGTACCACCTTTTTTAACAGGAGCTATATAAAACACATGGATGTGGAATTTTATTTTTATTTCATTTTATTTGGAAAACATACAGTGATAGAATAAATAGTGATAGATTACTTATACATTGAATAATTAAACATTTAGTTTTTGTATCTGTGTATATTTGCGGTGTGGTCATCAAATAGGTATTCTGAAAAAAGGGATATTTGATACTTGCATCATTTTTATTCAGGGGTCCGGTGTGATCTTCAAAGATATAGGTCTCAGGTTTTCTTATTTTTTTATCAAATCAACTTATTAAATTACAAGTAAAATAAAAACTATCTTAAATTTAAATTTAAATTTAGTTTTAGATTAGTTTTAGTTATAAATTTAAATTTAAGATAGTTTTTATTTTACTTGTAATTTTTATTGAATAAACTTATTAAATGATTGAAAAAAGGCTACTTTTCAAACAAATAAAATTATGCAAACATACATAATTTGACAACTATAGATTAACTTTATCTTCGTTTATAATTTAACCATTTTAGTCAAATGATAGAGTCAACTATTAAATTAGGCACCTGCATAATTTTGTTTTTGCTAAAGTGTTTGACGATAGACTTATATGTACTATGTAAATTATAATAATAAATAATGGCCAAGGGCGAGTGGGTGTAAAATTTTTGTTCACCGGTTCTCGTACGATCACCGAAGTGAAGCAACGTCGGGCGCGACCGGTACTTGGATGGGTGACTGCGTGAGCGTTGATGGGATGTGGTGGTACGGAAGCCTCAGCGCGTGAGCCCAACTCGCACTTGACCGGTTGTTATTTGAGCAATCTACGCGCTGCTCATCACGTGACCAACCCTTTACCATAGAGAATACCAAGACATGCAATAAAACTACTTGCAAGGTCAGACCAATAAAAAATCAGCGGTACAGATAATGTAACAGTCACTGCGTGTCTCCAGACTCAATCCAATCACACAATCACCACAAAACGTATTAACACGGTCCGTGCCAAAATAGCACGATATTTTCATACCCATTACTATGATAATTTACTGTCATTCTTATCAGATCGCACGGGCTTACCTCGAAAAGGGTAAATAAAGGATAAATGGTGTTCACGGTAAACTGGCTTATTGTTACGGAGTGGGTTAATATGTCACGGTAATATAAAGAGGGAGCGATTAAATGTTTAATTTATTCGTATTGGATCTCAGAGCAAATAAAAATACAGAGTCCCTACGGCGCACTGCCAAAGTGACGCCAAAATCGCTTCCAAAACTACGTGAATTCCCAATAAATACACGACTCACGCACACATACGCATTCAAAACTACGTGAATTTCTTGTCAGAACGTCGTACTGAAAACATCCGTTTTAAAAAGAAACAATGACTTGTTGCAGTGCTAAGAACTGTAAAAACAACACAAAAGTAAATAAGAAGAAGGATGGAATATTTCCACACTTAAGTATTTATATTATCACTTATTTTGATCAATTACACGACACCTTTCGTGTTCGCGATAGTTCCTCTGTATTTTTATCTCTGAGTATTGGGTATAGTGACATGTCAAGGGTTCTAAGGAAATAAGCACAACAAAAGTAGACTTCTTAAGCCATGTGGCTTTTAAGCAACCTTAAAATCCTAATAACAAAATGTCTCTCTTTTCCAACACATACCTACTTAACGGACACCCAATAAGAGCATTTCTGAAAGTTGATTTAAAAATTACAAATAAATATAGTTTTAGACAAGCTTTTAGTTGTCCGCTCGTCATCTAGGACCAAAGTGCTTGAGACCAACGAACCCAAACTCGGGGTTACATCGTTTCCTTTAGGAGTTCCTATGGCCACTTTCTGTCTCCATCATCAGACCAGCTCAATGGTACCATAACATTGTATTGTCATCCAAGTACACCTATGTTAGGTGTACCAAATTTCAATTCAATTAAAAGCCGGGAAGTGGGTCGATTTAGGCTTGCAATATATGCAATTATGCATGTTAGTCTTTAGACCTACAACCATCTATAGGCAGTCTAGCTGCATTCGTTGTGTTAGTATTAGCTTGTATTTTGGTAAAGTTAATAAAATTAATGGCATCTATCGATTTTTTATTCGCTTATTTAGCGACCTATCAACGACACGGTAATCGAATCCGGATATAGGATTCCCACAATTTTGCACCGCGCATTGAGCTCGACACAACGCGATTAATTAGCGGCGAATATAGCTTCACTGACATGGCGGGTGTTACAATAGCTCATTTCATTTTCATTTTTTATTTAATACCAAAAATCCAGTTATTTAAAATTTACAATCAATAGAATATCTACTAATAACAATTTACTAGCAGCAAAAATATTTGTGCCAATGGGCCCCAAACTAGGCAAAGCCTGTATCTTGGGCGCCCCATAGCCAGTTAACAGCTTCTGTTAATGCGCTTGTGTTCTATATAAATAAATAAATAAATATCTGGGACTTGCACACACGGTCATCTGACCCCAAACTAAGCAAAGCAAATATATAACTGAATCCTAATTTACCTTGGTCACGCCATAACTTCAGAACCATAATCATCATCATAATCAGCCTTTTTTAACAGTCCACTGCTGGACTTTTAGCCTACCCCCGAAAGGGTGATTGGTGCGGGTTGGTGGATTCACATATGCCATAGAATTCCTTCTCCATACGTATGCAGGTTTCCTCACGATGTTTTTCCTTCACCGAAAAGCCAGTGGTATGAAAATCCGTACATAAGCTCCAAAGAGCTCATTGGTACGGGCCCGGGGTTTGAACCCGCGCGACCTCACGCTTTCAAGTCTAGCGGTCTCCCAAATGGGCTACCACGGCTTCACTTAACTTCAGAACGACTTTACCGATTTCATTCGTCTTTTTTTAAATTTCCTAATACTTTGTAGAAGGTTCTTACGGAAAGAAAGATTAAGAAAATTGCACTGAACATTTCAGAAAACTTAACGACGATTTTAACTTCGTGCGTTTGACAGTTCTAAGACAGGACAACGTCTGTCGGGTCAGCTAGTAAGATATAATTTTACTATGAGGTAATTTTATTATGTGAGAAATTTAATATAGCTTCATAGCATACTTTTGATGGAAAAGCACCTTTAAAGTCGACTGTGGTAGCTTTAAAACTCTACAAACTAAATATAATAATTCTGATAACCTTAAAGGTAAATCAAAACACCGGTTCCGTAATTGGCATAGCCGGCGAAGTTGGCTTTAATTATTTTGATTTATGTTGCAACATTGTTCTCTAGCTTGTTTTGTTTTCTGTGGCCGTTTCATAACCAAGCAATGACGTAAACAAGTAAATATTTCAAATGAATAATTTTTAACACAATTTACTTATAACCTATATAAAAAAACTTAAAAGTCGATTTAATAAAAATTTAATTCGAATATTTTATTTTATTTACGATATATATGTTAGGTGACATACATCATCAGCCCGTAAACGTCCACTGCTGAACAAAGGCCTCCCTCGTAGAGAGGGGCGTTGCCATAATCCCCACGCTTGGCAGGCGGCTTGGGGATCGTAGTAAGTTCACCGTGTACTAATAGGACGCTGCTGCCCATCTTCCTGTGGTTCTGGTCGCAGTTTTAGGACTTGCTGGCTGTTATAACCCATGGATCTTAAAAAACAAATCTACTACATGATCATTATCATCATTACAGCCTTCCATGTCCCCACTGACACAGGCCTCTCAGAGAAAGAGGATATGTATCATGTAGGACACTGATCTCCTCTCAGAGAAAGATAATACAATACAATACAAATACAAAAACGTTTATTATTCATTAAAGGGCTATAGGTACATAAAGAACTTAATTAGGTAGGTATATGGGTACAAATGTTGTAAGAAGAGAGGTTAGAATAGAACAATTATGTACCTTAGTGGAACACTGTGCCCCACACTAGGATAACCTGTGTCGTGAGGTCACAGTTCTCAACTCTGGGCATGGGTCTTCCCCGCAGAGGTGGACTTAAATTAGGTTTGACATAACAACGGTATTGATAACATTAACCATAATAGGTACGTTGTCAAAAAAATTTAATGGTACAATTATAATACAATTTGCTTACATATATAATATACAATCGTACACAACAATATAATACAATACAATAAAATGCTGGTAAATTACTAATATTCTATGTCAATTAAGTGTATGTGTGATAACTTTTTTTTTTTTTTTTTTTAGTGTATGTGTGCGTATGAGCGTGAGAGCGTGTATCTGTGTGTTTGGGTGTGTTTAGAGTCGAGTATTGGTCATAATGGGTCTTAATCCACAAAGGTAACGCATGTTGGTGAATGTCATGTATTTGAATTGTTGAGGTTCTTGGACATGCCAGTTTCTTCATGTTTCATGTTTTTCTTCACCGTTTTGGAGCGATGGCATCGAAACTGCACATAATTTAATTAGGTACGTCATTGTTGCAGGGCCGCGGATCGAACCGGTTGCCGTCAGATTGTGAACCGCACATGCTACCGCTCGGTCACCCTAAAATTTATTTTTATACTTAAATTACCTAATAAAAAAATATTCAGGTTACATTGACAGGTAATGTTGCCTGTATTTCAAAAAGTCTTTCGTAGAATCGTAAGTTTTTAAAGATCTTAAGTACAAGTAAAACATAAAATGTTTAACTTATTAGTATCCATAGTTTTTTTTTTATTTTTTTTTTTATTTACACGAACAATATTTATAACCTAAAACTTTTACTACCAACCATTAAAATTAAAATAAAAAACAACACATTAAAACCTAACTATCACTCTATTAAACCGCTACCAGTGGGAACTGTTCCCAAAATGCTGGCCCCATTATCACGTTGTATGGCGATGCTCACCCTTTGAGCAAAGTAGAGGCCGACATTTTTGTCACAAGTTGCAATAACAATAATGTAATCCTTTAATAATCTATACTAATATTATAAAGAGGAAAGATTTAATTGTTTGTTTGTTTGTTTGCATTGAATAGGCTCCGAAACTACTGAACCGATTTGAAAAATTCTTTCACTTTTGGGATGCTGCACTATCCCCGGTTGACATAGGCTATATATCCCGGCTTCGCCCGTGCGAAGCAGGGGCGGCCTACTAGTAACCTAATAATAACAAAACTAAAAATCACATAAAAAAATTATATTATATAACATTTGCAGCCTTTATTTCAGCGGTTTCAGTTTAAAGAAATATACTTCTTTTTCTAAATATTCCATCTTAGTTATTATAATATAGCGGGTAAACCAGCGAAGTACAACTAGTACCAAAACAAAAGACTACAGTCTCATTACAAAAATTATTTTAATCAACATAATTACAATATTAATTCTATCAAAGGACTGATTGCACGAGTTTTAATTAGTACTTAATGAATACATCATTGTTTCGGCAATGCGAAGTGTGCTGGCATAATAATATCATGTTGAGTATTTTAGTAATATTTACACATTCAATTACTTTATATTTGGTTTGATAAACTAGCTTTAAAACAGCTCAAAATATTTTTTGAAACTATCACGGTTGTTCAATAAAGTTATATGATTATTTACGGGATATTTTTTTAAGTGTTCAAAATACTATACGCAGTGATACGGTGTGTGTTTTGCCGGGACTTAGGATCGAGTTCGAGCTCCAGTGATAAACGTAGCAAAAGACTAAGAAAGAGGGTAGATCGTTATGTCTGCACATGACTTTTTAACTGTTCGACCAACCACCCGCATTCTTCAGTCTTCCCGTGAACATGGTGCATGTAACTGCGCCGAAATATCGGGAGCTCATTTCACAACCTTACCACGGTAAATATCCCGTAAACTATATCTTTATCTCAAAATATATTTTTACACAAAAGTATGTCATCATTGGTATCATCCCAATTAAGCCACTGCTGAACAAAGGCCTTGCTCTCCCAAACGATTAGATATACCCTTAGATTAGACAAACAGTAAGGGCGGTAAGGTTAGTAAGGCTAGCTCGCAAGTACAAGTAACAAGTACAAGAGGTGTTCAACAGTAAATAGCCACTGCGCGGTGACGCACAACTTGCGTGTGAGTACTTACTCGCACGAATGTGCAAACGAGACGAACGATGCGCAGTGGGCGTCGCGACAAACATTCATATTGTGATGAACGTTTGTGTTTGTTCTATATCTGGGTGTTAATATCTATTTAACTATGTATTTAAAAATATATATGTATGTATGTATATCAGTCTCTGGCAGCCATATCACAAGCTTTGCTTAGTTTGGGGTCAGATGACAGTGTGTGTAAAAATGTCCCAAATTTTTTTTTTATTTATCTTGTGGATGCAGATAGCAGGCTTTGGTTCAGTGTGGAGGTTAAAGGGGGAGGCCTATGTGCAGCAGTGGACGTCTTCTGGGATGATGATAGTGCGTTTTACCTATCATAACTTACCTACGAAGCCGATACGTAGCACCAATATAGTTCAGCGTTTTGCAGCAAGTTGAAATGGCAGTGGGCCGGTCGGCAGTGGTCTGTAGCTAAACTATTTGTTACGAGAAAACTCAACAGAGTTTCTAGGAAAGGAGGATGTTAACAAAAAGTTTGTAAGATAGTTGTTGTGTGATTTTAACTTCTGTTATTACAGTAATAATTTAACTGCACGGCATTATCAGCTAAAAAATATGTACCTTTCGCTCGACGTTTCGACCATGTTACAATGGCCGTGGTAAGAAAGGCCGAAAGGTACATATTTTTTACCTATATTTAATAATACGTGATAAGTCCCGATAAACATTTAAAACATGTGTTCAAATCGCGAAAGTTTAAAAATTACTATTATCAGCTATTTCACTTAAGTGGGCAACACGGGCAGCGTTTTGTCCATACAAACGTATTCTCGTGTTTCTTCCCTGGATAATACCACTAGAACTGTAATTTTTTTTAAATACAATTTATCTCCCCCATTGTCATGCTTCTATCATTTATTTTTTCTTATAAATTAACTACTATAAGAAATATGAGCATTTAAATACCCCAAAAAAAAAATTTTTTTACCGCCATGTTCAGACATCTATCAAACAAATTTGACGAGTTTATAAAAGAAAAATAAATGATAGAAGCATAGCTCAATCCTTTTCACAACTATTAATAAAAAAAATAATGAAATCGGCTTAGTTTTTAATGAGGAAACAGAAAAATACGAGACGATGATTTTGTCTACTTTTCGTAGGTATAATCGATCCGAGCTGCAGTTGTCCCTATTGCGCTCTGCTGGGAGAGGCTTGAGGTCAGGGGACATCAATAGATTTGCTAAATACCTATTCATCAAATTTCTTGGCCGTGGTATGCCCTCTTAAGTAGTTGACAGACGAGACTGATTTGGTTGACGGACCGCCATCCAACTCAGACGGCAATCCGGCGTACCCAATCCATACGTCTGTTAGTACCATTATATGCTACGCCGTATGTAAGTTTTTACGCTCTACGGCGTAGCGCAAACTATCTACGTATAATACGTAGCACTACAATAATTAATTGCAAAGCTAATACTTGGTATTGTACGCACGGCAACCGTGGAATCCATTAAAAAAAACACACTTAGTTATCTATACTATATAAAGCTGAATATACTTATAAACTTAGTTTAATGACGTTAAGGTAGCATATTTTCACCAAAAAAAAATATCATAAAAAATATTGTCCTATTAAAAAAGTTCGTTCAGAGTTTCTATTCAACAACATCGTGGGTCGCGGGCATCTAGTGGATGCAGATGGCAGGCTGTCATTCAGTGTGGAGTTCTAAGAGTCTTATGACTATTGATGTTGATGATGATTTAAAAAGTTAAAATTTTTAAGATTTTACTGGACAGTTATGTGAAAATTTGCCGCTGAGTGAAGCCCTTTTTTTTGTTTTAGTATGCGAGTTTTTTTTTGCACTCACCATAGAATCAGAAAGATAGCAAGCAGCTTTCTATACAAATTGATCGTTGACAATGTGTTTTCACAATAACCGAACAGTGTTTTCTTTGTTTTACTTTTATTATAGCGATTCTCGATTACCTTATTACCATAAGCTGTATCAAGAGTCAACATTTGCCAAGAATTTTCCAATCCATCTCATCGTACACCTGCGTACATTGCTAGCATATTTCAAAGTTAAATCGCCTACCTGCCAACTCCTTCAATTTCGGCTCACGTAGTGTCATATCGTTTAGGTATCTACGTGAAAATCTTGTGAGTCTAGAACCGACGCCGATCACGTCCCGCACAAGACTGCCAATTCTCAATATTCTGCATAATCCATTGCACTGCACTATACGTACAGTACGCGGCAAAAACGCTCCTAACTCAAAGACTTTAGAAATACGCGCGCGCGACTTGCGTTGAGAGTTGTATGCTGTATAGGGCTGGTGGATATTGGAAAATGGGAATTTTTCGAATTTATAAGCGATTTCGTCGTGTGCATTTCAAATCTATTTGAACCTTTCAAAGGCTTTAGAGTAGTAAAGTAGTAAACAGTTTTTAGTCGATTGAATGTTCGAGACGTGCTATACACATTTAAATTTCTTAGTTGTTTTTCCTTTGAAAACTTTTAAATATTGAATTTAGTTTGTCCTCAGCTATACTTATAATAAAACTGTAACTGTGACTTGATCTAAAGTGTTCTTAGCTATGATTCAATAATATCTGTTCAGTCGTTTAAAGATCATCAGCCTTTTAGATACCTAATTGATACAATAGATACAAAATATAAAAAAATGGTTAAGGAGATTAGAGGAAACACATGAATGTAAAAGGTTACTGGTAATCAGTGAGGACCACAGAAAAGAGAATTAAAAAAAAATACCAAAAAAAAAACAATCTTTTCTGTGGTTAGCATCCTCTTAAGAGAGGCTTCAATACGTAAAAAAAAAACAAGTTTTTGCTCTATGACATCAAAATTCGCGGAGGAAAAAGCCGCTGTTTCGTTTTTTTTTTCATAAATAAGCTTGCACTTGGCCACCAACTCGCCTGATGTTAAGCGATGATGCGGCTTACGATGGAGCACGCTTGCTTATAAGAAACCTATTCACTCTCGGCTTGAAGACACCCAGTTTGTAACCCAGATATTTATTGTGTCTGGAGTGAATATTTTTTTTGTACGGCAGGGCTGTTCTTTTTTCGCGAATTTCTAAATGTAGTCGATCTAATTTTTTTTGTTTTGATGTACTGATACCGCCCTTAAGAGGATACTAACCTATAACCAATTACCATGTTATGTATAAACATCGATCTAATCTAATTACTATAACATTCGGAAATGACATTCGGTAACGCACTGGGCCCTGATTCTGTAACTACAAACACGCACGTAACGTGCCGTGTTAGGTTTACCTCTAAAAGTTGGTCTTTATTCCTAAGGAATAGAGTCCAAATTCTATGAGGTTAACTTAACACGGCGCGTTACGTGCGTGTTAAGGCGGTCTTACAGTCAAAAAGGCTTCACAGAACATTTTTTTAAGATAATGTATTCATTTTGAAGCAGTAAAAAAATTATGTGTTAATCTTGATCATATTTCTGAGTGGACCATCGGATCCAAAACACGATTCCGATAAATTTTCTCGATAGAAAAAAATCATGAAATTAGTTACGGAATCAGGGCCCTGTTTATGCCAGTTACTGCAACCGGTTTATGAATCGCATGGAGTTCAAGTCATAGGTAGGTATATAACTTCACTATGTTTACGTTTGTATCAAGATAAAGCTTCTAATGGATTTACCTTTGATGAATAGTTTGCACGTCAAAAGAATAATGTGGGTAGATTTTTTTTTTATTCTCCACGGTCTCCTGGGTCCGTGCCCTTTGTCAACTTTTAACATACATTACATACATACATTATCAGCCATTAAATGTCCACTGCTGAATAAGGCCTCCCTCTTAGAGAGGGGTGTTGCCATAATGCCCACGCTTGGCAGGCAGCTTGGAGATCGCAGTACGTTCACCGTGTACTAACAGGACGCTGCTGCCCATCCTCCGGTGGTTCTGGTCGCAGTTTTATGACATACCCGGGTCCTTTTAACATATATATTTTTTTACTATATTTGATATAACATATAACTAATGACTATACAAAAGGAATATACAAATTATAAAATCTTATGACTATGTTGCGTGTATACACCGAGCAGTCCAGCTCCGCAAGCAGCACCCGTTCACGAGTTGACGCGTGTGCCAGCCATCTTTAATTTTAGATTTAATTAATAAATAATAATTTAATTTTTAATAAATAATTTAATTTTTAGATTTACTTTGTATAAGTTCTGCATCAATTATTTTTATTTAATTCTTTATTTCAGTGTAAGTAGTAGGTACCTACGTAGTGCTTGTCAGTGCGGGGTGAATATGTGTGCCAAGACAACCTTCCGTGGTTTTTTGGTGCTACATATTTGTAAATCGTATAATTATAAACAATGTATTGATTAATCAATAAAAAAAATACACGAATATACAGTCAAAACCCTCCTTTTCGAAGTCGGATAAAAACAAGTCACACCTGAACGACCACAAACATCAAATCCAACTTCATGACAATTCGAAACATTTTATTCGAAATATATTGAGCAAACTTACACCGATACATCTCTCAATAAATAACGCACCCACACGGTCATTAATAACGAGGGAAAGTTGGAAAAACATTTTTCAGCTGGATACATTAATATGCGGAATAACGTGGTGAAGTTAATGTCACAGACTAGGGTATAGCAAAAGAATTTAAACAATAAAATATTTTAAAAATATATATTTATATATATATATATATAAAGAAATAAACAGAAATATCAAAGTTTTACAAGATAATAATATACATAACAACAAATTACAATAAATATGAATCTAACCTAAATTATATATCAATACAAAATTATATACGTACATAATTTTACTACATATTATTACACAAATTATAATATATAATATATATATATACATAAATTAAATTTATTAACGAGAAATATTCTCTTTTATTAAAATTTAAATCTTATATTCAAAAAATGATGTAAAATTGCAAATTTTAAGTTATAATTTAAATATTATTAAGATTTAAAGAGTAATATTCTTTATAAATAATTTTGAAGATTATATATATATATATATATATATTATATATTATAATTTGTGTAATAATATGTAGTAAAATTATGTACGTATATAATTTTGTATTGATATATAATTTAGGTTAGATTCATATTTATTGTAATTTGTTGTTATGTATATTATTATCTTGTAAAACTTTGATATTTCTGTTTATTTCTTTTTGTCTTTTATAAGGTGTTTTTGATGCACGCCTACATACTGTTTGTTCCAACCTGGTGGGTGACTGGTAGAAAATGTTTAGCATTAAGTCCTCCAATTGTACATGTTTACTTAATTTGTAAGTGTGCAATAAAGTATTAAATAAATAAATAAATATATATATTTATATATAAAATATTTTATTGTTTAAATCCTTCTGCTATATCCTATTCTGTGACATTAACTTCACCACGTTATTCCGCATATTAATGTATCCAGCTGAAAAATGTTTTTTTATAATTTCAAAATATTTATCGTATTATTTAATTTAGGTAAAAATATGTACCTTTCGCTCGACGTTTCGACCATATTACAATGGCCGTGGTCACGACCTGACTGAAAACTGCGGGTGAGTCCGGCGAGAAGAGCGGGTGTGTTGGGTGTTAATAAAATATTATCAAACGCCCCACACATTTTGTTTGTGTCATGCAAATTATGAATACTTTGCATAGCAAGCTGCAGGAATAAATATATATTATAAATAAACTCGGTCGCAGAATGTGTCTACTAGTGCCAAATCTCTCTTTCTGAAAATAATAAAATTATATCTTTCGCTTAATGTCCCTTTCTCAAAATGTCTCTTTCGCATTAAGTCATTAAATCAACGATTATACTTGATTGCGATTTTAAGTAGTTTTAGGTATTATTTACTTTTTCTATGTTCCATTTTTTTTACAGGCTTATGCCTATTGTAACCGAGTCCAGGTTCAACCCGCGATGGTGTCAATACGGTCGACCCATCTTGCAGCTGGACTATCATATTGATATTATAATATGTGTTTTTTTTAATGCCATAGGTGGCAAACAATCAGACGGGCTGCTTGATGGTAAGCAGTCACCGTCGCCTATGGATACTTGTAACACCAGAGGCATCACAAATACGTTGCCGACCCTTTAGAACTCGATTAACTCGCCTTTTGAAGAACCCCATGTTGTATATATGTTGTGTATATTATTATGTATTTATCGGCAACAGCAGTTTATAAAAAAAACAGCAAGTTTTTAAGTAATTCATGAAAATTTTATTTTTATTGGATTTATTTATTTTTAAAACTATAACATAATTTATTCATAAAATATCAAAAGGTTAACTTATTTTCTAAATATGAAAATGAACAGCTAAAGTAGCAGTCACTAAACGTTTAGTGAATAAAATGGCAAGTTAATAAACTTGTAAACACTTTCATAAATAAATAATGCAATAAATAAAAAATCGTCTCGCTTGTTTTTTAACCTTCACAATAATGTCAAAGAATGTTAAAATTATAAAGATGTAAGTAAAATCCGTCAAAACCAATTTGCTAATAACACGATTTCAAAGAGATCCACAAATATGGCGCAATTATAAAAGTTCAGGTCAAACTTGAGCTGACAGTACGACTGCGACGCAAGAACGGGCAAACGCGTGACCGGAGCTGTTTAGGACAAGCGGCAAACATTAATGGCGAGCCTGATAAAAAGCTACAATCGTCACTTGGGAACACTTTTTATTTATATCTATACCAATATTATAAAGAGGAAAGATTTGATTGATTGTTTGTTTGTTTGTTTGTTTGCATTGAATAGGCTCCAAAACTACTGAACCGATTTGAAAAATTCTTTCATTGACGGGAAGCTACACTATCCCCGGGTGACATAGGCTATAATCTATACCCGTGCGAAGCTGGGGCGGACCGCTAGTATTTAATAATAGGCCGCCAACTTGCCTGATGTTAAGTGAGGATGCGGTCTACGAATGAACACGCTTGCCTAGAAGAAACCGATTCACTCGTGATTTTACGACACTCAGATTATAAGTAACGAGGAACACCCATTCTGGCAGGGCATTCCACAGACTAGCAGTTTGCACAATAAAAATGGAATCAAAGCGCTTCGTACGGGTTTTCATAATAATATCATACGAATATGAAAAGTTTTTTGGTTTGTTGGTTTGTTTGTTCCTCTTTCACGCAGCTACAGAGCAACGGATCGACCTGTTTTTTTGCATGGGTATAGTTCACAAGTCGGAGAGTGACATAGAATATTTTTCATCATAATCATCATCATCATTTTTCATCACTACGCGGGTGAAACCGCGAGGCGCAGCTAGTCAACCATAAAGCGGTGCTGATTTTGCCCACTCTGGCAGTCAGATAGAAAAATAACAAAAACAGAACAACAAAAGTAATATTATTTGAGCATTTTTTTTAAATGAATAAAACTGAATTCATGGAGATTTATCGTGTGATGTTCTTTAGTTTTAACGGAAAAACGAAACAGATACAAACATCATAATATATTTTTTTCTTGTATAAATCATTAACATTGTTCATCAGTGATGCTTTCGAAGTCGCGTCCATCGCGTACATGTGTCCAAACCTTTAAATGGTAGAAAAAATAGAGATAAAAATGCGAAGGGATTTTTGACAGCCCTTCCAATTTATGAAAGGGATCAAAGTTGTTATTTATTAGGGCATAAATCGATAAGGGCCCATATTAAAGCGTTTTCGCTCGCGTTTTATAAAGCGAAATATTTAAGTGCGTGATTTAGGGGTGAGTTGTGGCTTTTCATATAGGATGAGATATTTTCGCACGAGGATAAGGCTCGGTATGATTACTTACTGACGTTTTTGTTCACAACAAGCAAATTATTTATTTCAACGACTTGCCGATTTAGTTATGCCTATGGTCTTCTAAAAGACTAGACCGATTTGGATACAAAATTCAGGCAATCTTTAGATTAACCCAGAGCACTCTGTGGGGTAATCTGAAGATCCTGCGAAGTTTAGTGGCCATCGAATCAACAGTTTTTATTCTTTATTTTTTATGATTTTTCCTAAAACAAGAACAGTAATTGAAGTCAAAGAAGGTTGCTGTCGCTACCAAGGAAGTTGCTTCAAGGAACGCGGGTGAAACCGCGGGGTACAGCAAGTTACTTATATTCATCCAAAAGATAAGACCGCCGTTTGTGCCTAAATTTGTGTATTCACCATGTTATTCCGTTTCTGGTGTCAATAAAAAGTTATGATTTTATGTGCCCAAAATACTCACTAAGTGACGAATCGAAATGGTTCTTATTTACCTGGAAGCAGAAAAAAACATTGTTATTAAAAAACACACTTAGGTACTAGTGAGCGTGAATGAAAATACGTAACTAGGTAAGTTTTTTAATGTAATCCTTTTTATTTTCATCTTGTGTTACACAAATGACATAATTATATTTTTTATTGAATTTATGACATAATGCAAGTATAATTTTAGTTGACTTGACATGTAATTCTTATAATTATGAATAAAAATACCAATACCAATACTCATTATAGAATTGTAAAAAAAATATCCGTTTTTTACCGACTTGCGTGCGTGCTTCATCGTAGACCACATCATCGCTTAACACAAGGCCAGTTGGCGGCCAAACACAAGCCTATAATTCAATAAAAATGCAATTTTTTCTAATTGGACAAGTAGGTGTTTCCATGTATATATTTGTTCGGAGCTTTGCGTATCGTTGATTCAATCTTTACCAAATTTTGTACGCGATTTTAGTTTTCAATACAAGCATGTTCCATCGTAGACCGCATCATCGCTTAACAATAGGCGAGTTGGCGGTCAAGCGCAGGCCTATTCATAAATAATAAAAAATTAAGCTCAAATATGGGCAAAATCGACTGAGGGATTACAAAGATAATCTATAATATACTAGCAAACCCGGCGAACTCCGTTTCGCCACCAGATTCTATAAACCTCACGGAGCCCAAGACCTTTCCAACGAATGCAAAACCGTGGAAATCGGTTCGTGCGTTCTGGAGTTATAGCGTCAGGAAGGAAAACCCGACTTATTTTTATATAGTAGATATCCTACGGGTATCTTTGCAGGTCTTATTACTATTATTTCTACCTCATCATCATCATCATAATCCTTGTCTTCAGGTAGCTGTAGTGTTTCAAAAGTAGGCTGTGTTCAACAGTGGACTTCCAAAATACCTTGAAGACTTGACAAAAGCCACTAATGTAATTAAGTTTTTATTTAACAGACCCTACATGATCAATTCGCGTTCTACAAGAGAATAAAACCAATTTAACAAGGCCCATCATTTATCTAACATCTTGTAGTGAAAGCGCGGAGGTGACAGGTCTCGTCAGATAGGTATCAGTTTAGCGATCAATCACGATTGACGGCTTGACGGACGGTCAACAAGAAATTGAGATGTGCTAGTAAATGTGTTATAACATGGTGGTTTATTTTGTTAATAAACCACCATTAAAGGTAAAATTAAGAACAGATGAACAGATATTAAATAGTTCATCATCATCATCATGTTCCAGCGGTTTTCTCACGATGTTTTTCTTCAGCGTTTTGAGCAAAGTCATCGGGAACTGCATATAATTTACTAGCTGAAACCCGCTACTTCGTACGCGTAGAGCTCAGCCTTCGGTCTCGCTACTACAACCCGTTATAGCCTATGTGTTATTCTAATGTATAAGCTATATTATTGTAAACTTTCATTAAAATCCATTCGGTAGTTTTTGCGTGAAAGAGGAACAAATATCCATACATCCATACATACAAACTTTCGCGTTTATAATATTAGTAGGATTTAAGTACTAAATAAGTCATTGTTGCAGGGACGAAGATCGAACTGGGTGTCGTCAGATTGAAAGCGCACATGCAACCGTTCAGCCACCATCGCTTGTTCTAGCTGAAGATAAAATAAAAAGTAAGTCTGGTTCTTGTTTACAAGACAAATATTTTTCTTTTCAAACGACATTTACAACCAAAATAAAATTAACGCCAAGCGCTATATCAGTTTACCCGGACCCGGGTATGTCCTAAAACTGCGACCAGAACCACCGGAGGATGGGCAGCAGCGTCTTGTTAGTACACGGTGAACGTACTGCGATCTCCAAGCCACCTGCCAAGCGTGGAGATTATGGCAACACCCCTCTCTAAGAGGGAGGCCTTGTTCAGCAGTGGACATTTAATGGCTGATGATGTGTGTATGTGCTATATCAGTTCCGCACTAAACGTTCTTAAAACACCTTCATTATGCTAAAACTTGTTCAAACTTCGGCTACTTCCAAAAAATTAACTCCGAAACAACGTTCAACAAACCAGCGCGGAATTAACCTGCAAACTGTAATTAACTCATGCAAGTTTACAGGGGAAGTTAAAAATTCTGAGCCTCATCGACATGCGGAATTATTTATCTGGGCGGTACTGAAGCTTGACACAAGTGACAAGTGAGGTGAAAAAACATTTTACCTCATTGTCTTTTTTTTAATATATAGAATAAGTGGCAAACAAGCTACGGGCCACCTGATGGTAAGTGGTCACCGCTGCCTATAGACACCTACAATACCCGGGGCATTGTCAGTGCGTTGCCTACCTTTGAGGACTCTATTCACCCTTCGTTTGAAGCAGTCCAAATTATACTTCGGAGGAAAAACCGAAGGTGGTAAGCCATTCCACAACTTACAGGTGCGTGGCAGAAACAATCGATCAAATCGAACAGTGCGAGACTTCCATGCATCTATAATCTAAAATGTCTTATAGATACAACCATCCATACCATTAAAAGCCCGTTGGTCTAGTTGGTAGTGATCCTGCCTTCTGCGCTTGGGGGCGTGGGTTCGATTCCCACCTAGGACAAACATTTGTGTTTGTTCTATATCTGGGTGTTAATATCTATTTAATTATGTATTTAAAAATATATATATATGTGTGTATCAGTCCCTAGCAGTCATATCACAAGCACAAGCTTTGCTTAGTTTGGGGTCAGATGACCGTGTGTGCAAAAAATGTCCCGAATATTTATTTAATGTTCATATTATTATTTATTTTCTTATTTCAACTGTTAATCTGTAAGGTATAAAATAAAGGTCGGTTATGAGCATGCTCAAGAGTAGACAAGTTATTATGTCATCATCGTCAGCCAGAAGACGTCCACTGCTGAACATAGGCCTCCCCCTTTAACCTCCACACTGAACGACAGTCTGCCATCTGCATCCATTGAATTCCCACGACTCTCACAATGTCATCGGTCCGCCTAGTGGGAGGCCTACCTACGCTGCGTCTTCCGTTTCGTAGTCTCCACTCAAGAACCTTTTCCCCATCGGTAATCGGTTCTTCAAGCGATATGGCCTGCACATTGCCACTTAAACTTGCAAATTTTAAAAGCTATGTCGGTGACTCTGGTTCTTTGGCGAATATCCACGTTCCGTCATGAATCTTCCGTCTCCATCGGTTATCGGTTCTTCGAGTAATGTGGCTTGCCGACAGTTTTTTTTTAATTTATTTTGTTTAAATTAAAATGGCTGTCAAGGCATTTTTATAAGAAATTTGTTGTAGCCAGTTGCACCCATACAAACGAAACGTCAGTCATTCAAAATCTGTTAGTAACTGTGATGCAGACAAAGAACTTTGAGACCTAACCCAAAAAGGTAAGATCCAAGTTCTTTGGATGCGGAGTTCGACGCATTGATCTAAATAAGAATGTTCAATCAAGGTTCGCTCATAATGCCTGGCGACAGATTTTCCTTCTCATTTCCGTTCTATTTACTTCTCTTTTCTGTGGGCTTGCCCATAGCTACTCAAATTTTCAAATCTGAGCAGCTATGTCGGTGACTGTGATTTCTGCATTAATCCGAAAAGCACACCAAACATAGCCAAAAGTCACAAGAAAACCTCACCTCAATTGTACCTTGAACCCGCCAAATTCAAGCCTTCCTCCACAATGGCTCTCAAACTTTAACAGTAAATTACCAGAACGGCCTAAGTAGAAACACCTGTATACTGAAGGGGTAAGTTAGTCGAATTTATCCCCATAGAAGGGAAGATTTAGCGCAGAACCGTGCCGTATTTGTCTGCTTAATGGAGAGATAACTCGATTCGATTTTATAGTCTCAAGGTTTTATTGAGATTTAGCGGTTTAAAAGCATTTTGGAAAATGCAATATCTGGCATGCTCTACGTGATCATTGGTTTTGTAATTTTTTACTGTGGTTTTATTAGCTGCCCTAATATTGTGGTCGTTTATGGCTTCTCGAGTAGGTGCCAAAGTTATATGATTATTTACGGGATATTTACCGTGGTAATGTTGTGGAATTAGCTCCCGATCCCGTAAATAATCATATAAATTTTGTGAACAACCGTGATGGTTTAAAACAGTGTTTTATTCCTCCCAAGTTTGCCCTAAAGAACATGGAACTTCTAGAACCAAAGATATCCCATATACCTTCAACGGTCTATGGGCATTGGGCAGTCTAACTTTCTTTGATGAAGGAATTTGCCAGTTATAAAAAGCACTCATATGGACTGCCAATAGAAGTGAAAACTTAAACAGTCTAACCCAACACGTCTCATTAGCATGTTGGTGACGCGAACTCAAAAATTGCTCGACGCGGTTAAATAAATTTTCACTTCAAAAAGTTGGCCGTCACGGTAAGCCCTGCAGTTGAGAAACATAAAGGCATAAGAGCGCGTAATAATGTTTGCCGCCACATACGAGTCGGTTTACTGCCAAGTTGCGCCAATAGATCATCATTATTTCAGCCATAGGACGTCTACTGCTGGACATAGGCCTCCCCATCGATCTCCAAAAGGGCCGGTTGGAAGCGGCCTGCATCCAGCGTTTCCCTGCGGTCTCTTTTGGGTCGTCTGTCCATCTCGTGGGTGAACGTCCTACGCTGCGCTTACCGGTCCGTGGTCTCCATTCCAGAACCTTTCGGCCTCATCTGCCATCTGATCTGTTGCGCCAATAGATATTTCTCATCAAAAAGCTATCCTAAAGTTGGTGCAGAATAATTATATCATTCTACGAATTTTGGCACTAAACGTCTCCCAATATGTCTAATGTATAGGGTTATTTTAACTTACCCAAAGCACCCGTTTGGTGCTAAACTAGGTCTGCCAGTACAATGACTAACTTACCAAGTTTCTGACTAAGGTATGCAAATTCTATACGTATGTGCTCAAACATTATAAGCCCTGTATACAACGTTATTCAAGTTTAGGTACAGTTTACACAGTAATTAAAGTCCAGAGGTGTTGACTAAAGGTGGATACAAAGTTACATCAGCAGGCCTAGCACGGGCCGTGGACATATTGTCTTTCCACCGTTTTTATCCCGCGAGAAAAAGACAAACGTATCCATATTCTCGCTTTGTCGCGTCTAGGCGTGGATAAAAACGGTGGAAAGACTATTTATCCACAGCCCATGCTAGGCCTGCTGTAAAAGACAGTGTCGAATGAATTATGTCTGTGTTTTTACAAGCTGTTATTTAACTTGCCTTGTTAATCAAAAATCTAGGGTCAAATCTAGAAAAACTTTTGAAACTAAAAAATTGTGCATACATGTTTAGTTTGGATAACAAATCATGATTAGTTAAGTAACGTCATTCTAAATCTAAATGGCGGACTCCCAAAGATGTCGGACCAGTTATTTTTATGCACCCCATGATTATGAACTATGGGTATGAAATGAAAATTTTTGGCGAGGAAAATATGAAAAATAAAATGACATCACACTAAATTCAATATGGCGGAAGCCCAAAAGCTTGTTTTTAAAAAGTTTTTTTATTTAATATTTTTATTGTTTCTTAAGAGTCTTAAGAGACTTTTGCGTTTTTTTTGAATGTCAACATTAGACGTTTGGTACCGGTCATCTGATATTAAGCTATGGTGTGAATTGGTGTGGTCAATAATGATAATTATGCCTAACCTGAAATGGGAAGTGGCTCTCAAGTGAGGGTACCAAAACACATTGTAAGTGCTTGGCAACTGTCTTTCAACTTTTTGTGCCGTTTTTTGCTAGCTTGTAGCTAGCCATCTGGGCACTAGAAAGTGGTCTACCACCATGATGAAATTGTGTAGCCAAGTAGTTCATGCAAATATATTTTTTAAGTACGAGTATGATAAATATTGGGGTTGTAAAAATAGGTCGTGAGGTCACAGTTTGGGGGCGCATTAGTTTAACTAAGACCTTAGGACCCAAATATCTTCATAACCCCTGGACTAATTTTGGCCATATTAAACGACTAAAATTGTATTGAACCAAAATACTAGCTTACAAACTTTCATTAAATCGAATTAACAATACACTAGATGACGAACAAATACATAAACAAACATAGAAACACCGATATTTCCCATTAGAATCTGAGAATGTTTCACTTGGTTAATTAGTGCGAAGTTTATTTTAGCAATTTTTAAAACAATGGAAGAAATTGTTTCCGATGGGGAAGAAAGGTTCTGGAGTGGAGACCACAAACCGGAAGACGCAGCGTAGGGAGGCCTCCCACTAGATGGACCGACGACATTGTGAGAGTCGCGGGCATCCAGTGGATGCAAAAGGCAGGCTGTCGTTCAGTGTGGAGGTTAAAGGGGGAGGTCTATGTTCAGCAGTGGACGTCTTCTGGCTGATGATGATGATGATGATTTTTAAAACCATGCGAGTTAGGGTACTGTTTTATGTCGGTATGAAAGTTTAACAAGTGCGAGTACACGCTAACACAATCTCCCGGCGTGTTAATAGACAAGTTTGTCTGCGTCGAGCCTAACCAACTTCGTAATACGGCTGAATAAATTAGAATTAGACGTACGTGCGTGACAGATACTTTGGTACCTCAAACTAGAACAATAAACCGGCCAATTGCGAGTCGAGCTCGCGCACTGCGGGTTCCGTACCACCATAAAATACAATCATCATCAATTTAAAAAACCGACTTCATAATTAAGAAAATATGGTGGCATTTCGATTCATCATCATCAGCCAGAAGACGTCCACTGCTGAACATAGGCCTCCCCCTTTAACCGCCACACTGAACGACAGCCTGCCTTTTGCATCCACTGGATGCCGGTGACTCTCACAATGTCGTCGATCCATTTAGTGGAAGGCCTACCTACGCTGCGTCTTCCGGTTCGTCGTCTCCACTCAAAAACCTTTCTTCCCCATCGGTTATCGGTTCTTCGAGCGATGTGGCCTGCCCATTGCCACTTCCACTTGCAAATTTTAACAGCTATGTCGGTGACTCTGGTTCTGGCATTTCGACTTGGTGAGGCGAAATGATGAGGTCATCTAAGTAGCAAAATACGTTGCTTAACTTGGTAATGAACAAAAATTTGCCACGGATTTGCACTTGGCCGTTATTTATTATTTGTTGTAACACTTTAGAGTGTATATACTTACTACAATCATTCCTAGTTTGAATAAAATACACGTATTACATCATTAAAATAACGAATTCATTATCGTTAATGCTCCATTACCCAATGAAATTTTAATGATGAGCTTTATGCAACCGAGTGTAAAACCTACAAATAATTATAAATCCTTAATCATAGTTTGGACCCGGGTATGTCCTAAAACTGCGACCAGAACCACCGGAGGATGGGCAGCAGCGTCCTGTTAGTACACGGTGAACGTACTGCGATCTCCAAGCCACCTGTCAAGCGTGGGGATTATGGCAACACCCCTCTCTAAGAGGGAGGCATTGTTCAGCAGTGGACATTTAATGGCTGATGATGTAATCATAGTTTAAAACAGTGTTTAAGAACCGTGGACTATGCAACGGGATTCCTTCCTTCAAATTCCATGCTATTTAATTGTTGGAACGAAATGAAAACCTTAAATTAATTAAACATTTCATAAATAGTTTGTGAATTCTATTTAAGTTATTTCTATTTAACATAAAAAAAATATTTGGACCCGGGTACGTCCTAAAACTGCGACCAGAACCACTAGAGGATGGGCAGCAGCATCCTCCTACTTGAATATGGTGGAACCTCCTGCGATCCCCAAGCCGCCTGCCAAGCGTGGGGATTATGGCAAACCCCCCCCCCCCCCTTAGGGGGAGGCCTATGTTCAGCAGTGGACGTCTTCTGGCTGATGATGATGATGATGATGATGATGATTTAACATTTAGCAAGTGAACACAAGATCGTATGTTATGTTCAGTTATGAATTATGTTAAGTCTTTGTTTTTCGTCTCTCGCTCAACAAATTTTGGCCACATATTTATTTTAGATCTGAGACTTGTTTGATCTTCGTTCACCATTTATTTTCTTATAGATACATACGATATTGGAATAAAAATATGGGAAAATCAAAGTCTTTCTTTATTCTTTATTATTAGGGTTCCGTACATCAACCAAACGAAAAAATGGAATCCTTATAGCACTTTGTTGCCCCTCTGTCTGTCTGTCTGTCAAGACTTTTTTCTCAGAAACGCGTAATGATATCAAGTTGAAATTTATACCAAACTAGCGACCCGCCCGCCCGGCTTCACACGGGTGTAATTTACATGCGAAGCCGGGGCGGGTCGCTACTTATATACATAAACCTTCCTTGAAAATGTATCTAACTGATGGTGAAAACCGCATCAAAATCTGTTGCGTGGTTTAGGAGTTAGCGGCCATACAGACACACAGACAGACAGACAGACGCGGAAAGCGACTTCAATTATACTATGTAGAGATAGAGATACACAAGTATCTTTTAGCAAGCAGAATATGTAGGTATCATCCAGGCGGCAACAGCGGTACTACAAAGACAGGTTTGGAACTGACCAAACTATCAGAATTCTCTCGGATAGTGCTAAAAGCATTACAGCGATACGAGCATACCTCAGGACTAACTATACAGTGCCATGACCTGCTGGAGACCGTAAGTAACACAATCATGTTACTCTCCAATGGATCAAGGGGCACAGTGGGTCTAGAGGAAATGATGCGGCTGATGAACTGGCGCGGAGAGGCTCGAGCATACGACCGGTACGGCCCGAGCCGATTATCCCCCTACCTTTTAGCCAAATCATATCCTGGATTCGACAACGTACTACAAGACTTCACAAAGAATACTGGGCAAGTACTAAAAACTGTAGACAATCAAGGGAGGCTTTCCTGGAACTCAATCCGAGATACTCCCGTAGATTGTTGAATCTAAAACGTGACAAATTGTTGGGGTTGTCACAGGTCATTGCCTTTTAAACAAACACCTTTTAAAATTGGGGTTACTGACAGCCTGCTATGTAGACTGAAGAAACGGCCGCGCATTTGCTGCTGGAGTGCAGCAGCGTGGCAGAACAACGAAACACTATTCTCGGATCACCGAGGACACTCTGGGAAGCCTGCGCAGGCATAAGCGAGCTGCTGGCTTTCCTGGAGGAGAGCGGGTGGCTGAATTATCTGTAGCCTGGTGACGCAAAATGAGGCAATGAATGGCCTAGTTGCGGAAAACGCCCGCTACACAAGTAACAAGTAAGTAAGTCTCTTTTAGCCGTAAAAGATCAAACTTGTAGACATGACCGTTTGTGTCGCATATTTTCGCATATTTTGCAATTTCACAGTCAAGGGAATCAAAACCTACATGGTACTTCCCGTTGACCGAGAATCATGAAATTTGGCAAGATCTCACGGCATGTATAAAGGAAAACATTCGAAAGTTGTTAATTTGGAGTCATATTGTCTATACTAATATTATAAAGAGGAAAGATTTGATTGTTTGTTTGTTTGCATTGAATAGGCTCCGAAACTACTGAACCGATTTGAAAAATTCTTCCACTGTTGGTAAGCTACACTTTCCCCGGGTGACATAGGCTATATTAAACCTTATTAAAACTCCAATAATACCCGTGCAAAGCCGGGCAAACCGCTAGTATAATATAAAAATAATGTTTTTCAGTTACAAACTTAAATGTTGTAGTTGGTATATATGGAAGAACCTTATTGTCCTCTACAAAGTTAAGTTTGTCTTTCAAAATTGAATTTTTTGTTTGTTTTTTATTTGGGCTTGCGCTGAGGGTTCCAGGTAATAGTCTTGATCGAGTCTTCACATCACGCGGTGAAACATGTACTTCCGTGTCGTCTCCAAAACTCCATAGTTGACTTCGACTTTGACTTGACCGTGACTTACTTTGCTTGACTGTGACTATGACTATGATAAAACGTGACAATATTTTGATACTTGACACTGGCAAATGCACAAGATGCGTGATGCCAAAATCCTCGCGAGGAAAAAAATACTCGTTATTATTTCCTGGTTTTAATGCAACTTCATACACGAGTTCACTCATTTTCCTGTAATATCTTCTGCAACGTAAATCTGTCAAGCAACAAACCAGGATTTCGCTGGCATTCTTGAATTACTTAATAATCGCTCAAGCTCGGTGTTGCCGGAAAAAAGAACATTTCCCCGAAGTGCGGGGAAAATTACCACACAGTGTGGGGATGTGACAGCGACGTAATTTCAGAGGTTTATATTGGGATTTATGAATGAGAATACTTTTTGGACGTCGGAGTCTGCTTTGAAGAGGATTTAGGCGTTTGTTGTGTGAGTTATAAATAGCTTTGCGTCGGCTTAGTTTATAAATTAATAGGGTATTTGACTGTTGTTACGAAACCATCTCAAATTATCTTTAATATTATAGGTATTATAAAGCAAGCTTGTAATTTAATCCTCATATTTATTTAGTATTTATTTTTTAAATGGTGGATCAACATTTTATTATTACTAGCGACCCGCCCGCCCGGGTTCGCACGTAAATTGCACCCGTGCGATGCGGGGCAGGTCGCTAGTTTTTTTTTTTTTTTTTTTTTATTTAAATAGGCTTGCGTTTGACCACCATCACGCCTGATGTTAAGCAATGATGCGTTCTATATAGTTACATATAATAAACTTTCCGTGACAATTAATCTAACTGATGGTGAAAACCGTATCAGAATCCGTTGCGTGGTTTAGGAGAAGTTAGCGGCCATACAGACATACAGACAGACAGACGCGGAAAGCAACTTTAATTTATATTATGTAGAGATAGAGAAGAGATATGGTTGCCGTCTGCGACAGGAAAACTAGGAAAGAAAAAACTACATACATATATATTTTTTCATATTATAATTTCTGAGCATGTCGATATCATACCTAACTCAACTAATTAAAAAAAAAAACATGTTTCTAAACGAATTCAGAATAGAAATTTTCATGTTTCTGAACGAATTCAGAACGCCAATTTTCATGTTTCTAAACGAATTCAGAACAGCACAGTCTATACCTTGTTCAACATTACGGAAACGTAAAGCACCAAATCAAACTGTATAGAATCGTTGGACCGAAATTATTAATGTCGTGGGGTGTAAAATACGCTCCCGTAGAATTTATGTGTTGATTCTGGGCCAAAGTCTTTTATGTGTGTTGTTTATATTATGGCGATCCGATACGCAATTTATAATTCAGCTTTGTACATTTCTGCATGAACGATTTAATCTAGAACCAAGAAACTTTTAACTCTGTTCTTAAAGCACAGACTTGTAATAACTTTATATATATATATATTATGTATATTCAGACACAATAGCAAACGCTTTGGTTTTGTGACAGAGCTGGATATTTATCTTTTTTAACCTTTGACCATAGATGCTAAGATTTCCAAGTTGAAGTGGCATTGGGCAGGCCACATCGCTAAAAAACCGATAATCGATGTGGAAGAAAGGTTTTTAAGTGGAACAAGCTTTTTATGAAATGATGATATTAAATAAACGTTTTCATTTTTATTTTGGGCATTTTAAAGTGACAGTAAGTGGCAGTATGCTAGCAGCATACTGCCAACGTTTCTAATCGGTTTCTTTTAGGCAAGCATGCTCCACCGTAGACCGCATCATCGCTTAACATCAGGCGAGTTGGCGGTAAAACGCAAGCCAAATAAAAAAAATTAAAAAGTGATTATTTACGGGATATTTACCGTGGTAAGGTTGTAGAATGAGCTCCCGATATCGTATAACTTTAGTGAACAACCGTGATAGTTTAAAACAGTGTTTAAAAAAAAAATAAAAAAAAAAGTATTGCCACGTTGCATAGAAAAAAAAAGATTTATTTGTAATATATTTTTTTTCGCACACTTCTGCAAACGATTATAGGAAAGTGTGGATGAGTCTTCGAAGATTAAAAAGACTTTATATTTTTTTTTATGTATTGAACGAGTATCGCCACTGAATAACTAAGTATCAATCCACCTAATCAACACGTCTCACAACCAAACACCTGCTTACAGAACACCATGTCCCCAGAGAAATAAACACATGTTCCGTATAACATCCGGCGTGAACCGGATCGATCTGGATAATACTAATTAAATCCGGCACACCTGCCTCACGAACATGGATTATTTGTATTACCAAGCATTAGGTCTGTCACTGATTTATGAGTAGTACTTATTTATCTACATGTGCTGACGATTCGACGTGGATTGAGATATTGGAATTGCCTGTCACAGATTTTATGTAGCTGGATTAGAAAACAAAGTAAGTACCTACCAGGCATAATGGGTATTCCTTTTTTCTTTTTTTCGACTGATTTCATCTTCACCAATTGTAATCCAACTCATCATCATCATTATCAGCCTTTTATCAGTCCACTGCTGGACTTTTCGCCTACCCCCGAAAGAGTGATTGGGCCATATCCACCACGCTGGCCCAGTGCGGATTGGTGATTCACATACGCCATTGAATTCCTTCCCTGTACATATGCAGGTTTCCTCACGATGTTTTCCTTCACCGAAAAGCCAGTGGTATGAAAATCCGTACATAAACTCTGAGGAGCTCATTGGTACGGGCCCGGGGTTTGAGCCCGCGACCTCACGCTTTCAAGTCCAGCGGTCTCCCAAATGGGCTACCACGGCTCTGTACCATCTGTACTGTAATCCAACTATAATGTTTTTTTACAAGCTTTTATTTAAGGTGGTTCGATTCACAAATGGCGGGAAATTCAAATTTCAAACAACCATGATGTTTGCGCAAATTGATTATTATTCTTTACAAAATCATGTAAATCTATTTATCTCTAATGCACATTATTACTCACATTTGTGAATAAACAAATTTTTGCTGTTTCAAACGGTTTATTCACAAATGTAAGTAATATGGTGCGTTGCTATTAAATAATTGTACATTATAATGTAAAGAACAACCAACAATTTGCGCAAACACTGTGTTATTTAAAAATAACTACCTGACCTGGCTACTAAGACCAAAAAACTGTTTAAAATTTGAATTTTCCGCCATAGGTGAATCGTACCACCTTAATGTGCTTTGTTAGTATGGGTCAAATCTTGCAATTGAATATTAATCAGTTATCTCTAACCGATTGAGTTGAAATTTTGCATACACGTTTAGTTTGCTAAGTGACGTCATTCTAAATCCAATATGGCGAACTCCTAAAGATGACGGACCAGTAATTTTTATGCACCCCCATGGTTTACGTAACAAATAAAAAGGTTTTGTGAGAAAAATACCAAAATTAAATAACGTCACACTAAATTGAGTGTTACATATAAATTTATGGATAATTTTTGTACTTTTTTCTGTATGTTAGTCATACACACGTTAGTTAAAACGTAAACGATAAAAACAAAGATTTCATATCATACTAATCTTTGGGTACAAATATAAGTTTTTTTTTTCTTTAATTTTTTTACTGGGCACGTGCCTTTATTAACTAAACAAAATACAAGCTAAAACTAAAACTACAAATACAGTTGGACTGCCCATAGACCGTTGAAGGTCTAAAGACAATCCAAATGATCAAGCCCACTACCAGTTGGCAGCATACCCAGCATGCTGGCGGCATTACCACGTTGAATGGCAATGCTTATGCGATGAGCCAGAAACACGCCAGTATTTAATTTTAATTTAAGTTAATTACATTTAACCACCATCATAGTTTAACATCAAGCGTGATGGTGGTCAAACGGAAGCCAATTTTTTTTTTTTTTTTTTTAATAGGAGAAAAATCTTGCTCCAACAACCATAGCCTACATATGTACCTACATATGAGACGTCTTTAGGTTGAATATAAGTTATGGCATGATGGTTTAACGACTTAGAGACGTGCTCCAACGAAATTTATAGTTGGTAGATAATTTGTGAAAATATTTTCTGTAGGTTATTCAAACACTCGTTACTCAAAACGAAAACGATAAAAATATTCTTACTACTCTAACGACCAAACTATCTCGTCCCAAACTTTCCCTCAAAAGTGACGCAAAGAGATGGAAAGATGAATTTGAGATGACTCGAAGTTACATTGCAGACGTCAAGAGAAAGATTGTCTGCAAAGTTTGGAGACATGTGTCACGTGAGCTTGTAAGCTGTGCTTGTAAATATGCGAGTTTAATGTCACCCTAATCAACTCTGCTGGAGCTAAGTGAGCGTCTCCAGGGACATTTTCAAGACATGGATCAATTTAAAAAATTTGCCGGGCGGGTGGGCGACCCGCTTCGCACGGGTGTAATTTACGTGCGAAGCCGGGCGGGTCGCTAGTTATATATATAAACTTTCCTTGAAAATGTATCTAACTGATGGTGAAAACCACATCAAAATCCGTTGCGTGGTTTAGGAGGAGTTAGCGGCCATACAGACAGGCAGACAGACGCGGAAAGCGACTTCAATTTATACTATGTAGAGATAGAGAAGTTTATTAATTTTACTAATATAATTAATACAAAGTATGTTTGCATGTTTGTTTGTTCTTCTTTCACGTAGAAATGGATCGAAGTGATTTGCATAGATGTAATAGGAAGGCTGGAAGGTGACATATTATAATACTTTTACCTAACTTCGAAAATTGAGGGGTTTTCAATTTTGTCGTATTTTTTTATTTGTTACGTCAGAGCTCCGTTACGTCATTTATGAACCGATTTAGAATATTTTTTTTTATTTGTAAGGATAAAGATTGGATTGGAAAAATATCAAAATTTTGAGTTAACTTTTTTTTTGCGATTTTGACTTAGTGGACATTCTCGTTAAAACCATATTTTTTTAGGATAATTTCTTTTAATTTAAAAATACAACTTCATATGCATAAATACGCAATTTCTTTCACTTGGAAGACATATTTTTTCCAGTTATTTTGATTTAAAAACTGAACTACTAAACGGATGTTTTAAATGTTTATCGGGACTTATCACGTATTCTATACTAATATTATAATGAGGAAAGATTTGATTGTTTGTTTGTTTGTTTGCATTGAATAGGCTCCGAAACTACTGAACCGATTTGAAAAATTCTTTCACTGTTGGGATGCTGCACTATCCCCGGTTGACATAGGCTATATATCCCGGCTTCGCCCGTGCGAAGCAGGGGCGGCCTACTAGTATTTAATATAGGGGAAAATATGTACATTTAAAACATGTATTCAAATCGCGAAAGTTTAAAAATTACTATTACTAAACCGATTTTGATGAAACAATCTAAAAGTATATCCTTTCAAATAAAAAAAAATAATTCTAAATCGGTTCTTAAATGACGGAGCTCTTACGTTTTTTTTTTTGTTTTTTTTTTAACCTGTACTGTCCCCCTGCTGGGCAAAGGTCTCCCCCATCTTAAGGAGCTCTTACGTAACAAATAAAAAAAAATACAACCGAATTGAAAACCCTCTCCGTTTTTTAAGTTATTTAAAAGGTATTCTATGTCACTTTCCAGCCCTCCTATTGGCATTGCATTGCATTGGCATTGGCATTAGATAGCCCGTTGGTCCAGTTGGTAGTGAACCTGCCTTCTGAGCTTAGGGGCGTGGGTTCGATTCCCACCTAGGACAAACATTTGTGTGATGAACATTTGTGTTTGTTCTATATCTGGGTGTTAATATCTATTTAAGTATGTATTTAAACCTATATATGTATGTATATCAGTCTCTGGCAGCCATATCACAAGCTTTGCTTAGTTTGGGGTCAGATGACCGTGTGTGCAAAATGTCCCGAATATTTCCAAGCTTACTATATATAATACCAAATATCTTATATATCTATATCTTATATATCTTTATCTTTTTTATTTTTTTATTTTTTTTTATCTTATATATTTTTATCTTATTATATATCTTTGAATATTTCAAAGATTACTTTTGATATGGGAAACTCATTACCGCGCCAGGCGTCATCGAGGTCGGACCTATGTTCGTTTTTTGTCGTTGCGGGCCCCCTGACTCTTGCGTGGCAAAATACATCGTCGCTATAACTTGGCGGGGGTTGAGGGAGCGTTTTGTTGCCTACGCGACTCGGATGACCGTCTGTTAACTAATTCTATTTCAATAAAAGTCCAAGATCTCTATTTAAATTTACTACAAATTACAAACGAGTTTCAAAATAATTCGTATTCGTAATGAATGCTGCCTATCTGTTTAATCCTACATATATGCGACCTTATCTCTACGAGTTTAATCGAAAACGAAGTCTTATCTCATTAGTCAGAATTTCTATAACGTAATAACGATGGAACACGCTTTAAAAGGACCTTTTCAACCTACAAGCTACAACTTGGGGTGAAACGAACCCGAGAGACGAAGCCAGGTGAAATGAGCCCAGAGCAGCAAATGGCTGTTAAAAACCAAAACAAAGTACGTGCATTTTACAAGATAAATAATCAATACGTTTTTACAAAAAAAAATAACCGATTCCACGGTTAGCTCAATAAAAGGAATTTATACCCTAATTTATATTTACCCGGGTATGTCCTAAAACTGCGACCAGAACCACCGGAGGATGGGCAGCAGCATCCTGTTAGTACACGGTGAACGTACTGCGATCCCCAAGCCGCCTGCCAAGCGTGGGGATTATGGCAACACCCCTCTCTCAGAGGGAGGCCTTGTTCAGCAGTGGACATTTAATAGCTGATGATGTGATGATGTGATACCCTAATTTGTCAGCCCTAGTTTTTTTTTAATTTATGTAAGACCAATGTCGACTTACAAGCTTTTCAATAAAAAAAGTAATAATTATAATCGGTTCCCAATCGGAGAAGATACCGCTTAAAATACACCAAAAAAAAACCTAGTTGAATTCAGAAAGAATTACTTATTTTGAAGTACCTTGATTTTTGACAACCTAATACAATTCTAATCCTTATTTTTTTCATCCAATTGTTGCCTGGAAAATATCCCTTTTAGTGATAAGGCTACCACTTATGGCACTATCTTGTAAGTGTTTTCTATTTGTTTGTATTTCTTATTTCTGATGTACACAATAAAGAGTTTCTATCTACCTATCTTATCACGGTAAATTTTCCCGTTAATTATCATGTAACTGTGGTGAACAACCGTGATAGTTTAAAACTCATTATCTTATGTTTTAAATGTTTATTGGGACTTATCACGTATTATTTTATTAGGTTTTTTTTTTTTTTTTTTTCGTTAAAATAGTTACCTTTTGCTCGACGTTTTTTACGTTTTCATAATTTTATAGTTTTTACGTTTTCCTAATTCTAAATGTGTGTACAGCGTTTTTGTTTGGGACAGCCGCAACATCCTCCTGCGTTTATTGCCGCTAATATTTTAAAATGTATCCTATTACAGTGACCCTATTTGCCCCAGTTGTCAGCAGCATCGACAGGAGATTAATACGGGCCAGGGGAATGATCGCAATTGATTTTTCTGCCTACCTTCATAGTCCCTTGTCAAAACAACCAGGAGATTATTCACGTGGAATTAATTTGTTGCAGGTTCTTTGAGTATTTGATTGGGATTTATTTGGATTTGTTTATTTCGAAAATTAAAATGATTGAACAACCTTTGGTTGTTAAGTCACCCAGACAATCCTCAGATCAAACAAACAAGGGAGATAATTATGGTAAGGAGGCATGGCAAGTGCGAACGCAACTGGCCTAAATCAGGCTTGATGCCTTTAATCTAACCCAACCAGCAGACGACCATGCCACCCTTTTTTTGCATATAAATTACATATATCACATACAATCATATCATATACAATCACATATTATACATATCATATACAATCACATATTCCCCTGTGAAATCGCAAAATATGCGACATAAACGTTCATATCTTTTGATTGCGTTGACTTACAACTTTTGTTTGCTTACAGCCAGAAGAAATCGTAGACCCAAGTATTTAGTATAAATTTCAACTTGATACCTTTACGCGTTCTTGAGAAAAAGGGTCCAGACAGACAGACGGACAGACGGACAACGAAGTGATCTTATAAGGGTTCCGTTTTTTTCTTTTGAGGTACGGAACCCTAAAAACGTACGAGCGTAATTTTAGATACATTGTATCAATTATATACTTCACAGTGCCACATTTACTCCAATTTATACGTTATGTCGCTTGCATAATGTTCAACTTTAGTTGTCCGCTATGTCATCGTAGCTCTGACATCGCGCGGCGTTGTACTCGGATCGCGGTTACCTTGTAACTAACCAAAAAGTCTGCGCAATTTGTAGCATGCGCCGAGTTTTGGTTCGGTTTTTTTCGCACGATTGTGACTCTAATATGTATTGTATCTCAATGGTAGTATAGTATGAAATCTTTTGTGTTAGCGCAAACAATATTTCATTTTGCAGCGTAATATGAATCAAGCCCAATTTTTGTTCGTTCAAAAACACGCTACTTTCCAATAATGACGTGCTTATAGATAAAGGTGTGTTCACACGAGCTTTCCGGGTACTGTATGACGTCACGCATGACCGGGACCAAATTAAATTCCGAAGGTACCCGGAATGAGCCGCGATTTATTTTGTAAAGCCCTACCTTTTGCGTGCCATTTTGAATAATACCGTGTTATTTTCTGAAAGGTTTTGAACGTAACCTCTATCTGATGAAGGTAAGTAGGTTATATACGAATTTTATTTATTGATTAGACTTTGGATTTGCAGAGATTTTTGTCTGAGCAAGTATTAATGGAAAGTTAAGGGATTTTTTTTAACTCGTTATAATGTGGATACTATAGATTTCACACTTTACTACTTATGCACATTTATTTTATTAAACCGAAAGTTTTTTTTTTTTTTAATTTGATGTGTTGTGTTCCACTGTTGAGGATTTACTATTTGAAAGATACTTTTTTTTTTAATTTTTTTTTTTTGAAGTTATTTTTTTATATTATAGAAAGTTCAAATAAACCGGCCAAATGCGAGTCGGGCTCGCGCACTAAGGTTTCCGTACCACCACAAAATACAATAATTATCAATTTAAAAACAGACTTCAATATTAGTAAAATATGGCATTTCGATCCGGTGAAATGATAAGGCCGAGGTTCGAAAGATAAGGTCGTCCAAGTAACGAAACTACCAGGGCCCTGATTCTGTAAAAACAAACACGCACGTAACGCGCCGTGTTAAGTTTCCCTCTAAATGTTGATCTTTATTCCCAGTGAATAGAGTTCAAATTTTAAGAGATTAACTTAACGCGGCGCGTTACGTGCGTGTTAAAGTTACGGAATCATGGCCCAGTTACAACTAGTTAATGAACAGAAATTTGTCACCAACTCGCACTTGGCCATTGGCCATTAGCCAATATTTATTGTTATACATTAAAATGTGCACATAATCATGCCAAGTTTGACGCTTGTACGTATTACCGGTTCCGTAATACGTTTATACGTTTTCATCACTAAAATAGGTACTGATACTGCAATTATATCTATTTATCGGCCTCCATCTTTTAAGGATGGTAATGTTTTCTTTTCTTCTCTGGAAAGTGTTTTGCAGTCGGTAACTTCCTGTAGAAATGTTGCCATCTTAGGAGATATTAACATTGATATCATGCCCGGTACAATTGACGATAAGGCGGACGATTACTTGCTTTTGACGTCGTCTTGTGGTCTTCTGCCTGCTCATCTGATTCCAACTCGTTTAAAAACCTGCCTCGACCAAGTTATGCTCAAAACTAATCTCGCTGCTACAACTCTTGTAGTAAAAAATACTACAACTGACCATTACCCTGTAATTCTCTCTTTAAACGTACCAGTTAATTCTCAGCAAAGAAAAAAAATTAAAACTAAAATTGATTACCCCAAAATATCAGAGACTTTAATGGAATTTAATTTTTCTTCTATATTAGCAATTGAAAACTGTGATGTGGCTACCGATAAATTTTTGTCATCTATGGCTCAAATAGTTAGGGAAAATACAGTCACTGTTTCGCTGTCTCGCAAATTAACTCTTATTAAACCATGGATGACCCAAGGTCTTTTACGATGTATCAGAAATCGCGATAAAATGCATGTAAAAGTGAGAGAAGATCCTAATAATAATATACTTAGGATTAGTTATGTAAGATATAGAAACTTCTGCAGCTCTTTAATCAAAAAAGTAAGACTGGAGTATGAGAAAAATCAGCTAACAAAAGCTAAATCTAATATTAAAAAAACGTGGCAGGTTATCCATGAGGTTACGAATTATAAAGCTGGCAAGTTGTCTGGGGATGTACTTCTTAATGCTACAAAGGATCCTCCGAATGTAATCGTGGAAGATATAAACAAATTTTTTGTAGAGATAGGCAAAAGTCTTGCTGAAAAAATAACTCCAGAAGCTACTTCAGCAACTCCAGGTGATGCTAATACTTCGATGCCCTCAAATTCCTTCGTTCTTTTAGAAACTGATCCAACAGAGGTACATCACATTCTTGTTAGTTTGAAGGCTGATAGTTCTCCCGGTTGGGATGGTATTCCTTCGTCTATATTAAAGCAAAACGCTGTTTATTTGGCCCCAGTTATCTCCCATATTTGTAACCTGAGTTTCAACTCAGGTGTTTTCCCAATTCCACTTAAAAGAGCCTTGGTTCATCCTATATTTAAAAACGGAGACAAATCAGCTTATACTAACTACAGACCTATCTCTGTCTTGCCTGCTCTTTCAAAGGTATTGGAGCGATTAATTAATAAACGTCTTGTAGCATATTTGGAAAAATACAACCTTCTTAGCCTCAATCAGTTTGGTTTTCGCCGTGGAATTTCCACGGCAGATGCTGTGTTTAAATTGAGTAACTCTATTGCGGAAGGTATCGACAACGGTGATAAATGTTTAGCCATATTCCTTGATCTACAGAAGGCTTTTGATACCGTGCCCATTTCTGGTTTATTAAAAAAACTGGAAAATCTTGGAATTCGTGGGCTTCCACATCAACTGCTGAAAAACTACCTATCTGATAGACAACAGTGTGTAAAGATTGGAGAGTATATTAGTAATTCCCTACCAGTAGTTTATGGTGTTCCCCAAGGAAGTATTCTTGGCCCTACCCTCTTTTTATGCTTTATAAACGATCTATGTAACCTTGATCTACCAAATTCTAAAATTCTAACTTTTGCAGACGATACAGTATTACTTTTCCGTGATAAATCTTGGCTTCGTGTCTATTTAGCCGCTCAGTCTGGTTTTAATTCAGTGAACACGTGGCTATATAACAATTCACTTAGTCTAAACATAGATAAGACAAAATATGTCACATTTTCAATATTAAATTCCTCTCAACCGACTGAATCTGAATACCTCAAACTCCGAGTTCATTGTTCATGTTGCCCTAAAACGTATTGTTCTTGTCCAGTTTTACTACGAACTAGTTCAATTATGTATTTAGGAGTCATTATCGATTGTAATCTCTCCTTTCAGCAACATATTCTATGTCTAAAAGGTCGTGTAAGAAAACTGCTTCCTATATTTAAAACTCTTCGACATATAGCTGACTCTGATCTATTGAAGACTATTTATTACACTTTATGTCAATCGTTATTAACCTATTGCATTTCTAGCTGGGGAGGGAGTTGCAAAACAAATCTTTTGCCATTGGAATGTGCCCAAAGAGCTATCTTAAAGGTAGCAAACTTTAAGCCACGTCTTTACCCTACTACTGAGTTATTTAATGAATGCAACGTTCTTACCGTACGTCAATTGTTTATATTACAAACAATTCTCGTTCAACATATTAAAACTCCGGTTGAGACATATACTGATGAATCCAAAAAGCGAAAAACTAAAAAAACATCTAGAATTTGTAAGGTGCGTCAGACCAATACATCTTTTGCAAATCGTTTTGGTCACTACTTGGGTCCTTACTTATATAATAAAATCAATACTATGTCAACGATACACAACCTAAACTATTTTCAATGTAAAAGTAAGACTACCCAAATACTAAAAGACATGGACTATAAAGGTACTGAACTGTATATCACTAACAGTTTTGCCAGTTAAGTTATTAATGTTACTTAAAAATATAATACTTAGCATACCTACCTATGTTATGGCTATAGATATGTTGCAAATAATTTATTTTAATAAATTACAACTGTAATGTACTTGTAGTCATTTGTTATTGTATAATTTTCCATTTAGATATTATTTCTCAATTTGTGTTATATTTGTACTTTTGATTTATCATTTATGTTTTTTTTTTCTTCTAAATTTTATATAAATTTAATTTAATTTTATACCTTTATTTAAGACTTCACATTTAATTTTTAAATACTGGGAGAAGCCACTGGCTTCCGAAACACAGTTTTTTACTAGTTCGGAGCCAGTGGATTCAATTGTTTTGGTTGTATTTTCCTTGTGGCAAATAAATATTATGATTATGATTATGATTATAAGGTTCCGTACCCAAAGGGCAAAAACAGGACCCTATTACTAAGCCTACATTGTCTGTCTGTCCTTATGTCTGTCTGTCTGTCTGTCTAGACAGACAGACAGACAGATCCGGACGTCCGTCCTAACTTTAAACAAGATAGTTGACACTTTCGCAGAATATGTAATGTAACGGCGGATTAACTAAGAAATAATAAAAAAGTTAAAATGAAAGTGGGGTCCCCATACAACAAACGTATTTTTTAACGTATTTTTGTATTTTTGTTTTTTTGTATTTTTGTTTTCGCTTAAATGGAAAAACGGTAATACGTACAAGCGTCAAACTTGGCATGATTATAGTAGATATTCTAAAATATAACAACAAATAAATAATGGACAATTGCTTGTCGGTGACAAGTTTCTGTTCATTACAAAGTTATATCTGGTAATTTCTTTATTAAATTTTTCGGTGATACGGAACCCTCAGTGCGCAAGCCCGCCTTGCACTTGGCCGGTTTATTACATTAGAGCTAATACAGAAATACGTTTAAAAAATACTTTTGTTGTTTGAAGGACCCCATTTTCGTTTTGACTTTGTTTTGGCTTATTTATAAATTATTTTGTTAATTTATATGCCTAAACTGTGAAAATTTCAACTAGTTACTATTACGGTTCGAAATATGCAGTCGTTAGATCGTAAGATGGACAGTCAGACAGCGCAGGCTTAGCAATAGGGTCCCGTTTTTACCCTTTGGGTACCTGAAACATAAACTATGTACCTAATTGAGAATCCCCATTTTTTAATGTCGGTTAGACATTACTTGGTTTTCACACATTTTGTTTATATTATACGAGAATTACTCACATACAATATAAATAATAGGCTTCACCAAAAAGCCGATTAAATGAAAATCGATTATTGACTTCCAAAATAGAAAAATGCACATTCATAGTTGAGAGTATTTTTACAGTTTTCAAGCATGAAAGTAGATACAGTTAGCAACAAAAAATCCCACGCCCAACCGCAGAATGGCAATTCTACTGCGTCATAAAATCGCTTCTATACTATATTATATAAACTGCCGCATATACTGTGCCATATCATAATGGGACGAGGCCCGTAATGCGGCAGCGTGCGTACATCAACATAATGTTATTGTTATTTTACTCCTTTACTTATATTATGTTAAGGCTATATTTTAACAATATTTTGCAGGTGCGATAAGATTTGCAATTTCATTCCCTCTTTGACGCACTCCGCACTTTAGGTATGAAGCTACAAGTAGCCGACATGTCGGACCTGCCTACCGATAGAAATATATAACGAACATAAGCACAAAAAAACCGGACAAGTACGAGTACAAAAAAACACTAACTGAAGTTGAAATATTGAAAGACAAACTTAACTTTGTATTTAACAATAAGGTTCTTCCATACATAACAACTACAAAATGTAAGTTTGTAATTGTAAAACAATATTTTTATTCAAATTAACAACTTTCAGATTTATTCCTTTATATGTGCTGTAAGACCTTGCCTCTTGCCAAAATTAATGATTCTAGCTCTACGGGAAGTACCCTATAGGTGTTGATTCCCCTGTGAAATCGCAAAATATGCGACATAAACGTTCATAATATCTTTTGATTGCGTTGACTTACAACTTTTATTTTTTTACAGCTGAAAGAAATCGTAGACCCAAGTATTTAGTATACAATTCAACTTGATACCGTTACACATTCTTGGGAAAAAAGGTATTGACAGACGGACGGACAGACGGACAACGAAGTGATCCTATAAGGGTTCCGTTTTTTTCCTTTTGAGGTATGGAACCCAACTATTATCAACCAGTCTTTATCTATATAATTTATTTTATACCTTAGATAAAAACTTTATTAGATATCTAGGTCAAACTTTACCTCTCTGATTAAAGTTTCTCGCTCAAACGTTTAACTCCCGAAAACTTCCAAAAGGACAAACGTGCTAAATTCAATACTAACAAAAACCAGTTTGACTATTTTTCAATCAAACGCAGTCACAGTTTGAATAAATAATCCCGGCGGAGTTGTATCCAATTTGAATTGTTATAAAAAATCTGACAGTCAGCTTTCCGTTGAAAACGCTAAACGGGATTTTATTGCAAGAGAGATAAGGTTCAGAATATGATTTTAGATGTTTGCAGATAAGCTTTGTTTATTGTTACGTATACAGAATGAATGTGAAAGATTCTATGACAGTTTAGATTATGTCAAAACCAGTTTTTTGTGAAAACAATCGCCGCGTGTTTCCTGAAAATATTGACCTCCATCTTCAGTTGAGATCTCAGTCTCATTGTGGTGAAACCTGAAACCTTCTTAAGGCGAGACTTCCCTTTAGCAATGTTTCTTACTACAGATGACCATAAAACTTAAAAATTTTGTATGATAGTCGCATTTAGTGGAGCAAAGCCATGGCGCTTACACACGTCACACATTCGTGTGTTACGCTATTTCTATTTTAAGGGGCCTGTATACCCTCTGCAGCTCTCTCGCTCGCACATTTTCACATTATTGAAGATATAAAATCAATGAGTGTGAATTTCCAAAAAGTAACAATATCATGTCTTGGTGTCTATCGTAACATTACAAACATAGAAATGTTTGTTTCGATATCTTGTAATTTGACGGAATAACATGACACGAGAAATAAAAATCACTTGTTACCTGTGCTTGTTACCATTTTACTGTGTCAAATTAAAATATATCAAATTGACAATTTCTTTGTTTGTAATGTTATAATAGACACAAGACATATCTTCAATAATGTGAAAAAGTGCGAGCGAGAGAGCTGCAGACGGGAACAGTCCCCTTAAAAGTTTTTCTCGTATTTTTCGTAAAGTATAGCTGTAATTTTTTTCAGCTGATATTTTATTCTCGTTTTCAGGGCTGATCCCATAGTAAAAGTTGTTCATAATGATGAGTACAATTACCTTATCCATCAGGTAAGGTTGGAAGCTTGGGCCAATTCCATACTTTGAAAAAAGTTATGGCAATTAACACAATGTCAAGTGCTCCACGAATGTATATATAAATAGGTAAGTAAATTTCATACATTGATTATCTATTAGAACAGATTTTTGACGATGAAACAAAAAAAAACAACACCAAAACCCCACCTTTCTGCTTACAAAAAGTCTCACAAAAAACGTGCCAAAATCTCCATTTTCGGAAACGACATTAAAATCGACGTGGCTGCCGTGATACCATGATGCAATTATGCACCGATATTGCCCGGTCCAAATCCATTAGCCATAATTTTCGCGGTACGGTTCGCAGAAAAGAACGATAATTTAACATAATTATGAGAAATTGCGATGACCTTAACCCAAATGTAGGCTAAAAGCTTGTTAAGGAAGCGTATTAATGAATTCCATTTCAAGTTTATTGATCGTTAAGTACGGGCTGGAATAATGTGAACAAAGTTTAATCAAAGATCATGAAATTTAAATTTCATTCATCTTATGTTAATAAAATTGTTTGGTTTTTCAGAGTAAATTCATCATCGGCCATAATCAGCCCACCTTAGTACACCGCTGGTTACCTAATAAGGCTTCTCCTAAGGAATGCCACTCGGCCCGATGTTCAGTTTTGCACTAATATTTGAATTTTTATGCCATCATCATCATCATCAGCCCTGTGTGGCCCACTGCTGGTTATAGGCCTCCCCGCTCTCGCTATTCGCATCCACTCGTTCCCGACAGTATTTCTGATGTCGTCAGTCCACCTCATCCTCGGTCGGCCTGGGTTCCGCCAACCTAATCTCGGCCACCACGCAGTTACTGCTGTACACCACCTCCCATCGATACGTCTGGCCATGTGTCCTGCCCAGTTCCACTTAAGTTCCTTCACCCTTTTTACAACGTCTGCAGCTTTGGTGCGACGTCGTATCTCAGTGTGTGCCAAGCACTCGCTCCATGACTCTCTGTGCGACGGCTATCTTGTGCACAGTCTTCTCCGTGAGCGTCCATGTCTCAGCATCATAGGTCATGGTGGGCAGGACACATTGGTTATAGAGACGAGGCTTCAGACACTGTGGTATCTCTTTTGATCAGAGAATGTCTTCCAGCTTCCCGAACGCAGCCCACCCAAGCTGTATTCTCAATTGTTTTGCCATAGGTGGCAAACAAGCTAACAGGCCACCTGATGGTAAGCAATCACAGTCGCCTATGGATACCTGTAACACCAGAGCCATCACAGATACGTTGCCGACCCTTAAAGACTCTATTAACAGTCCTTTTAAAGAACCCCATGCAATAGTTACTTGAAAATGCCACAGGAGGGATATCATTCCACAAATTGCAGGTGTGAGGTAAACAAAGATTAGCAAAAACGCAGAGACACAGACGCGTAAAACACAGAGTGCGATTTCCACAGATCTATGATATGTGGTTCAGGTGGTGGTGGCTAGTGCGATGATAAAATTGCGATGTAAATGCGATAAAAGACACAAAGAGACCCAACTTTTCTGCCTATGCTGAGTGGCTCTAGGTGTTTAATGACCTTGGGATCGTTGATAATTCCGACTGCTCTACGCTGTACTGTAAATACTGTAATGCATCAAGTGGGTCAAGCTGATACTTGGGTGCTCCGTTCCAAAGATGGGAGCAGTACTCCATGTGAGGTCGGATATGGTACGGGTAGTATGGTTGGCCTTTATGTAGGTATATAGTCACTCCATCGAGTCTCTGGGTCTTACTCTACGTTTGTCGATTGGTGATCTTCACTCTAGAACACGTATATCTTAGCGGTTATCGGTTCTGCGATAAATATGACAGACGACCACACAAAACGCTAACTCTGAAACACTTCTGAAACGCTAACTCCTCCTTTTTTTGTGATAGAGTTTTAAAACTAAATCAGTCATAAAAAGGTAAATACACGTCTTTACGTCAGACTGATTCGTAACAATCATGAAAATGAATGCTATATTTAAACAATTAAGAACTTTGCTCGAGTGTCGACGATGTTGGCAATTTATGAGAATTAACAGGCTTTCCATCTAATCGCGAGCTATTAGCTTTATTGTAGCTGTTACAGGCAATGGCATAATCAGTATTTAAGTACCGTTAGCAGAAGAAAAAAAATTATAAGGTCATATTGAACACTAATGATCACAACGGTGAGTTTAAGTGAGTTTGACCTTGAACTTATAATGTTAAAGGTGCAAACTTAAATATTTTAAAGGTTTGGTTTTGAGCTATTTTAAGATTTTTCTAGCTGTGCTTTGCAATATTACCTATATAGTTTTCTAATAGTTTTTTTTTTTAAACGTAGGTGTAAATCCCATTACTGTGCTTATTATGTGCACTATATTCTCCTTCCCAAATTTAGCTAAGACTGTCTTATTTATTATTGAATATTTTAGTTATTGTGGTTCAATCATTTAAAGGTTAAATTAATCAACAAACTGACATGTTTTTAATTAGAAAGAGATAGTAAATATTGTGGGAGGCCTCCCACTAGATGGACCGACGACATTGTAAGAGTCGCAGGCATCCAGTGGATGCAAAAGGCATGCTGTCGTTCAGTGTGGAGGTTACAGGGGGAGGCCTATGTTCAGCAGTGGACGTCTTCTGGCTGATGATGATGATGATAATGAGTAAATATTATCAGAAATTTACTAACGAACATTATTGTTGCTGATTTTTGGTAAATTGTTAAAGTTCATGGGATCCATGTATTAGGTGTTTAAGTATGCGTTTTTGAGAGCAGGATGCACATACGTAATTATACGTGCATCCTTCTCTAGTTGCAAAAATTAGCAGCAGTGTGTCAGATGCATTAGTGACCACGCTAAGTTATTTTTGCTAACGCTACCGATTTTGTGCATCGTAGGGTGAATTATTCGGGCGGTTTCATTGCTTCTAATTGCAGTGGTTAGTCGCTATAACCGATCACGATTACGAAATACGTGCCTAATTAAGTTGCTTGACGGTTGAATTTCGATTACCTACATATTGACATTGTAATGCATGGTTTAGACGAATAGGATGTACGATACACTTGAGTAGGTAAAATTTTAAGCAGGATTTTTTTGGTTAGATTTTGTTAAGATATATTTTTTCTATGGACTCATGCTTACCTCTATACATGGTTATGTATATAGACTGTACTAAGCCGAAAAGGGGTCATAAATACGTAATTCCGTTTACTTGGATGACATATATTTTTCAGGTATTTTGATTAAAATCGGCCAAAAGCCTATTATGTATTAAAAAAAAAAAAAAAAAACCGTACGAAGCGCTTTGTATCCACATTTATTGTGCGAACTGCTAGTCTGTGGAATTCACAGCCTGACTGGTTGTTCCCCGTTAGTTACAATCTGGGTGTCTTCAAGTCGAGAGTGAACCGGTTTCTTCTAGGTAATCGTGCTCCATCGTAAACCGCATCATCGTTTAACATCAGGCGAGATGGCGGCCAAGAACAAGACTATATATTATTTAAAAAAAAAATAACAAACGAACGAACCGATATTGATAAAATTTTATGATCACTATTTTAATTTTATTTATTATATTTTATAAACGCCCGAATTGATTCAAACTATTACTTAAGCTTATATTATACTAGCCGTTTCCAAAGCCTTTGTATGCGTAGACTTTCATATGAACTTTCAACTCCTTCTGTCCTCCTTAATTCGGCCCTTTCGTAAAATCTTTTCTTAACGGATCTCTACGTCCCATAAGGAATCTACCTGCCAAGTTTCAGCTTCGTAGGTCAAGTAGTTTTTGAGATTTCGTACTGTGAGTGAGTGAATTTCACTTTTATATAATAAAAAATACAAAATGTGTGAAAACCACATCAGTTTCCATTGTAATATATTCATCATCATCATCATCATAATCTTTTAACAGTCTGGACTTTTAGCCTACCCCCGAAAGGGTGATTTGGCCATATCCACCACGCTGGCCCAGCGCAGATTGGTGGATTCACATACGCCATTGAATTCCTGCTCCTTACGTATGCAGGTTTCCTCACGATGTTTTCCTTCACCGAAAAGCCAGTGGTATGAAAATCCGTACATACGCTCCAAAGAGCTCATTGGTACGGGCCCGGGGGTTGAACCCGCGACCTCACGCTTTTAGGTCTAGCGGTCTCCAAAATGGGCTACCATAGCTTCGTATTTAATGTAAGCGTTTTAAGTACGCATCTTTGGGCGGCTTCAAATTCAAAAATTCAAATTCAAAATATTTATTTGTCAGAACATGGTAGGTACACATACATATAAAGTAGCATACATGGTCGTAATAATGGAGACGTATCTCATGTCCTTGCCGGTTACAGCGTTCGTATTAGTAATATATTATCGTTTTAATATTATTCAGAAGTAGGCGTTCACTCCATAGCCCTCAGCATAATTGTAGCATTCGCCCCTATAATAACACAATCTAGGTGGCCTGCTCTTTGCCCCGAGCACGCTTCACGGCGTCCAATTAACTACTAATATTAGGTATTACACATGCATTACACATTTGCATAGCACTCTGCATTAAGTATATCACAACAAGTTTAATTTTAAACACGTTTTTCTTATAAGAACTTTTGTGAATATGTAACTCTGCCAAGCATTAAGGGCTAGTGACGGTGATGCTGGAGGGATTGGGATGGATCAGCTAAGTACCAGCTTGGGGCGTTGGAATCTATTGAGTAACGTGCCAAGAGGCTCATCAGCTACGAATCCCTGGTTCAGACTAAGCTTCTTAGTCGTAAGCATCGGTGTAAAATTGCTAGTCTATCGGTTTTTTATCGGATACATTTCGGAGAGTGTGCTACAGATCTGCATGATTTGATTCCCTCCTGCCTATTTTTCTATCGGACTGCCAGAGTGGGCACGAAGAATCGACACCGCTTTATGGTTGATATTCCGAGACCACAACCGCGCAATTGAAACCACATTTATTGTGCAAACTGCTAGTCTGTGGAATTCGCTGCCAGAGTGGGTGTTCCCCGATAGTTACAATCTGTGTGTCTTCAAGTCGAGAGTGAATAGGTTTCTTCTAGGCAAGCGTGCTCCATCGTATGCCGCATCATCGCTTAACATCAGGCGAGTTGGCGGTCTAGCGCAAGCCTATATATATTTAAAAAAAAATTTTTTTTGAGTTGAAAGTTATAAAGAGTCCACAAGCTTTTACATAACACAAAAAAGAAAGCAAAAAGAACACAAAAGGTTTATGGCAAAGTCACAAATGTTTCGCTTAAAAACTGTGAAATTGTAAGCCAAAAGGATAACAAGTTAAAGCGAATAACTCGAGGCCCGTTCACAGCGCAAATACAATCCAAAAATGAAAACTCTCCAACTCAATCTTAACAGAAACGTAGGTAAATACCAATCTATCCGCGCAAACAAACAACACAAATTTTGCTCCGCACATCGCAGAACAATGAGTGAAGCGAAGCGAAGCGAAGGAACTAATAAAGAAAAACAAACAGCGAGACATAATTTCATACAAGAAAAGTGCTCGGTAAATATACAGAGGGGAGATTTGCAGTATGCCTGGTCGATTCCTTAACTCTATGGTTTGCTTATGGTTTCTTTCTTTGAGGAAATTGAAGACAGGCTACTATATGTGAAAGTGTTTATTTTAGTAATATTTTTTTCCTGGGCTAGCGCCTTTATTAACTAAACAAAATACAAGCTAAAACTAAAACTACAAATACAGTTAGACTGCCCATAGACCGTTGAAGGTCTAAAGACAATCCAAATGCTCAAGCCCACTACCAGTTGGCAGCGTACCCAGTATGCTGGCGGCATTACCACGTTGAATGGCAATGCTTATGCGTTGAGCCAGAAACACGCCAGCATTTTGGTCACGCGTCGCATTAACCAGGCGCTCTGAAAGATTTTTGAAAATGAGGTGAGCTCCCGGTCCCCAAGGGCCCAATGTCTCGACCCCAAACGCCTCAAATATGTAACCACTGCCAAGGTTAGCATATTTGCGTCGCTTGTGCTGCTCTGCCGAATTGGCAGCCGCGCCAGCCCTACCCTAGTCATTAAAGATGTGCATGTCATTATCATTTTTGTGGAATGTCCTTCCTTTGAAGGTCTTCCCGCTGAGCCTAAAAAGTGTGTCCACTGTCTAAAGGGTGACATCTCGATCACTACCAATGTTTTTGATTGGCAGCAATCACCGCTTACTAAAAGACGGACTGGATGAATGTTCGCTGCTTTTTATTTAGAAGAAACAGGACAATCTTCATCACTATAGCCCTTTTTTTACTTTTCCTACATAATTATGCGTATATGCGCACTGAATTATTGTGTGACGTCAGAATACCAATAATCATAAACTATAGTCGTTTCATCATCATCAGCCAGAAGACGTCCACTGCTGAACATAGGCCTCCCCCTTTAACCTCCACACTGAACGACAGCCTGCCTTTTGCATCCACTGGATGCCCGCGACTCTCACAATGTCGTCGGTCCATCTAGTGGGAGGCCTCCCTACGCTGCGTCTTCCGGTTCGTGGTCTCCACTCCAGAACCTTTCTTCCCCATCGGTTATCGGTTCTTCGAGCGATGTGGCCTGCCCATTGCCACTTCAACTTGCAAATTTTAACAGCTATGTCGGTGACTCTGGTTCTTTGGCGAATATCCACGTTTCGGATTTTATCGCGCAAAGAAACTCCGAGCATAGCTCTCTCCATTGCCCGCTGTGTGACTCTCAGTCGTTTATAGTCGTTTATAATTATAAAAATCTCTTTTTAAAATTTATTTTTTGTTTCTTTTTATTTTGGTGCTTTTTGGTGGTGTCTGTTCTATTGTATATACTAATCTAGGAAACTATGTACTACTATAAACATGAATATTTTAATTCTGGTATTTTTAATAGATTTTTCTTTGACTCGAAAATAAATATTATTATTATTTAGGAACGACATTCCTCAATCTTTTTTGTAACGTCTATCGTACAGACAAACTCTCGAATTTCCCACCATTTGCTCCTTGACTCGTTTGAGTCAAAGTAAAAGACTCGACTGAGAATACGGGCGTAGGAAAGGCGAGTAAGACAAACACTCGTTGCCCAACAGGAACAATGAAATAAACGTATTAAAACTTGGCGTGCGTAATTTGAGGGCTTGTTTCTGAAACAAGCGTTTTAATTACGCATCTTTGGGCGACACATTCGTGCCACGACTTTTTTCGTACTCCGACAAAAAGTCGCCGCTACATCGCGTAATCAAATCTTAACTTTTGAATTGTGTTTTCCTGTTTTTACAGCCTTTTTAAGATCTTTTACTTGTATCAGTAAAAAAATGTATTATCAAGTGGATAGCACCTTTTAGCTACAATGAAACAGAAAGATTACTACTACAGGTTCAGTAACGTATATATTCTAATACGTGCACACACACTCCCCCACTCATTAACATTTTATTAACATCTCTCACACATTAATTTATATACCCTCTCATACAATTACGTGTACATCCTCTCCACACTCACAATCACACATCTACACTTACATGTACACACATATAATCGCACCCACCACACCCTCTCAAACATACTCACTACACACATACTGACACTCACTACATACACTTGGACGCGCGCGCGCGCGCTCACACACACACACACACACGCGCTAAGTCAATGATGTTCTATATTAAGAAGAGCAGGGACTCCTAATACAGACAATTTTTTGTCTAAATGGAATTCCTGGTCACTTGAAACTGTTTTGTACTATGATTAATGAACAAACAATTATTATTATTATTATAATTATCTACTAAAGCTTTGTAATACGAAATAGTACATGTTCTGCAATATAATAATTACGGAAGAACTAGTCGTATCTCTCGGTTTTACACACCCTACTGGTACCTTTAACTTTTATGGGATAATATATCATATTTAAAAGAATAAAAAATTAAATTATTCAAAGTTTAATGAATATATTTGATGTCTGAGGTACATATTACGTTGTCGACAATAAAAAATTGCAAAGATTTTGTTCCTTAAATAAATAATACTCCAAGTTGAGGAACCTTGTTACCCAAGCTTGGAATAAACCTGTATTATGGCGTAAAAAAATCTTCCGCCTATGTGTAAATACAGAGTAAATGTTACCTTCCTATCAAATTTTATCCAAACCTGTACAGTCGTTAAAGACTCGAGTGGGAACAAATATGTGTTACATACAAACGTCGCATCAATAAATACACATTTAGTATGATTAAGAGAATTATTAAGTATGTATTTAATACTTTTGTCTATCTTACATCCACTAACGTAAAATAAAATCATAATAAATAGTTACTAAACTTTTCGAAGGTCCCAAAAAAAAAGAGGTTACACAAAATAGTTTTATCTCCCCGTAACCAAAAGCAAAAAGCTTGAAAGATCACAGAGCTCTGTTTACAAAGCAATAATCATCAAAGCATCATAAGGAACAATTTTCTAACGGAAACATCTTACTAACTACTTCCACAAGACTTAAAGCATTAAAGATGGCTAACTTTATCCTTTGAAAAAGCGCATTATCATAACAAGTTTGAGCCTTATCGCGGGGCAATCGGACCGTGAATGGCTCGCCTTGAGCGCCCTTACCAAGTTACAGTTCTATCTCTCTACTTGTACAGACTATGAATATATACAGAGGTACAACTAAGTTCTCAACGCTCAGAGGCAGTAAAACAATTTGACACATTTGCAAAGAATAGTTGGTTTTACTACTAAAACTAATTTTGAATTTAATTATTTCTTTGATAAAGCTTAAAGAGCCAAAATTAATGTATTTTTTAAGAATACATTTATTTTTATATACTGAAGCTATAATGCATAACAAGCGATGAAGTTATGGGTAGGTTATTTTCATGGACGAGTGTGCTCTAAAATTTATGTAAGGTTTATGTATCTTGATCAGTATGATTGCTAAAAACGTGGTGGCAAACAAGCCAAGCTAACGGGTTGCCTGATGGTAAGCGATCACCGTCGCCTGTGGAACACCATGGGCATCACAGATACGTTGCCAACCCTTAAAGACTCTATTAACAGCCTTTTTGATGAACCCCATGTTATAGTCATGTTATGTTTACTCGGAAATGCCGCAAGAGGGAGCCCATTCTATAAATTGCAGGCTATATATCTAAGCAATTCTATCTGTGCTTAACTAATCTGTGCAAGTTGTTCGTATTAGGGACTTTTATATAGGGTAAAAGTATAAAGATAGAGGGAAATAAAGGCAAGATTTTTATAACTCCTCTCATGGGATACGTCACAGAAAGAGTTGGGTACGAGTATGACGAAACGCGTAGAGTATTCGTTATGGGCGAATATATTTTGCCAAATGAATTCGTCGGGCTTCATACTCGTATCGCACTCTTAGTATTGGAGAAAACGTTGGCTAGTAAAAGATGTGACGGCGTTTTACTATCGACTTGTTTTTACGGATGTGGCTTTGTCTTTACAAAGATAGAGCCTTCACAGACCTGTATCCAAGTAGACGCCACAAGTCGACCTACCTCATCATCATCATAATCAGCCGTTTCACAGTCCACTGCTGGACTTTTAGCCTACCCCCGAAAGAGTGATTGGGCCATATCCACCACGCTGGCCCAGTGCGGATTGGTGGATTCACATACGCCATTGAATTCCTTCTCCGTATGTATGCAGGTTTCCTCACGATTTTTTCCTTCACCGAAAAGCCAGTGGTATGAAAATCCGTACATAAGCTAAAGAGCTCATTGGTAAGGGCCCGGGGTTTGAACCTACAACCTCATGCTTACAAGTCTAGCGGTCTCCCAAATGGGCTACCACGGCTTTCATACATACCTGGCATGTCATATTTACAATACAACTACGATAAATTGTCGTAATTGAGTCTGGCTAAAACCAGTCTGCTCAATCGGTGCCGCCACAACACGTGTCAGTTTGAAACGAAAATGGGTAATTGTGCAATACTGAGTTATAAGAATACCGTAAATAGGAATTGGCAGACAGAATAAAGATATTTCTTTACATAGAGATAGCCCGTTGGTCCAGTTGGTAGTGAACCTACCTTCTGAGCTTGGGGGCATGGGTTCGATTCCCATCTAGGACAAATATTTATGTGATGAACATTTGTGTTTGTTCTATATCTGGTTGTTAATATCTATTTAAGTATGTATTTAAAACTATATATGTATGTATATCAGTCTCTGGCAGCCATATCACAAGCTTTGCTTAGTTTGGGGTCAGATGACCGTGTGTGAAAAATTTCAAAAAAAAAAAAAAAAAAAAATAGGTAAGTACTTTTAGGTACGAAAAATTTGACACGCTATAGTGGCCTTGTTAGAAGCAAAGAATAAACTTTAGGTTTTGGTCCAACGACAAAGCCAAAAGGACGATTTTGTAGCTAGCATGTATGTAAAGCGATGGTGGCCGAGCGGCAGCATGTGCGTTTTATAATCTGGTAGCATACGGTTCGATCCTTGACCAATGACTTATTTAATACCAAAGTAGCTTTAACTAGTCTGTGTTTAGATCCTTAATAAATTATGTTCTGTTTCAATGCCATCGCTAAATATTTTTTTTAATGGTGTTTTGATTATTTTTGTAACAAACGTACGTAAATAGAAATAAGAATGAGAATCTAATTTTGTTTTCTGGTAGGTATAGTAAGATAGAAAAGTACCTACATACAAACTTAGGAAAAAAAAAGAAAACAAAAGGAGGGTACTTGATCAAAGCATCTCCGATTGCCCGCGGTAACTCCATTCCTCGGTATTTTCCTTTGATTATCCTATTCGCTATCCGAAAATACGTAATATTATTTTTACGACAACCAACATTTACTTACCTATGCTTCACTATCACAGAAAAGAAAAAAATCTTTTCTATGTTCACTATAATTATATACAAGTCGAAATATTTCTTTAGGTTTTGTACTCGAGACCAAAATAAATTATACAACAAGTAAAGAAGTCATGATAAAGGCCGCACTCAACATTTTCTTCAGAAGATTGTTCCATTAAGGTGGTTCGATTCACCTATGGCGGGAAATTTAAATTTTAAACAGTTTTTTGGTCCTAGTAGCCAGGTCAGGTAATTATTTTTAAATAACACAGTGTTTGCGCTGTATGTTGGCTGTTTTTTACATTATAATGTACAATTATTTAACAGTAACGCACCATATTACTTACATTTGTGAATAAACCGTTTGAAACAGCAAAAATTTGTTTATTCACAAATGTAAATAATAATGGGCATTAGAGATAAATAGCTTTACATGATTTTGTAAAGAATAATAATCAATCTGCGCAAACATCATGGTTGTTTACAATAATTACCCGGCCTAGCTACAAGGACAAGGAAACTGTTTGAAATTTGAATTTCCCGCCATTTATGCAACGAACCACCTTAAAGAAGATTCGGGGCAAATGTTATCATTTAAAGAAAAATAATCCACAAATACGTGTAAAAAGGTTTGTACATGTTTAAAATTATATATTATATGCTCAAAATTATATTCAAACCAATAATTTTGAAACAATAAATTTGTTTCCACGTGTATATGGTTTGACTAAGGACGTTTCATAAATTAGGTTATGAAACGTCTTATTTATATTACACGGGAATTACTCACGTAAGATTAAGCCGTTCACTCCGACTATAGTTTCAACCGCATTAGGCAGTCTTTTTCAAGGTGAATGTACGCGCGCGGCTGCGTCTCGCTTGGTATTGACAAACGAGTCTGTGCCATTAATCACCAGGGACCTGGGATATGCCCAAAACCTACAAAAAGGTCTCAACCAAGCAGGACTTAAAGCAGTGACGAATCCTGTGAGTTCTGCTTTAAGAAGGTACTATTCCGAATTTATTCTGAGTTGTCCTTTTTTATTTGATCATCATCATCATCATCATCAGCCAGAAGACGTCCACTGCTGAACATAGGCCTCCCCCTTTAACCTCCACACCGAACGACAGCCCGCCCTTTGCATCCACTGGATGCCCGCGACTCTCACAATGTCGTCGGTCCATCTAGTGGGAGGACTCCCTACGCTGCGTCTTCCGGTTCGTGGTCTCCACTCCAGAACCTTTCTTCCCCATCGGTTATCGGTTCTTCGAGCGATGTGGCCTGCCCATTGCCACTTCAACTTGCAAATTTTAACAGCTATGTCGGTGACTCTGGTTCTTTGGCGAATATCCACGTTTCGGATTTCATCGCGCAAAGAAACTCCGAGCATAGCTCTCTCCATTGCCCGCTGTGTGACTCTGAGTTTTTCCAAATGGCCAACAGTTAAGGACCATTTTTTATTTTGTATTTGATGCACAACTGTAATAAAATCCTAGAGAGCTCCACAGTTCCAACTATAATTATATCTGAAGCTCTCTAATTGCTCCGAAGATAGACAAGCGACCCTGGAGACGTAATCAACTACAGTCGTGGATGTTTGACGTGAAACCAACGTAAAACTTATTAAATTTTTGTTGTATTTCATCTTAGATATTTCATTTATTCAATAACATACAAAACAGAATGTAATAATTTTAAAATAATATTGATATTACATTCTAATGACCTATTACATTCTAAAACTATATGCCTATAGGTGCATTATAATAACATCATTGTGGGTAGGTACTTGTAAATAGATAATTAACTAGCGGTCCGCCCCAGCTTCGCACGGATATAGATTATAGCCTATGACACCCGGGGATAGTGTAGCTTCCCGTCAGTGAAAGAATTTTTCAAATCGGTTCAGTCGTTTCGGAGCCTATTCAATGCAAACAAACAAACAAACAATCAACTATTTCCTCTTTATAATATTAGTATAGAATAAATATATTATAATATATTATCTTTATTATATTGAACAATAAATTTTTAAACTTAATACTAACATGCAAACTACAAATTAGCAAGTCATTTATTTATTACTTATTACAATAACGAATTATTTTTTAATTGCTTTTGAAATGGATGTAACTTTAAATGGAATATATCTCTGTCTCTGTTGGAGACTAGGATTTCGTTGTATTGGCGGCTCATTCTGACAATAGGGAAATAATAAGACGTGTTATTGGAGAAGATCTGTAAGCTGAAGATATTATAATTGCGGTTACGAGACTTAAAATGGGTATAAAAGTTGAATAACGAAAGAAGGGTAGAGGAGACTTCCTACGGCTAGATTAGATACCGACTGAAACGAAGTGAGCGCTGGCGCTCATCTTCAAAAAAACTCTTCTTCTGGGCCCGTCCATTCATTTTATTTTGGTCGTGTATGGGAGTCAATACCAGAAATTCATGTGTATCTACTACTTTGACAACTTCAAATCCCGAGTAAACTCTATGCCATGGATTCTCTATGGTGGTGGTAGATACACAAGAAACTCACGCTCATGCTGGGACTACATTACTGGGCAAAGATTCGGGTCGCGTTGGCGCGCCTAAAACATCGTGTACGGGCATACGCGATGTTCTTGTCAACATTAAACGGACTAAGATTTGGGTCGCGTTGATTCCCTTTGATGCGCGCCAGTTTATCGACAGTGCCCCGATAATACATCGTCTTCGCCCGAATACTACGCGTTGCAACGATCTACCCGGCCACACTTATTGCGTTAAGGGTCCTGTATACCCTCTGCAGCTCTCTCGCTCGCACATTTTCACATTATTGAAGATATAAAATCAATGAGTATGAATTTCCAAAAAGTAACAAAATCATGTCATGGTGTCTATCGTAACATTACAAACAAAGAAATGTTTGCTTCGATATCTTGTAATTTGACGGAATAAAATGACACGAGAAATAAAAATCACTTGTTACCATTTTACTGTGTCAAATTAAAATATATCAAATTGACAATTTCTTTTTTTTTGGGTAATTTGGGTATACAGGACCCTTAATACGAATATTCGCCGTAGCCTGCTAATGTAGCATCAGAATAGATTTTTGTTTATTTTAACTGTATTCTTAAACTACGATACTAAAAGTGACAAGCATTTTACTATGAAATCATACTAATATTATAAATGCGAACGTGTGTTTGTTTGTTCCTCTTTCACGCTGCAACGGAACAACGGATCGTCCTGATTTTTTGCATGGGTATATTTCAAGAGCCAGAGAGTGACATAGGCTACTTTTCATCATCATCATCACCATCCCCATCTTTCATCATTACGCGGGTGAAACCGCGGGGCGGAGCTAGTATTAAAATAAATGGCAAAATATTAATGAGAGTTTCAGCGGATTAGACACATAAATTTTTCACAAAAACAATTCTTCATTTTCTACCTTTTCAATGATTCCCATAAAGTCGCAGTTTGTGAATTATTCCCCGAATCATATTTTCATCAAATTCATGAAAAAACTTTAATAAGAAACATCAATTTACATATTCCATTTACAAAAGAAAATTACAAAAAATGTTAATATCCAGTGTAAAATATTAAAATTGTAGGTACTAAGAAAGTTCAAGAGATCACTACTTTAATATTGTCCGTGGATTATACGGCAAGTAGATGTAGAAAATTAACTTTTTCTTGCTAGCACTGTGTTTAATTGCAAAAATTTCGTGTAACTGTTGGAATAAGTGTTGTTCTGGGGAGCATTATTCTTGTTTTAAAAGTTGGAGCTTATAAATTTTGTATGAGAAGAGAAAAAAGTGTAACTTTAAGATTATTTATAAGAGACCATCATCGTCATCAGCCAGAAGACGTCCACTGCTGAACATAGGCCTCCCCCTTTAACCTCTACACTGAACGACAGCCTGCCTTTTGCATCCACTGGATGCCAGCGACTCTCACTAAGTCGTCGGTGCATCTAGTGAGAGGCCTACCTACGCTGTGTTTTCTGGTTCGTTGTCTCCACTCAAGAACCTTTCTTCCCCATCGGTTATCGGTTTTTCGAGCAATGTGGCCTGCCTATTGCCACTTCAACTTGCAAATTTTAACAGCTATGTCAGTGACTCTGGTTCTTTGGTAAATATCTGCGTTTCGGATGCTATCGCGCAAAGAAACTCCAAGCATAGCTCTCTCCATTGCCCTCTGTGTGACTCTGAGTTTTTCCAAAAGGCCATCAACAGTTAAAACTTAAAGCAAACTTAAAGCTTGGACGTTGTGAATAGCATGGTGCATTACATGATTTTATGCCACAAATAAGCTTCTTAGTTTATTAAAATACTAAAAAACAATGCTAAAATTATATCAACAAAAACTGCCCTACTAATGTCACTTTTATATCTCGAGCCACATTTTTTCACTAGCAAAAGATACTCCTAATTCTCCCCAGTAATTAAGTTGCCCTAATTCTTATTTCCATCTAATAAATAATAAAAGTCACTTATCTTAGATCTTTGTGAAATCTTATAAGAAAATAAAATCTCCCAAATGAGGGAATGTACCGAAGAGAATTCCTACTTCCCTTAACAAGATTATACTTATTATTGGGGCCTCCACAGGCTTCTACTTAAGTGAGCGTTACATAACTTCTACTTAATATAATATAGGCTTATTACTGTACCTAGAACATATTACTAGCTAGTAGTACTAGCAACTCTGCTATTTCACTCACTTATCATCTTCATCATCCACAGAAACTTTCCTTTTCCCATTGCTGAATAGGATGAGATGAGAGACGGTGTTTGGGCACAGAAAACTTCACCCAGCAACGCACATCCTCCATTGATATCTTTGCGCAGCTGTCTGTGGCCGGCTTTATACCCAGTCTCTGAACTTAGTCTTGTTCATCTGGTTTCGATTGTCATTCTTTATACCCTTAGAACCCGTGGTAGCCCATTTGGAAGACCGCTAGACTTGAAAGCGTGAGGTCGCGGGTTCAAACCCCGGGCCCGTACCAATGAGCTCTTTGGAGCCTACGGATTTTCATACCACCAGCTTTTCGGTGAAGGAAAACATCGTAAGGAAACCTGCATACGTACGGAGAAGGAATTCAATGGCGTATGTGTATCCACCAATCCGCACTGGGCCAGCGTGGTGGATATGGCCCAATCACCCTTTCGGGGGTAGGCTAAAGTCCAGCAGTCGACTGTAAAAGGCTAACTATGATACCCTTTGAATGGCCATCGTTTCAGAGTAAGAAAAAACTGGACATTGTTTCATATACGAAATAGAAAAGCAAAGAAGTCACCCAAAAAGGATGTGATACATCAAAATTATCAGCTTATTATGTTCTAACTGAAGGGATACAGGCCTTCAAGGCTCAGGAAAAGAGAGAGAAACATACACCACCATGCACAGTACAGAGCCCATTTTCTCTCTCTCAGAGAGAAGGCTGGTGCGATAACATAATTGTAATTAATATTTTCGCGCAGAAATTATTTAGTAGATACAATATTTGACAATACGTCGATTACCTCTGATACTTCTACCTCCCTTTAATACAATAACGAAACAGACGCCCTGGAACTACGTTACAACCTTAATAAAATAACGTTACGTTACAGCGAGGTGACACGACACGTGACGGTAACGAGTCATGATCGTGACGGAGGCGTGTGTAACGCGCCTTAATTCTGACGATTGGTACAAAGAATAACGGTGTTGTTTGATCTTCAGTAAAGGCGGCGGTGGCACTGGGATAGCGCAAGAGGTGCGGTCGCTCAAGGCGCCAGGTAGCAAGGGGCGCCAAAATACCAAATTTGAAAAAAATCGAACAAAAAATATATTTTATGGCGCCTTTTTAAGAGACGCGGGGGCTACGCCTAATCTAAAGGAAAATTAAATTTAACAAAATAAAATCAATATATAGCTACATGGTGCCCACGTTTCTTGCTCGCTTACATTTCCGCACAGTAGCTGTTTATACGACAAAATTATCTTTTTTTTTTTATATAATTGAAAATAAATCTGCTTCTTTGAGTTTCAGAAAGTTCAGATTTTCCTTAAGTTACTCCCGTTTTGCCTCCCCCCCCCCTTTTTTAAAATAAATAATAGGCTTGCGTTTGACCACCATCACGCCAGATGTTAAGCTATGAAGCGGTCTACGTTGAAGCACGCTTGCCTAGAAGAAACCGATTCACTCGTGATTTGAAGACACCCAGATTGTAACCATCGGGGAACACCCATTCAGGCAGCGCACGCACGCTTTCTTCTAAATAAAAAGCGTCAAGCGAAGAGCGTCGAAAGACAATCTCGCGCCACATTGATTAAGGGCTATGGCAAGCGCTGTCAGGGTACCTAGTAAATTTAGTGTTTCTAAACCAAATTCACCATTGCACACTTGCAGTGACAGCGATTAGAAGAACGGATGAGGCCCTCTTGTGGATACGACTGCCTAATACCTGCCCTAAAGGCTTCCAGAAGCCAAACGAGTGACAGCAGTTGGCAGCCGCATAGTTTGAACGCAGGGCCCTGATTCCGTAACTTTAACACGCACGTAACGCGCCACGTTAAGTTAACCTCTTAAAATTTGGACTCTATTCCCTAGGAATAAAGATCAACTTTTAGAGGTAAACTTAACACGGCGCGTTACGTGCGTGTTTGTAGTTACAGAATCAGGGCCCAGTCTGCGCATTTTGTAGAGCATAAATAAGCAGTTACTTATATTTATACAATTTAAGAAGATTGCTCGTGCTGCAACTCTGGTAGCAAAATAAATAAAATAATATATTTTATTATCAGAATATCAAGTAACAGTAGTCAGAAATATAAATGAATAAGAACTATTTTATTTATATTACACGGGAATTACTCACGTAAGATTAAGGCGGTCACTCCGACTATAGTTTCAACCGCATTAAGCTGTCTTTTTCAAGGTGAATGCACGCGCACGGTTGCGTTTCTAAGTTTGTGCTCTCGAGCGAATAAAATTCGAAAAAAAAAAAACTTAAAAAAATTGAAAGCTCTTGCTTTTATACCTTACACCACCGCGAGGAACGTCGGTAACAGGATACACGATACTCGCAAATAACTTTCTAAGAAACGTTACGGAACAATAAACCGAATAAACACCCCGCTTCGACGTGTCACGTAGTCACCTCTCACAAATTAAACATTAGGGCACGTTTGTATTGGCACACGTGTTTATAACGCGCCATACGTAGGTTCGTCACACCTGGCAATGTATTTGCGAACAAACATTCTGTTTAAATTTCGTGTATTAATTGTATTATTAAAGTAAATTATCGATCATGTTAATATGTCTCAATTTTTCATTAAAAAAATACCATACCGCTAACTCACTTACGAATTTTGACACACACTAATAAACTTGCCATCATCATCAGCCAGAAGACGTCCACTGCTGAACATAGGCCTCCCCCTTTAACCTCCACACTGAACGACAGCCTGCCTTTTACATCCACTGGATGCCAGCGACTCTCACAATGTCGTCGGTCCATCTAGTGGGAGGCCTCCTTACACTGCGTCTTCCGGTTCGTGGTCTCCACTCCAGAACCTTTCTTCCCCATCGGTTATCGGTTCTTCGAGCGATGTGGCCTGCCCATTTTATATTTATATGGGGTACCTCACATCATCAGCCATTAAATGTCCACTGCTGAACAAGGCCTCCCTCTTAGAGAAGGGTGTTGCCATAATCCCCACGCTTGGCAGGCGGCTTGGAGATCGCAGTACGTTCACCGTGTAATAACAGGACGCTGCTGCCCATCCTCCGGTGGTTCTGGTCGCAGTTTTAGGACATACCCGGGTCCACCTATACGGGGGTACCTATTTTTACCTAAATAAAATAATACGTGATAAGTCCCAATAAACATTTAAAACTAAGTCGGCCGGGAACTACTACAAAATATTTAAAAAAAATATGATAATCGTACCTGCCTGACTTTAAAATTCATGAATAATATTATTTTGTTCTTTCTAGTAGCACAGTGTTTGTGTTTTATTTGAAGTCGTTTTTTTTAAGATACTTTATTATCAATATAGATATATAGATAGCCCGTTGGTCCAGTTGGTAGTGAACCTACCTTCTGAGCTTGGGGGCGTGGGTTCGATTCCCATCTAGGACAAATATTTACGTGATGAACATTTGTGTTTGTTCTATATCTGGTTGTTAATATCTATTTAAGTATGTATTTAAAACTATATATGTACGTATATCAGTTTCTGGCAGCCATATCACAAGCTTTGCTTAGTTTGGGGTCAGATGACCGTGTGTGCAAAAAATGTCCCGAAATATTTATTTATTTATTAATAAATAATCAGATCTGTAGCCTATTACGTACCTAGTTATATATTAGCAGCCCAAGCAGGTAGACGACATGGGCTTGCACCCACTTGAGATTGTGTCGACCCCTCATCTATTTTCTACATCTAAGTTAAGATTTTAAAAGGCATTAAGGTTAAATTAGCTCATGTCCGGACCTCTACATCGGTTTTTAATTTAATCATAACTAGCGACCCGCCCGCCCGGCTTCGCACGGGTGTAATTTACGTGCGAAGCCAGGGCAGGTCGCTAGTTATATATATAAACCTTCCGTGAAAATGTATCTAACTGTTGGTGAAAACCGCATCAAAATCCGTTGCGTGGTTTAGGAGGAGTTAGCGGCCATGCAGACATACAGACAGACAGACAGACGCGGAAAGCGACTTCAATTTATACTATGTAGAGATTTAATATCACCATCGTGACGCTCCCTGAATCTTGACTACCTACTGTACAAGCTACGCGCAAAGGAGCGCATGTAATGCTCGCGCGCTTAAAGCCGTTCACGACAATTCAGTCACCCCCTAAGGAATTTCATTGTGGCACGAAAGACAAAACGGTAAATTAGAACGTTCGAGTAGTTTTAGATTACGGAGGGGTTGATGTCGAGAGCTGTGAGTTACAGTGTTAATACGTGTTCCACTGTGGAGTGTACAAGGATTTAGTGCGACGTAAGTAGATTATACTTAGACGCGTATACAAATAAACATACGTACAAGTATTTGTAATTAAATTGTCATTTTTAAGGGGCCTGTATACCCTCTGCAACTCTCTCGCTCGCACATTTTCACATTATCGAAGATATAAAATCAATGAGTGTGAATTTCCAAAAAGTAACAAAATCATGTCTTGGTGTCTATCGTAACATTACAAACAAAGAAATTGTCAATTTGATATAATTGATAGCTCTCTCCAGAGTACATTTTACTCTGGAGAGAGCTATGCTCGGAGTTTCTTTGCGTGATAGAATCCGGAACGTAGATATTCGCCAAAGAACCAGAGTCACTGACATAGCTGTTAAAATTTGCAAGTTGAAGTGGCAATGGGCAGGTCACATCGCTCGAAGAACCGATAACCGATGGGGAAGAAAGGTTCTCCACGAACCGGAAGACGCAGCGTAGGTAGGCCTCCCACTATATGGACCGACGACATTGTGAGAGTCGCCATCCAGTGGATGCAAAAGGCAGGCTGTCGTTCAGTGTGAAGGTTAAAGGGGGAGGCCTATGTTCAGCAGTGGACGTCTTCTGGCTGATGATAACTATTTACTCTAATTTAAATTTAAATTATTTCATCCGTACTGCATACTGTGTTCACAATTATAAGGGCGTATACACATTATGCACGTATCTTCAATTTAAACCTTTATTTAGTACCAGCTGACCCGACAAACGTTGGTCCTGTCTTAGCACTGTCAAAAGGGGCGAAGTTAAAATCGTCGTTAAATTTTCTGAAATTTCCAATTTTCTGCGCAATTTTCTTAATTTTTCTTTCTATAAAAACCTTCCACAAAGTATTAGAAAACTTAAAAAATGATGATTAAAATCGGTAAAGTAGTTCTCAAGTTATGGCGTGAAGAAAGTAAATAGGGATTCATTTATATATATATATATGTAGTTCTTCATGGTTATATCCAGTTGTTTGAACCTTTTAATAATATAATATGATTTTAATGATGTTATAGGCACAAATTCAAATTCAAAAGTTATTATTTCTGGATAACTAAATCCATTATGTAAGTAAAAATGTAGATATAAAATAAAAAAAATTTGATTTAAAACTTATACCAAAATTAATACAAAAAAATTCCGCACTTCTAAAACTTAATATTAATGACTGAATAATTGAGTAAATAATACGGGGTGTAAGGGGAACACTCTCGAAGCCAAAAGAAGGTAATTGTACTCATCATTATGAACAACTTTTACTATGGGACCAGCCCTGAAATCGCGAAAAAAATATCAGCTGTTCTATAGAAAACGGTCATTGACACTCGACAAAATGTATGGAACAGCTGTTTTTTTTTTTCACGATTTCAGGGCTGGTCCCATGCTAAAAGTTGTTCATAATGATGAGTACAATTACCTTCTTTTGGCTTCGAGAGTGTTCTTCTTACAACCTGTATACGAGAATATTTTGTTATGTTGACTGTAGGAAAGTAGTATTTTGCTTTTATCTTCCTAACATAAAAACACTGAAAACTGAGCAATATTCACCTAGAAAGACATCTCTAAAGCCCATTCAATTCAATTCCAAACTAGTTCAAACCGCTTTGATTCGCTCAAAACTGATTCACGGGTTTCCACAAACATTCTTGCACGTATATAGCACACAAAAGTTGGTTACCGACCAGCTCAAACGGTATTTAGAAACTTTAAGGCCAGCCGTCAACAGTACTACGAGAAACAGAGTTGAAGATGTATTTATTACCCCACGATGCAAAGTCAAAAGGAGGGATATTTTTTTTTTCCTGGGCAAGCGCCTTTATTAACTAAACAAAATACAAGCAAAAACTAAAACTACAAACACAGTTAGACTGCCCATAGACCGTTGAAGGTCTAAAGATAATCCAAATGCTCAAGCCCACTACCAGTTGGCAGCGTACCCAGCATGCTGGCGGCATTACCACGTTGAATGGCAATGCTTATGCGTTGTTGCTTATTGATTTTAATTAACGAGTATGTACGTTTGCTTGGATGTTGTGTGTACATACAGCCTAGTTGTTTTTGGCGCCAACGTGAAATATTGTATTGTTTTCGTAAACTTGTGTATTTTTATTATAAAAAAAAAAAACATTATCGCAAAATAAATATTTCTGTATATCTGTATAATATACCAAGTCAGAAGCGATACTTCAACAACTGTGTTTCCAGTATACTGCGCGCGGTTTTATAACTTTAGTCCTACATCCAAGCAGCTGCAACGCAGATATTTTAACTTTATGAAAACATCCCGGAATTATTAGAAACCGCCGCGAGAACCACAATACTGCTCCAGGAGCGTTTGTCATGACACAGTTCTTTTTCAAGTTATTTATCATCATCAGCCAGAAGACGTCCACTGCTAAACAGGCCTCCCCCTTTAACCTCCACACTGAACGACAGCCTGCCTTTTGCATCCACTGGATGCCCGCGACTCAGTTATTTATCATGATATGAATATTATGAATAGATAGTTACATACAAAGTATCAGAACCTTTCTGATTGCCTTTATCTTTAGAACTCATAAATATTTTACCAAAATACAATTAATAATAATAATAATTTATTCAAAAATATAAAAAGGTCTGACAAAAATACAAAACATAAGTAAACATAATTAGGTCTATAAAACACGTGATCCTGAACTAGGTAATCCTGTGTTTCAGGCGAAAAGAGCTTAATAATAACATGAATTATTATAATCTAATAATCATTATAATCTAATTTAAAAATAAAACAAATTAATCAATTGCCTAGTTAACACAATGTAACTACAGGTACAAAACATAAAACATAAATACATTAGAATTGCATTAGAAAGCCACTGTTATTGATAAGCATTTCAGAAACGAAACAAAAACTCAAGATATTAAAACTGGACAATTGCGCTTACTATACTCACATCACACCAATTTTTTTTTTTTTTGTCTTACCACACTTACTTGCGAACGTTGTAAACACCTGTTAAGGGTACACATATCAGAACTGTATTAGATATAAAAAAAGTGTAATTTGTACAATTTAACATGGGAACTGTTAGTATTTCTGTATTAAAAAAAAACATCATTCAATTTTTTTTTTTTTTTTTTTATAGTAGTTAGGGTTGCTCTTGGCCGCCATCTCGCCTGATGTTAAGCGACGATGCGGTCTACGATGGAGCACGCTTGTCTAGAAGAAACCGATTCGCTCTCATATCATATCATATCATCATCATCATCAGCAAGAAGACATCCACTCCTGAACATAGGCCTTTCTCTTGAACTCCACGCTGAATGACAGCCTGCCATCTGCATCTACTGGATTTCCGCGACTCTCACTATATCGTCGGTCTATCTAGTGGGATACCTACCTACGCTGCGTTTACGCAAAAAAAAATAACATGATAAAACTGAACATGTGATTGGTGACAAGTAGACACTAACACTACTGTAGGTTAGTGTTTAATCTACTTGAGTATAATAAAACAAAAATATTCTTCTTTCTCTTCTTGCTTTCTGGCACGAGCTGTATTACAACGTAGTCTAAATATTTATATATTACTTAAAATACCTATATGTCCAGTAACTGGAACCGAGTAAACTCGCCTCGTTTCTATTTTTGGGCAAAACTTTTCAGTAGCTTTGTTGTAGTTGAATTTCTTTATTATACATTTTTTTAAATAGATTATCTAAGTTTTGTTTGTAGCAACTGCGGTTTCGTTCGCAAGTTTTCAATTTGTGCATATTTTTTTTCGAAACATTATGTTTCTGCTCTTTTCTAGGTCATAGACAAGGCTTAGTGCATCGGTAAATGTCCTAGTACCTACACCGCGGTTTGTACACTTGTTTACTATGGGATTCCACGACGCCGTTAACTTAATCCATCTTCCCGGTTGAAATTGCGATGTTTTCTAATTCCAACCGCTTCACGAACCATTCTTGAAAAAAAAATTCGTTCAGTGGAGAGGACCTTCGGATCGTGGAGCTCGATCCAGTGACCGGATCCCGCCTCAAGCAAATGTTCTGCAATAGCCGACTAAAACATTTAAAACATGACGTGTTCAAATCGCGAAAGTTAAAAAATTACTATCCTACTAATATTATAAACGCGAAAGTTTGTATGTATGGATGTTTGTTCCTCTTTCACGCAAAAACTACCGAATGGATTTTAATGAAAGTTTACTGTAATATAGCTTATACATTAGAATAACACATAGACTATAACGGGTTGTAGTAGCGAGGCCGAAGGTCGAGCTTTACGAAGTAGCGGGTTTCAGCAATTTTTTTTTTTTTTTTTTTATAGTAGCTAGGCTTGCGCTTGGCCGCCATCTCGCCTGATGTTAAGCGACGATGCAGTCTTCGATGGAGCACGCTTGCCTAGAAGAAACCGATTCACTCTCGACTTGAAGACACCCAGATTGTAACGAACGGGGAAAACCCATTCAGGCAGCGAATTCCACTGACTAGCAGTTCGCACAATAAATGTGGAATCATAGCGCTTCGTACGGGTAGTTGTCTATAAGTTTATAAGTTTGAGAAACTAATAGGAAAACAAAAATTATTAATTTTCAAGTATTTCCGGGTGAAAATGTAAAAATATTATGCGCTAAGTTGTGGCACGCTAACCTCCCTTAGATCGTTAACCGAACCATAAAGTTGATCAGATGTCTTCGCCTCAAACCACGCCTCCAACTCATTAATTACCCATCAATAGCCGTCAATTAAGCTTGACAGCTTTATTTAGAGCTGCTTGATGCTGTTACGTTACATAATTAAGCATAATTTGTTATTTATTAGCTGCTTGTATAAAGAGGTGGAAGAATTTCAGGTATTAATTACTTGTGAATATTATTTATGGTTGTATTAAATGTTACAAGGTTTTGATTGCACATAGACTTTAAACTGTCTTTTTTAGGAAAAGGCAAATTCAAATTCAAGTTATATATTTGTCAGAACATGGTAGATACACATACATAACATAAAATATCATACATGGTCGTAAGAATGGAGACGTATCTCATGTCCTGTGTTACAGGGTACAAATGTTTTTTTTAGGCTTGCTTCTGACCGCCAACTCGCCTGATGTTAAGCGATGTTGTGGTTTACGATGGAGTACGCTTGCTTAGAAAAACCGATTCCCTTGTGATTTGAAGACGATTCTAGGGTTCTAGGGGACGGTTTTAGGGTTCCATACCTTATAAGGTAAAAACGGAACCCTTATCACTTTGAAAAAATAGAGAAAGAAAGAAAGAAAAAAGTTTATTTATGAACAAAATACTTTTTTTTAAAGCAAAAATACACGGGTTATAAAGTCACAAATCGGCCCCAACTCAGCATAATGCCGGCTGTTTACCAGCGCTGTACTTCCGTTCTTTGTTGCTCGTCTGTCCGTCTGTCCGTCTGTCTATCTGTCAAGACCCTTTTTCTCATGAACGCGTAAAGTCGATAGCCCGTTGGTAAAGTTGGTAGTAAACCTGCCTTCTGAGCTTGGGGGCGTGGGTTCGATTCCCACCTAGGACAAACATTTGTGTGATGAACATTTGTGTTTGTTCTATATCTGGTTGTTATTATCTATTAAAGTATGTATTTAAAACTATATATGTATGTATATCAGTCTCTGGCAGCCATATCACAAGCTTTGCTTAGTTTGGGGTCAGATGACCATGTGTGCAAAAATGTCCCGAATATATAAAAATAATAATAATAATAAGTTATCAAATTGAAATTTATATCAAATACTTTTTTTCCTGGGCTAGCGCCTTTATTAACTAAACAAAATACAAGCTAAAACTAAAACTACAAATACAGTTAGACTGCCCATAGACCGTTGAAGGTCTAAAGACAATCCAAATGCTCAAGCCCACTTGGCCAGTTGGCAGCGTACCCAGCATGCTGGCGGCATTACCACGTTGAATGGCAATGCTTATGCGTTATCAAATACTTGGGTCTAATGTTTCTTTTAGCTGTAAAAAATCAAACACTTGTAAGTCAATGCGATCAAAACTTAAATAATTGACTTATAGACGTGCTTAAGTAAAATAAACATCAAAACACAAAACTGCTCGTAACAGCCACTCTAAAAACATCATTTTAAATACCATTTTCAGTCTCGTTATAAGTTACAACAGCGTTTCACTCGAATAAAATTGCGACAGCGTTTCGAATGTGTTTGCTCGCGTGCTACACCCCGTGATATTCAAAATGCATTTAAGTATTCGTGACAAAATATTATTTAAGGCTCTCTTTTCCCACTTTAAGTAATTTTGGAAATTCTACTTTTAGTTTTTTTTTTCATTTATTTATGATTTATAAAAGAAAAGTACACAAATAAGGATATACTTAACAGCATTTATAAACCATTAAAGTTTATTATTAGCGCCATATGAAGTTTAAGTCGACGTCGATGTACTATAAAACAATATTAATATCTAATTTTACTTCCATGGTTAGCTTAAAATTATAAAAACGGAGTCATATCAAAACAGAATGCTTTATCTAGAAAACCGTAAAGACCGAAACATAAATAAGGACATATCGAAAAAAAAAAAACCAATGATTTTCGCTTTTCTTTCTTTTTTCTAAATCATTTATATACCTATTTACTAAATTATGTTCGATATCTTAATATACATTCATCCTTATGGAAGGAACTGTGAGTAATGGTAAATTTTACATAACAGCTGTATTTTTCTAAAAGTATGATAAAAACCTCAAAAATAGAAGTAACGAAACGCACGACCATGTGTAAGCGCCATGCTTGTGCTCCACTAAATGCAACTATAATATAATATATTAAGCACACACACATCACACATCATCAGCCATTAAATGTCCACTGCTGAACAAGGCCTCCCTCTTAGAGAGGGGTGTTGCCATAATCCCCACGCTTGGCAGGCGGCTTGGAGATCGCAGTACGTTCACCGTTCACAGGACGCTGCTGCCCATCCTCCGGTGGTTCTGGTCGCAGTTTTAGGACATACCCGGGTCCATATATTATATATATTAAGCCTCATGGTCATAATTATGTAGTAACTAGCGTTACTACATAATTAAAACTTGAAAAACCTCGCCTTAAAAATCGCCGTGACAAAATATAATTTAAACGCAGACATGCAGATGGAGAAACGTACAACGGCTCGAAGCGCAAAATGAGAGGGCGTAAGTACTATAAATTACCATTTTCTTAATTAATTATGTAAACAGAGTGGATTGCGCTCTTTTTGTAATAAAATTGTGAATGCAATTCGTTCTACATTTGGTTGTATTTATTTTTCTCCGTGACTAAGAAGGTAATTTTGTTCACACTACCAATCGCGGTAAGCAGAACTTTAAGTTAAAATTACGGATTTTATCATTTTATCATTTCAGCTTATCATGTTTCCACTGTTGGGACACAAGTCTTCTCTCAGAGAGGGAGGATGGACCCTAATCCACCATGCTGGCCCAGTGCATGTTGATGAATGTCTATTTTATTTTACTTGCATGGGAAATGTTAATCGCCATCTTCAATTTATGATGACCCCATCAATCCAGTTACCAACCCTGAACTTAGAGGAATCTATCGACATCTAATTTATTCAAATTAGTTAAAGCCTTTTGCGTTAGGTATATACAATTATACATATACTATAATATAATTATATATATGATGACAGGTGGAGTAAGGTCTTAACAGAGTGGTGGCCGAGACAAGGTAAGCAGAGCGTTGGTCGTCCAGCTGCAAGATGGGTCGACGATATTATTACTATCGCTGTACTCGATTAGCACAGGACTGAGGCAGATGGCATAGCAAGGGAGAGGCCTATACCCAGCAGTGGGATAAGGAAGGCTGTGGATGATGATGATAATTATGTATATTTCAAGGTACATACATACATTTTGTGACCTTACACTATCGAGTAAAAATAACGTCAGAGATATTTTTTTCCAGCTAAAATAATTTTACTGTCAAATACTTCGTAGAAAACGTTTTTCTATGTCTACTTATCGTTTAAACTTAATCCATATCAAAACTTCAAAAAAATTTACTAAATTGAATTTTTAAAAGTCCTTAACAGCTTTCCAAACTAAATCTATAAGCGTGATGTACTTTTATATTCGTAGAATTTTAGGGTTCCATACCCAAAGGTTAAAAACGGGACCCTATAACTAAGCCTAAGAATTCTGGCTGACTGTCTGTCCTACCATTAAATGGTTGTATCTTTTGAACTGTAATAGCCAGTTGAAATTTTCACATAATTATGTAATATTTTGTGAAAATGTCAACTGGCTATTATTTTTTATATTATTTATATATTACGGTTCGAAAGATACAGCCGTTAATAGGTCGGACAGACGGACGGATAGACAGACAGACGGACATCGTAGACTTAGTAATAGGGTAATAGGGCCCAGTTTTTACCCTTTGGGTACGGAACCCTAAAAACTAAACTACCTTCAGATTTAGTTAAATAAATCACGAGCAAATTTTTAGGGTACGTGGTTTGTTGCTAATAAATTAATGTTAGATTCGTAACGAGCCCTTGGGGAGTAATTCCTGAAGTTACGACTTTAGAAACCTTTGCATAGCGCGCTTAGGCTTTAGATATTTATGTTAAGACTAGCTGCGCTTTTCGGCTTCACGCGCGTGGACATTTTCTCATGAATAGTAATTTTTTTGAGATAATAAATTTACTAGCACTTAAGAAGGAATGTTCTGTCCCTTTCCTGAAAATTGCGTGTCAGTGTGGAGTTTGTATGGCGTACTAGTTACGTCATCTGTTAGTATAGTGTGCACTCTGTGAATATATTTAAATTTTATTTTCGGTAATCAGCTCTATTTATTATGTTCAGCTTTTTAACCGACTTAAAAAAAGGAGCAAGGTTCTTGTTAAGGTCTCAATTGACCATAAAAATATCTATATAATAGTATCACACAATCTTCTGGTGTTAGTTTATAAGCATACAATGACACTATTTATTAAAAAAAAATGTCTGTGGCACTCTTTCCTCTCTCTCTCTCTCTCTGAAAGATTAGGTCACAAGTCGGGTGCGCGCTGAAGATCCCTAACAGAATAAAAGAATACATATTTTTTTTTGTTTTGGAACCCTCGGTTCGCGAGTCTGACTCTTACTTGGATAGTGTTTTTTTTTCTGGGCAAGTGCCTTTATTAACTAAACAAAATACAAGCTAAAACTAAAACTACAAGTACAGTTAGACTGCCCATAGACCGTTGAAGGTCTAAAGACTGGCGGCATTACCACGTTGAATGGCAATGCTTATGCGTTGAGCCAGAAACACGCCAGCATTTTGGTCACGCGTCGCATTAACCAGGCGCTCTGAAAGATTTTTGAAAATGAGGTGAGCTCCCGGTCCCCAAGGGCCCAATGTCTCGACCCCAAACGCCTCAAATATATAACCACTGCCGAGGTTAGTGTTTATTATAAGAGACGAGCAAGTCGTCCACTGATGGTAAGCGTTAGCATCAATAAAGCAAAATCCAATCAAAAAGTGTCATTCCCTTTGAAGTGCTGTTTGCTATCAAGAGACGATATCAAAAAGCCTGATGCCGGAGCAATCTGTTAATGGAAGCGCTCGAACAAACTAGAGCTGGGAAACGAGACAAATATCACGGAGTTTTTGCATTGGAACCAGATATCTACTTAGAGTGATTCATTATTACTATATTATACAACTATCTAAGCATGAGGTAAAAGCCGTAGTAGCCTATTACGGAGACCGCTACACTTGAAAGCGTGAGGTCGCAGATTCAAATCCCGGGCCCGTACCAATGAGCTCTTTGGAGTTTACGTACGGATTTTCATACCACTGGCTTTTCAGTGAAGAAAAATATCTTGAGGAAACTTTCATACGTACGGAGAACAAATGTTATAACGTATGTGAATACACCAAATACGCAACTGGGCCAGTGTGGTGGATAATGGCCCGATCACCCTCTTAGGGGTAGGTCTAACTCCAGCTGAAGACCATTAAAAGGCTTATTATGCAAACAAGGTAGAGGAAGTAAAATAGCCTAAGCTTTGATAATCATCGTGACTGGTTATGGTCGAAATTGCCATAAGGCAGTAAAAAAAGCCATTAAGTGACAAATAAAAGGGAAGAATGGAAACCACTTGGCAGGAATGCAAACATGGTTGATATGCCCCAAGAACATCCTAGATTGTAATTACATCTTAGGTTTCCGCGATAACATTGAAATTTAATACTGAGTTTCATCGCGTGTATTTTCATTTTTTCCTGGGCAAGTGCCTTTATTAACTAAACAAAATACAAGCTAAAACTAAAACTACAAAAATACAGTTAGACTGCCCATAGACCGTTGAAGGTCATTTTTCATTAATTTAATTGACGTCTCAAACTCTTTAATGCAATCTTGAGTACAATTCATCATTTCTGCCATAGGACGTCCACTGCTGAACATAGGCCTCCCCCATCGATCTCCAAAAGGGCCGGTAGGATGCGGCCTGCATCCAGTGTTTCCCTGCGGTCTCTTTTAGGTCGTCTGTCCATCTTGTGGGTGGACATCCTACTCTGCGCTTACCATCATCATCACTGAGCATCATTGGGTCTAAATAAATATACCAAATTTTATTTTTATTAACTTGGACACACTTACATCACATTTGGGGTTTTGCTCAAGTGTGCTATATCGTAAACTGCATCATGGGTAACAATAAAACGCTAGCCTATTAACGTATAAAAAATATCGTTTGTGCACTACAATCTGGGTGTCTTCAAATCGCGAGTGAATTGATTTCTTCTAGACTAGCGTACTCCATCGTAAACCAGACAAATCACCCCTCGTTTACAAGCCTGCCTGTGTCTATAGGCTATAAAACAAGTATATAGGCTATATAGAGTAGGTATATCATCATCATCATCATCAGCCAGAAGACGTCCACTGCTGAACATAGGCCTCCCCCTTTAACCTCCACACTGAACGACAGCCTGCCTTTTGCATCCACTGGATGCCAGCGACTCTCACTATGTCGTCGGTCCATCTAGTGGGAGGCCTACCTACGCTGCGTCTTCCGGTTCGTGGTCTCCACTCAAGAACCTTTCTTCCCCATAGGTTATCGGTTCTTCGAGCGATGTGGCCTGCCCATTGCCACTTCAACTTGCAAATTTTTTAACAGCTATGTCGGTTATATATTAGTTTTATAAAACACTCAACAGTAACAGAAAGACAAACATTAATGTGATGAACAGTTGTGTTTGTTCTATATTTGGGTGTTATTATTTATTTAAGTATGTATTTAAAAATATATATGTATGTATCAGTCTCTGGCAACCATATTACAAGCTTTGCTTACTTTATTTTTGCACACACGGTCATCTGACCCCAAATCAGATGACCGTGTGGGCAAAAATGAATACACATCTAATATAAAACTTTTTTCAAGGACAGAAAATCAATATAAATTATCATTTGCCTGATTTTACGTACGAATAGAAACCACTAGAAAATCAGTGATATATCAGATGAATCATCACATCTGAGTATGAAAAACTGACCTTGAAAATATCTGCTTGCAAAATGATTATATTTACGTGACTAAATTGCTTCAACGCAGTTATAGTGAACACAGCCACCCACAACTAAAATACAAAATTAAAACTAATTAAGCCGACCGAGGCCAAAACGCGAACCAAACAAGGCAGAAATAAAGCCCGCACGATATCTCACGTCAAATGCAATAGAGCATTACCGCAAAATGTCGGCGCAACGGCGAAATGTCGGCGAGAGGCGAGCTAACGGTGTAAGAGAGGTTATACACGGGGACTTTTCACACTGCTAGTCTGTGGAATGCGCTGCCAGAATGAGAGTTCACCGGTAGTTACAATCTGGGTGTCTTCAAATCACGAGTGAATCGGTTTCTTCTAAGCAAGCGTGCTCCACCGTAGACCGCATCGTCGCTTTACATCAGGCGAGTTGGCGGTCAAACACAAGCATATTATTCAAAAAAATGCAGCAATAGAGGTAATAGCTGTGTAAGTAACACTCGCATAGATAAAGTGTGGCTAAAAAAATCAGATTGTAGCTGGTAGCCAATATACTATAGTAAAATATTAATAGATAATTAATAAATAAATAAAAATAAAATAATTTTATTGTAATTATTAATATTTTATTATTTAATTAATGGAATGTAATTCTCATGGTTTAATTGATGTAACCGTTTTAATTAAATAAATAAACTAAATATAAATTATTTTATCCAAATTTTTACAACGTTATTGCAGCTACTATAGTATAGTAAATTCAAACAGATATTAAAGCATTTCTTTGAATACAACCCATATAAAAAATTAAGTGAATAATTATGTTTCAATGAATTTCACAGAATCCTCATTTTTGTAAGTTTAGGCAGTTTTGGGTTAGTTTAATTGTATTAATATAGTTCAGTTTTTAGTTGTTAATTTTGTTTTTAGTATTAAATTTTTTGTTGTATAAGTTAGGTGATTTTTATTTAACTCTTATAACATATTAACAATTTTTTTGTAAAAGTGACTTGCCTATAACGTTCAAATTTTTTATGCCCAAAAAAACTGATTTCTGATTTCAGACGCATACTCTCAAAGGCTGGAATGTAGGAAGTACTTTTATTGTTTTGATAATTTTTGTAGAATATTGGCATTATATGATATTTGAAATTTCATAAGATTAGACAAGTAAAAAGTGCCTACCTACCCCGTTCAAACGTGAAGGAGTAATATAGTACGACCATCAAAATCAATCGCAATGAATTTTTCTAAAACCCATCGGGGGTTTTAGAAAAATTCATTGCATAGGAGCTGGTAATCTTCAAGCGGCAGAACAGTTTTTGCTCCACTAAACGCGACTTTAATACAATATATTAAGCTTTATGGTCATCTGTAGTAACAAGCTTTTTGAAGTTATACTTCTTATGCGACTTGCAACAAGGATGCGTTAAACGTTTCACGCTACCATGGAGGGGGAATTTTTCTCTCTCGTATGGTTGCGAAATGTGTATCCTTTTTTCGCACTGCGACTAGCAGACCCGGTAGTGTAATGGTGTCGCTAATGGATTGAGAAGCCTAAGGAGCTAGGTTCGAATCTCGAGAAAAGCATGTTCTTAAATTGTTAATAATTTTGCCCTAGTTATAATTTTAGGGTTCCTTGTTGAAGTTGTTAACAACTTTAGTTTAATCATTTAATGTATAGATGAACGAGTAACACCATTGTAATTAAACTGTATTGGCGAAGTTCACACGTGTTCGTTGACAGTTGACAGTCTGTTGTCAACTGTCAGCAAACACCGTATATAAGTTGCGGGTGCATTGTAATCGTCCTCTTTCTGTGCTCGGACCTCGAAGCGAGAACAAGTGTAAATAAATTATGTTTACACATAACATTTGTTTTACAACAGTTCTAGAGTGATTTATTGGCCGAAAAGCTAACAAATCAGAATAATAAACAATAACTTCTTCCGCGCGGAGGGACTCCACGCACAATTTTTTTTAAAATGGCGATTCAGTCACGCGTTTGCGTCGCTGCCGCTGTTAAAGATTACTGTGAGTAAGCGCTCTAATGGCGAAACGACGCGAGAGCCGTTTCTCTCAGTGCTCGGCCATTGTTTGGGAATGCCCTAGAAGGTAAATAGACCTGATTTCATGAGCTCAGATAAGCGCTCGCTGGCAAATTAGGCTAGAATCTAAAGCGTACTGGAAATTGTATAACATTTAATACAGTTTGTGGAATTATCGTTTATATACGAAATTGGCGTATTTCACGGTACTTTTAACGTTTAAAGGTCTGAGTGATGCAGAATTGCGATGTCAGTTCATTTTCTTTATGTCTTAAGCCACATACCCTATAATTATAATTACAGATTTTACTCCTGGTTTTGCCTGCAGTTTTATTCCACGAACTAATTTTGATATTTTGTTCCTTAGCCCTTGAAGGGCTTCCACTGCTATATCTCTATATAGTAAAAATTAAAGTCGCTTTCCGTGTTTGTCTGTCTAACTCTTCCTAAACCATGCAACGGTTTTTGATGCAGTTTTCACCATCAGTTAGAATCCGCTATCACCGCCCAAGATACGCACTTAAATTACACCCGTGCGAAGAGGGGGTGGGTCGCTAGTTATTCATATAGTAACGCTTACACTCTTCGTTTTTGACTAGGATTCTCTGTGTCAGGAATACCATGAATACAAAAAGATATTATGGACAATTAACACCCGAAGCAGATATTTAAATTCATCATTAAAACATTTGCTCGGTTGAATATAGAACCCAGAATCGCCGGGTTCTATTTTTTACTGATAATAATATCTTTAACAACAAATGTTTGATTCATCATCATCATTTCAGCTATAGGACGTCCACTGGTTTCTAGGTCCTAGGTTGGAAGTGACTTGCATCCAGAATTTCCCTGCGGATTCTTTTAGGTCATCTATCCATCTTGCGGGTGGACTTCCTACGCTGAACTTACCGGTCCGTGGTCTCAATTCAAGAACCTTTCAGACCCATTGGCCATCTTGCGTCATCATCATCATTTCAGCCATAAGACGTCCACTGCTGGACATAGGCCTCCCCCATCGATCTCCAAAAGGGCCGGTTGTAAGCAGCCTGCATCCAGCGTTTCCCTACGGTCTCTTTTAGGTCGTCTGTCCATCTTGTGGGTGGACGTCCAACCCGCCTGCCAAGCGTGGCGAGTATTGGCAATCCCCCCCCAACAATATGACATCTTGCGTGATATGTGCTAAATAAAATAATAAGTTAAATTTAATTAAATGTGCCCTGCCCACTGCCACTTCAGCTTGCTAATCCGGTCGGCTATGTCGGTTTTCCATCGTCTACGGATCTCCTCATATCTGATTCTATTTCGTAAAGAAAGCCATCTCCATAGCTCGTTGTGCGACTTTGGGCTTGCTTATGAGACCCATAGTGAGAGACCACGTTTCAGTGCCGTGAGTGATTAATTTCATGTTAATATTATATCACGTTCGAACTGCTGCCAGCTGCAATTCAATGTGATTTCATACTCGTCGTTAATAACGCGTCAGTCAATTTAATACTAGTAATTTATTTACCTGGAGTTACGCAAATTAGTTGGAATGCATGACATCAATTATGATACAATAGGTTATCGAACAGGTGTTTGATTTGTTGAAAATAACAAACTTATGTAAAAACTAGCGACCCGCCCGCCCGGCTTTGCACGGGTGTAATTTACGTGCGAAGCCGGGGCGGGTCGCTAGTTATATATATAAACCTTCCTTGAAAATGTATCTAACTGATGGTGAAAACCGCATCAAAATCCGTTGCGTGGTTTAGGAGGAGTAAGCGGCCATACAGACATACAGACAGACAGTTGTTTGCATTGAATAGGCTCCGAAACTACTAAACCGATTTGAAAAATTATTTCACTGACGGGAAGCTACACTATCCCCGGGTGACATAGGCTATAATCTATACCCGTGCAAAGCTGGGGCGGAACGCTAGTTTATATTATATACAACTTATCGATAAAATTATTACTATTAAAAATATAATATATACAGATAAAGTAAGTTAATAAAAAAACAGTTTTTTTTAAAATTTTGTGTTTGTTTTTAAGTAATGAATTGGATAATTGATGATAAATTTTTATTTGATTAACACTGAAAGCCGAAGTGTATGTCAAAATAATAAGTCGAATTTTATTAACATCAAAGCAGCCCAGCTTCTGTTCCTTCTACAAATACTTTTTAGTAATATAACTAAACTTCCTGACCTACCCACTGCCAGTACTGCCACTGTAGATTAACGACCTAACAAAACAACCTAGACTCCAAAGAAACCTAGACAACGCTCAGAAACAATCGGAAGAGTAACAGGAAACAGATTTTCTGTTCTATCTTTCTAGAAGCTTCTTTTATATATTTTTCTAGAAAAAAGGAATGTTTTCTTCTGTTTTTCTTTGTGATTTCACGGGTAATGACTCCGGAACTTGTTTACGTAGTTTGATTAAGGTTTTGTAGCAATAAAACTTGTATAGATACAAGAAATGTGGAAGTTGCGTAAAAAGATGCTCTGGGGAGCGTTTAGGCGGGATATTTATGTCGTGACTTAAACTGTTCTTAGGCGTTCTCTTGAATTTAAGAATAAGAATAAGATATATTTATAGCCAAAAAACAAAAACAATGAACATGTACTATAATAAGAAACATAAGGAGAAACAGTGTTTGGTAATTTGTTATCTGACAAAAAAGGGAGGAGATTCTCAAGACAAAGCATTTTTTGTCCTAGTAGCAAATGGTGTTTGCTACTAGGACAATTCCTAGAAATTAGAAATATTCGTCATAACATTCTTTTTCCCACAGATAAGAGAAAAAATATATATTTTATTACTTAGTCACATACTTTTGCATGCCAAATTATTAAGATCTACATCATCATCAACACCAATATTTCAGCCATAGGACGTCCTTTGCTGGACATAGAAAGAAAGAAAGAAAGAAAAAAATATTTATTTATGACAGAAACAAAGTATATAAACATTATGAATAAAATTAAAACAACAAAGTAATAGTTTCTGTCACAAGCCGATCCCAACTCAGCGTGATGCTGGTTGTAAACAACCAGCGCTGGTCTTCCGTTGGAACCGACAGGTGACGTCACGCACGTCAGGCAGCAGGTGTGCGTTGCTAAAATACTATATTACCTATGATATACACATACAAACACGAAAGCAATTTTGTAAATACCTACTCAAAACCTAAACATAAAACATTAAATAAATAAACTACTAATAAAACTATAAGATTATAGCAGAATGCAATGTAGAATTATGTAATATGTATGTATGTAATATTGACTAGTTTAAATCATGTTTAAATTGCGCTGGTGTCGTTCGTTAAAAGCTCTTCACTTTTTTGATGTTCATATAAAAACTCTTTGAGTTTTGCTTTAAAACCATAGATACTTTGCAGATTCCTTATCGGCGGCGGGATGTTGTTCCAACACTTGGTCGCAGCATAGCGGAAGCTGCCTCTGAAGGCAGCTGAGCTATGCTGCTCTGTTATGAGCTGCGTTGAACATTGACGGGCCATATGGGATCTTGACTTCCACGATAATTTATCATATAAATATCCCGGTTGCTTATGCTTTATGACACCGAAAAGAAGATACGCTAAGTGAACATAGACCTGGCCCATCGATCTCTAAAAGGGCTGGTTTGAAGCGGCCTGCATCCAGCATTACCCTGCGGTCTCTTTTAGGTTGTCTGTCCATCTTGTGGGTGGACGTCTTACGCTGCGCTAACTGGTCCGTGGTATCCGTGATACTTTTCATCGTCATCATCACCATTTTTCATCACTACGCGGGTGAAACCGTGGGGCGTAGCTAATCTTCTAGAAAAACTAATTTTATCTCTTTTAAAATCTAACTAAATCTCCTTTAAAAGGCCAAACTATATCTCCTTTAAAAAGCTAACATCGCCTTTAAAAATCAAACTATATTATATCTCCAACAAATCGCAGCTCAACATTAACATGTTTGCATATTTTATTTACAAGCAATTCCGTAAAATCTTTGTCTTCAAAAGAAGCTCGAATCCTTGAGGCCTAGTAAGAGAAAAATAAAGGCAATCCACGACAGTCCAGATTATTCCGGAATGCTCAGGGGATGTCGCCGAATTGCGAATCAAGGGCTCTGCCATTTATAATTCAGTATATCTAAGTGCTTACTTGCCATACCTTCGCCACAGTGTAAGGAATGTGTTTTGTAAACTTGTTTAGTTCTGCGGTCTTGACCTTGAAATGTAACGGAGGGAAAATAAACCAGCCAAGTGCGAGTCGGGCTCGAGCACTAAAGTTCCGTACCACCACAAAATATAATAAAACCGACTTCTAAATTAGTAAAATATGGTGGCATTTCGATTCCGTGAGAGAAATTATAAGGTCATCCAAGTAATGAATAAAAATTTGTCATGACTTACACTTGGCCATTATTTATTATTTGTTGTTATACTTTAGAGTGTTTACTATAATCGTGCCAAGTAAGACACTTGTATGTATTACCGTTTTTGCATTAGAGCAATTGAAAAATACGTTAAAAAATACGTTTGTTGTATCCTTTTGTGTTTACTTTTAGACTTTTTATTTCTTAGTTAATCCGCCGTAACATTACATATTCTGTGAAAATTTCAACTGGCTATCTGTTACGGTTTGGAGACAGACAGACAGTCAGACAGACAGCGTAGTCTTAATAATAGAGTACCGTTTACACCCATTGGGTAGGGTACCCTAAAAAGAAAGACATCCATACATCCATACATTTTATTGAGTGCAAAAACCGTTTTCTATTGAACTGCTGATATTTCTTTCACGATTTCAGAGTTGCTCCCATAGTAAACGTGGGTCATAATGATGGGTAAAAGACCTCTTTCGGCTTAGTACAGCCTTTCTGCGTAACCTAGTATTAGTGTGATATTAAGCAGGATTAAATTTACATTGGATGTATAATAATATTTGTAGCTAAATATCAGTGGTCCAGTTATACCATCGTTATATCGTGTTTTTTTTTTTTGTTTGTTTAAACGACTAAGATAACATAACGCCAACCCTGACGTCATTCAAGGATAAATGAAGGTCAATCATATTTAATCAAAAATATTCGTCACCTGTGCCTATTTTTTTATAAAAATTTATGTATAATGATCAGTGAGTTTATTGCTCGAATTGAATTTGTAATTACAATCTATAAAAAAATATGTACAATCCCTATTTTCCCAAAAGCATCATGCTAATATTATAAATGCGAAAAGTTTGTTGGTTTGTTTGTTCCTCTTTCACGCAGCAACAGAGCAACGGATCGACCTGATTTTTTTATTTTACTTTTCATCATCATCATCATCACCATTTTTCATCACTACGCGGGTGAAACCGTGAGGCGCAACTAGTACTATATAAACAGTGGACGCAAAAAGTTTATTGATAAAAGTATCAATCCAGATAAGTTAAAACGAGTCTTTATGCACAAAATATCATACTCTAAGATAGGCGATGGCAACAAAGTCTGTATTGGCAATTAGCCAGGCATTTTAATATATTTTTTTAAACCTATAATTTCATTACCTCATGATTATAAAGCAAATAAATATTGCATTGTCATTGAATTATGAACTGTATTTAAAGTTTCAAGTCTGTAGATTTTTTATTTTATTTTTTTGCTTAACAGACAGGCAGGAAAACAAGTTAAAAAATATTCAACAATGGCAACACCAAACCATAGATAAAATATAAAATATATGTAAGATGTAGGTACACTTTCTACTATAAATATTCTGTGTCTCCTTCGTTTTTTTTTCCAAACCTACGTAAACATTTTATCGGTACTCTCCCGAGGCTATAAATTGTTAGGATATTTTTTTAATTTGTGAAATATGCTTGACGTTTAGATTTTTGTCGTAATTTTCCGGCCTGTTATTTATGATGTTTCATTCGATTCCATTTTAATTTTGCCGGGAATTATTAATATATTTTTGAATTGGTTTTGAATTGTTGTAAACTACTGTGAGCTATATTGTTTGCGGTGCCATATTCAGCTCCATATTTACCTTGTTATTTAATTTTTTACCATTAATTGATAATATGGAAATAGAATTTTTTACCAATAATGAAAATTTAATAGTCTATCCTCAATTGCACACCCCTTCTTCTACGTCTTCTACAAATCATTTTCATCTTAAGGTTGCCTGGAAGAGGAAGGCCGCCAGTTGTTACACTAGTGTTTGTAATGTTATAATAGACACAAGACATGATTTTGTTACTTTTTGGAAATTCACACTCATTGATTTTAAATCTTCAATTATGTGAAAATGTGCGAACGAGAGAGCTGCAGAGGGTATACAGGCCCCTTAAAGGGCAAAACTTTGAAAGCAAAAGCGCTTTGATTCCACTTTTATTATGCGAGTGCTAGTCTGTGGAATGCGCTGCCTGAATGGGTGTTCCCCGATAGTTACAATCTGGGTCTCGGTTTCTTTATGGCAAGCGTGCTCCACCGTAGAAAGCATCATCGCTTTACATCAGGCGAGTTGGCGGCCAAACGCAAGCATATTATTAAATTAAAAATAAACGTGATTTAATTTGCTGCTCCTATAACAAATTCAAATAGTAAACCGTAGACGTGGATCTTGTGTCAAGTACAAAATTCACGAAAATAGTGACCTGTATTTTACCTCATAAGTTTAGATATGTACATTTTAGAAATGCCGACAAACTAATTCAAATCCAACGTCACCGTCGTCAAAACTATCTTTATTATTTATTTTTCAACGTTTTTATTACAAACTAGCTTAATCCCGCGGGGCTACCCGCGAAGTTCCAATTTTCCCGCGTTTTCTGGGAGAATAAGTACCCTATGTCCGTCCATATGATGTACACTATCATCCTGCCAAATTTCGTTAAGTTCGGCTTAGCGGTATAGTCATGAAAAGCAAACAAACATCCAGACAGAGAGACAGAGTTACTTTCGCTTTCATGATATTAGTAAGGAAGGATAAGGATATGCAGTTTACTAAACAGTCACAGCAGTTTTAGTTTGCCTTTAATTTGTACCTTGTAGAGCGCTGCCCAAAATACATATTTTAAAGTAAACAGATAAAATATTTTACTACCACTTTTTGCCTCAGTATTCTCAAAAACTCGTCTTTTCTGTTATCATTTTTTCTCGACCATTCGCTGACTCTACCCACGAATCTAGAAATAAGGGCTATATGCTTATGCTTTAAGAGTCCTAAAAAGATTTTTCAGAAATAGGTACAAAGTAGTTTACTGAATAGCCGCTTTTTTCAAGATAAAAGCGTCAAGTAGGCGTCCTCTATCTCACCTCATGTTTATCTATACTAATATTATAAAGAGGAAAGATTTGATTGTTTGTTTGTTTGTTTGTTTGCATTGAATAGGCTCCGAAACTACTGAACCGAAGAAAAGCCAAGAAGCCAAGATGTTGATGCAAATGTACCATTTATTTATAGATTATAAGTGTCCGTGTGGAAGTTGTTAGTTAAGTGTTTGTGTGATTATGTGTACTTTAGCTTTACGGGGTGGCATAGTAATTTCATGACAAAACCCCATTAAAAAAAAAAAAAAAAAAAACTACTGAACCGATTTGAAAAATTCTTTCACTGACGGGAAGCTACACTATCCCCGGGTGACATAGGCTATAATTTATACCCGTACGAAGCTGGGGCGGACCGCTAGTTCCATATATTTGTTAACTTCGAGAAGAAAAAGTATTGACAAAACCCTAACTAGTATTATAGAAATGAAAGACAGAGAGACAGATATCTTCGTCTCTCGTCTGTTAGTTTGCTTTTCAAAACTAAACGGCTCAACCGATCTTAACAAAATCTAGCAGGGTGACATAGATCACGAGGACGGGCATTTCTTTTTACTCTAGAATATGCGGGAAAACTGGAAACTCGCGTGTAGCACCGCGGAATCCAGCTAATAAACAATATGTTATTACTATACAATACAATACAATATTACTTTATTACACACCGAAAATACAAATGAAACTTAATTAACATAAAAAACAAATATACTATATTATATACTATATGACTACTTCTATTCTTTAATCTTTTGTAGGGTAATTTCTGGCAAATAAGATCATAGAAAAAAAATGTTTTTCCCGTGCGAGATAAGATCGTTAATTCTCAGATATTTTTATAAAAAGAGCTGCATTTTGGTATCTAAAATAATTAAAGATGACCTTTCAAAAAAAATACCGCCGTAAAGCTTGTAGTTTTTTTATAATTTTTTACTTTATTTAAGTTTAAATGCTTGCTGTGCTTACAGCGAAGCCAACGCGCACAGCAAGCCAGTTGTTAGTTGTTAGTTTGCTTTTCAAAACTAAACGGCTCAACCGATCTTAACAAAATCTAGCAGGGTGACATAGATCATGAGGACGGGCATTTCTTTTTACTCTAGAAAATGCGGGAAAACTGGAAACTCGCGAGTAGCACCGCGGAATCCAGCTAACAAACAATATGTTATTACTACACGACTACTTCTATTCTTTAATTTTTTGTAGAGTATTTACTGCCAAATAAGATTTTAGAATTAAATAGTTTTGCTTGTACGAGATACGATCTTTAATTCTCAAGAATTCTTATAAAGACAGCTGCATTTTAATATCAAAAAAAATTTAAGGTACAGGCTAAAAAACCGCCGAAAAGCTTGTACTTCAGTGATCTAGTGTGAGGACCGTTAGATAATTCTATCGAGGGCACATAATCTCTGTATAAGCATGTTCAATTTACTTTAGTATAAAATTTATCTGTAATAATATCTGTAAATGTTTATACAGTAATAAATATATTTTCATAAAAAAATGTTTTTTTCATTATTTCACATGAAAATGTATCGCAAGGAAAGCATTGAAATACCAATAAAATAAAACCACAACCCACAGCGTGAAATAGAAGAATCTGCAGGGATTTTATTGAATTTAAGCGTTTCAGTGTACATATTATTGCATATAATATTTCACGTGGAAATGGCCACTTATTCAAGAAACCACAAGAATTTGATTCGAAAATTACAGTTTACTCTGTTATTTGGTTAGGAATTGACCGTAGTGCTCGGGAATCGCACAAAATACTGAATTCATTACTCGAAAGCCGGATGTCCTGTATCAAACCTTTGAAAGGGCCATCCTAAGTCAATAATATATTAGTATAGGACCCAATATGCTCGAATCCTTTCATACAAGAGGTATGTACCTATGTGTTTCAATTATGTATGTAAAGGCTGAAAAGACTGGCTCAGAAAAATACCGCGAAAGGACCAAAGCCTTACAAATTCCAATGGATAACGAAATCAATTAACATGCCTATCGACCCAGAATTTCACGTCCAAATTGTATAAATTTCCTATGTACTAGAAATCTTACTGTATTTACCTTCAAATCAGATATGATCCGCACACACACACTGCACTAACACAACACTATTGTGTACTCATGTACTCACTCACACAAGTGTATAGAAATCTGTCACAGGTCACAAAAGCATACGTGCTTTGACATTTATAAAAATGTTACCGTAGATGCGCTACGGCGTAGCGTGTACTACGGGCTACGCTCGAGCTACGACTGCCGTAGCACTCCCCCCTCTCCCTTCACCCCGTGGGCGCACAAGAAAACGCCTCGCGAATTTCCATTATTTTATTGTTTCTTCAAAATTTTCAATAAAACTTGTTTACGTGGAAAATTATGTTTGAGTAAATGTTTTACTTAAGAGTTAAAGTGTATCTTAGCAACAAGATTCGAACTAGTCAAAGTAAAATCATTGGAGTTGCTAAAGTTTAGTCTCGAAGAGAACCCCAAACATTTTTAATGAAATTGGAGTGGTGTATATTGGAGTTATGTAAAATAGACGAATTGTTTTGCACTTCTGTAACAAAAACGTCTGAATCTTTTTAAAATTTTGAAATTTTACGTAAGTACAAGCACATAATTTTTTTATTATTTGTTTTTGATAAGAAAATTTATGAAAACGCAACGCACGGAAGACGCAGACGCAGTGTAGGTAGGCCTCCCATTAGATGGACCGAAGACATAGTGAGAGTCGCTGGCATCCAGTGGATGCAAAAGGCATGCTGTTGTTCAGTCTGGAGGTTAAAGGGGGAGGCCTATGTTCAGCAGTGGACGTCTTCTGGCTGATGATGATGATGAAGTAAATTTATGACAAAATCGCTTCGTACTATTATTATTTTGAATATGAAAATTTATAACAAAAATTCTTAATAGAATGTTCAAGCGTTTTACATGTTTTTACGATCATAATACTATCTCTGTCACTGTCACTTTCCTGATATTTCTAATAAGAGAGAAAGTGACCGAAATAATTTCGATATTTTTTTTGTCCATGATGTCGGTACGATTTAATGACAGCCACAGACTAGGTAAAGCTACTACGTCTTTGATTACAGTACTTATACTTTTTTTTAAGAAATACAATACTGTCCAAGGTTTGCTAACTAAATGAGTTAAAACGTTCCATATGAATAGCGTTAGCATAGCTAATTCCATTTTTTCATTTAGACAATATCCCCACTACAAAGATACTAAACTCGGTCCAAGCATTTATTTTCTCTGACAGCTGCAAAAACCGTGTAAAAAGTTGAATGAAAACACGAATTCCGCTCACTTTCGCAGGTACCCGATATACTTCAATTAAATATTAAAAGAACTTGTTTTTTTCAGATTTTTACAATGTTTTTGCAGCTGTCTGAATAAGTAAATGCTTGGACCGAGCACGCCACTTTGACAGATAGCCACCATTATTCCGACCACCACTATGTGCTACTTTTTTTTAAACTAAAATTATATTACACTAGCTTCGTCTCCGGTTTCACCCGCGTGAATATTCTTTCAGTAACCGTAAAAATCCGGGATTAACAGTATCCCATGCCACTTTCCAGCTCTCATCATCATCATCTGCCAGAAGGCATCAATTGCTGAACATAGGCCTTCCTTTTAGACCCTCCACAGACATACTGAACGACAGCCTGCCATCTGCATCCACTGGATGCCCGCGACTCACGATGTCGTCGGTCTATCTAGTGGATGCGTCTTCCGGTTCGTGGTCTCCACTCAAAACCTTTCTTCCCCATCGGTTATCCGTTCTTCGAGCGATGTGGCCTGCCCATTGCCACTTCAACTTGCAAATTTTAACAGCTATGACGGTGACTCTGGTTCTTTGGCGAATATCCACGTTCCGGATTCTATCACGCAAAAAAACTCTGAACATAGCTCTCTCTATTGCCCGCTGCATTAATTCTCGATTTCAGGGTTAGTTCCATAGTAAAAGTTGTTCATAATGATGACTACAATGACCTCTTTTCGGCTTAGTACAGTCTATATGCGTAACCTTGTATAAAAGATGTATTTAACTTATCTTGTTTCCAAACAACGCTCCGTTAAACTTACCAAACCATTTAATTATCCATGATAATCATAAAACCAAATAAGCTTTTACTGTAAGTTATCATAAAAACAATTGAAGTAAGTTCTATATTTAATTTTCTGAAATTTTAATGTGGATTAGTTACAATGAAACCGTAAAACAGAACAAATTTTCATTTGAATCGACCAAAAACGTGAGGTGTAAGAAAGGTGTTAAACACTCAATTATACCTTCACTAATATAATTTCTACCTCTGTATTTATCTTAACGTAGTTTGCATATTTACCGAGGGTAGTGTTAATTGTTATATGGTTATAATAACTATTAATATCTTCGTCTCTTTCCCTCTTAGAAACCTCTCGGTTCAGTACAATCACCCTGGTTTGGTGCGAGGTGTAAGAATGTGGTCTCTTAATCACATTGAGAGCTATTTTATACTAAAACCTAAAGCGAACAAATATCAAATCATTTTCAAATCAAATCAAATCATTTATTCCTTTAAACATTATACAAAAAGTTACATCTTATTGGACTAGTATTTTGATACATAATAAAATAAGTATACTACCGCCGAACTAGGCTCGAAGCCTGTGTAACAGCATGCAGCGCCCTTTCCCCAGGGATTGAGACTACCAAAGATTAGCTCTAAAACATAATATCAATAGTTATAATAATTTAATTAACTACATTTTATATTTGTATTTTTATATTTTATACATGCAAGCACAATATTAATAATGGATAATTTAAAGAATAACAAAAAAGATGAGTGATGTGTGAGTTAGTTCCTCTCTGTGTGTGAAATGTTTGTGTGGGGTGTGTCTGGCGTATGTATGTGTATGAGGCATCGTCGCAATCGTCACACTCAATCGAGTTGGGCTCAATTGAGTGTGACAATATATTGTCAAAATAGTTTAACAAATTTTATGTATTTTTCTAATAATTTGATAGTTTACAGCTATTTTTGACTCGTTTGTAATGGCGGCACCACACTTCGTTATTTGTATTCGCGTATTTTATTTGGCGAATACGCGAATACAAATAACAAAGTGTGGTGCCGCCATAAAAGGTAAGGTTGAAGTTCTTTGCATTTGTACGTTTATTTCCATTCGACACTGATTGTATCCTCTAGATATAAGTTTTTTGTAAAGGTGTCGAATAATTTTTTTTTTCTTTCTTTCTTTCTTATATTTTGCTTGTCAATGTCTGTCACTGCCTAACTTACCTTTTAGAGCACCTCAATATTTGCACAAATAACTCGACTAACTCTTCGGAGTTATGAATAGTTCTTTGTTAGCGCAGAGTGAATTTCAAGGCACTATTTTTTTTTTTTTTTTTTTTTTTTTTTTTTTTTTAATTTTATACAATCCTCCTCTTGGCTCAGTCATTAGATCAGTTCGATTGTGCGAAATTATTGTATCAAAAAAATTGTGTTATATTATTGTTATTGTGTTGTGAGTTGTAATTATTTTTTGTTATTATTGTGTCTTCCGGATACTTACATTGTTTCATCGGTTTCATTGGTACCATCAACATCATCATCAGCCAGAAGACGTCTACTGCTGAACATAGGCCACCCCTTTTAACGTCCACACTGAACGACAGCCTGACTTTTGCATCCACTAGATGCCCGCGACTCTCACTATGTCGTCGGTCCATCTAGTAGGAGACCTCCCTACACTGCGTCTTCCAGTTTGTGGTCTCTACTCCAGAACCTTTCTTCCCCATTGGTTATCGGATCTTCGAGCGATGTGGCCTACCCATTGCCACTTCAAGTTGCAAATTTTAACTGCTAACTGGTACAATAATTAGAAATAGGTTAAATCGACTCTTAAGATTAATTATCAAGCTAACATAAGTATTGTATCAAATACAATAAAATGTTAAGTGGTCATGTTGATATACGCACCCGTATTCAATCACACAAGTTATGTAATTCTGCTTTATGAAGAGTCACTTTCCAATATTTTACCACAGCCTTGCCGCAACGCATCGTGTGGCCAAACACTTATAAATAGAAATCGTAAAAGACAAAATACAAATGCTTTTTTTTTTTAAATAAATAATAGGCTTGCGCTTGACCGCCAACTCACCTGATGTTAAGCGATGATGCGGTCTATGGTGGAGCACGCTTGCCTAGAAGAAACCGATTCACTCGTGATTTGAAGACACCCAGATTGTATCTATCGGGGAACACCCATTCAGCTTCTGCTATATCTCCCTACCACGCAATCCTCTTTTTACTTGCACCACCCATCTACATCCCAGCGTCACGCATGCGCACGTCACAAAAACCTCTGACTTGCGTATACCCCAATTTTTTCGTTCACTTAATTACGCGAACAAAAGTTTGGGTTCACTTTCCAATAATAACATGGGCTTGTTAGGGTACGGTAGGTAAACTATCAGAGATTAGGTAGGTATGTTTGCGCAGCGTTACATGTGACCCTTCTTAATAGCATGATTGTTTTTCTTTGACGGGGCTGATTGAATTTGAGATAATGATGCAGGAATGGCACACACTGATGGGTATTCAAGCGTTTTTGATTAGATATAAACATTCGGGATTTTTTTGCACACACGATCATCTGACCCAAACTAAGCAAACAGCCATATCGCAAGTTAGTTAGCTTGCCAGAGATTGATATACATACATGTATATTTTTAAATACATACTTAAATAGATATTAACACCCAGATATAGAACAAACCCAAAGTTTGTCCTAGGTGGGAATCGAACCTACGCCAAGCGCAGAAGCCACGATCACTACCAACTAGACCAACGGGCTATCATACAGAAGATATTTTTATTGAAATCACTTAATTACGAACAACAGAGTAATTTATGTTGATTATGTAACTAATATGTAGAAAGTTTTTTTTTTTTATTATTAAAACGGACGTGGTTTTCACACATTTTATTTAAATTACACTGGAATTACTCACGTAAGAGCCTGTCACTATAGTATAGTTTTAACCGCATTAAGCGATCTTTTTCAAGATGAATGCAGGCGAGCGGCTGCATCTCACTTGGCACTCAAAAAAAACTACTATAATAGTACTTTACGACTGAGACGATATAAAGTTAGTTAATATTAATGTGATTCTGTTTTACAAGAACACTTATGTCTTTAGCGTTATTAGCGCCTGTATTATGTGTGTTTTATATGTATAGATATATATATATATATTATACTATGTATCATTTAGTAGTATTTATTTAATGGTATCATTAAAAGTGTTTTAGCATCCCCCGTCGATCCTGTTACGTAAATTCTTTCCATCCAATGGTTGCCTGGAAGAGATCACTTTTAGCGATAAGGCCGCCACTTGTGGCACTAGCTCGTAAGTGTTTTCTATCGTGTTGTAAATTTTATTTCTGATGTACACAATAAAGAGTTTTTATCTATCTATCTGTCATTGTGTTTACGGTTTTAAAATTGTATCAATCGTAAAGTTTAGGATAGTCTCCGCGTTTACCATCAAGCAGGCGAAGTTTTATTTATATTGGAAAACTATTAGCTTGAAGCCCATCGTTTTAGAATGTAGCGCTTTTATATATATATAATGGTTTTGCTTTATTTATGTCATTTCGACCATCGCGCTATTCAATCGGAAGTTAGACAATTTTTCGGAAAAAACTATTGGTATTTTATAATTGAAAATTGTTTTGATGCAATATTTTTTTCTTTTTTTACTTTAGATTACTTTTAACTGGAATAGAGAGAATTTGTATCTTATGACACAATGCTTTTTAGGGTTGTTTTTGTTGCAAATATCATGCACACTTTCAAACGATGCGACGATTTTAGGACAAAGACTTTAACTAAAGTTAAATGATTATTAACGGGATATTTACTGTGGTAAGGTTGTGGAATGAGCTCCCGATATTTCGGCACACCCGTGTCTGTCTTCCCGTGAACATGGTGCATGTAACTGCGCCGAAATATCGGGAGCTCATTCCACAACCTTACCACGGTAAATATCCCGTTAATAATCATTTAACTTTAGTGAACAATAGTTTAAAACAGTGTTAAAGACTTTAACGTTTTTACGCTGGTTGCAACACATATTTTTCGTACAAATGTATATAGATAATTAAATAAAAATGTTTGTATTTAGGTATACTGTTTTACCACTTGACCGCTTTTTAAAACAACGTACAGGTTAATTACATTAATGATATATAAATACAGTAATTGTTTGCTTACGTACGTAATTAGAGAGAAAAGAGTGGAGCAAACTAAATAAAAATTAAGCCCTGAAAACCTTTTAGGGGCAAGTTGTTTATCAAATTAAACCTTATTTATTTGACAAACTTTCGGACGGTGCACAATTGAAAATAACGGCCAAGCGTGAGCATAACTAGGAGATGAAGAGTTCTGTACCAGTAACAGTGGAAATTAACTACCGTAGTAAAGTTGCTAGCATTTGACATCTACGTGGACTAACGAAGTTTTAATATATTATGACAAACCACTCCGTTCTCTGTTTCATGCTTTAATTCTACATCATCTAAAATTAAAAAACTTAAAATAATTTTTTATTACTTTTTTGTACCAATAATGTGCATAAATCATTATTTATACCATTATAGCAAATATTATAAATATATAATAGCAAAGATTGCTACTAGCAAATTGTCAAGATAAAGTCATATCATCAAACTAAATTCCTATTATTCAGTGTTTCCACAAAAAAAATGGACACTACCCGTTGAAGGTACACAAATTCAAAGAACTCTCTTGATCGATTAACAATAGTTTTTTTGTAAGTAATAAACACAATAAAAAAAAACATTACCTAGGTAGTTTTTAAGAAAAATGTGACAGGCAGTTCAAAAATAAAACAGACTAATTTTCAATGGTAAGATTTCCGTTCTAATTGTAGAACGACGGAACCCGAAAAAGTTTTCTTTTGTGTCGAAAAAGGAGAAATCTCGTCTGAATTTATGTTTTGTAGTTTCTTTTCAATTTGGGTGCGAGGGCGTTCGTTAAAAATGCAAAGGGCACCCGCAGAGCGTTTCCATAGGTTGTTGGTACGAGCTATGTACCTTTTACTATGTTCATTGGAACAGATGAACAAAAAAATGAATTCAAATCCCAGCGCTTAACAAACTTTTTTGTACGAGGATTTTGGCACGTTTTGTGCATTTGTCAGTGAGAAGTATTGAAATATTTTCAAGTTTTATTAGATAGGTAACGTCAAATAAGTCATAGTCACAGTCAGAGTCAAGCAAAGTAAGTCATGTTCAAATCAAAGTCATGCCCGAAAAGACCCGCTCACCGAAACCCAAAGACTTTGTATATAAAGTCCTTGCCGAAAATAAAATTGAAACGTGTTCAAAAATAAAGATTTTTTTTGCATTTTACTGTCATGCTAGACAGAGAACGCACTTACGAATGACGTCACCAAAAAAATCAAAAATTAAACACGTATATCTCAAAACTTTATAAGCCAATTTCAATAATTTCCACGGTATCATCATCATCATCATCAGCCAAAAGATGTCCACTCTGCCATCTGCATCATCGGTTATCAGTTCTTCGAGCCATGTGGCCTGCCCAATGCCACTCCAAGTTACAAATTTTAATAGTTCTGTCAGTGACTCTGGTTCATTGGTGAATATCCTCATTCCGGATTCTATCACGCAAATAAACTCTGAGCATAGCTCTCTCCATTGCCCGCTGTGCGACTCTAAGTTTTTCCAAAAGGTCTGCAGTTAAGGATCACGTCTCCTTCCCATAATTATTTCATCACTGGCAACTCACACTGGTTAAAGACCCTGGTCTTGTGGTATTTCTTCAGTATATCGAGAGCATCAAACCAGAGAGACATACACATTTTCAACAGGCCATGCAACCTCTTAACGCTCTTAACGCGTAACAGCGAAGTGCGGAAAATCACGCGAACGTGAACCTTAACGCGTCGTGATACGGTTTACGGTCGCGCAACTTTTTGCAATCACTTAAACAGAATCGCTTAAAACAGGTAGCCGTAGGCCCCTGACCTGTCTGTACAATTTTCTAAAGTTAACTGATTTTGACATCATGAAAATTCTGTCCTTTTTCATTTGATTCTTTTAGACGAGGATAACAAGACAGCACGAAACAATGGACAGATAACAGCGTCTCAGCGAATCTCGAAGGCCCTCTAATTGATCCGGGGATGGACAGCTGACTCTAGAGACGTAATCAACTCCAACCCCGGCTCCGACGGGTTGAAACTGGGTTATTTCGATATTGAGTTATCGTATAAAGTATATATTACAGGGTTACGCGGAAATGGTGTACTATGCTGAATGAAGTCTGTTATACTCATCATACAGAATACAGAATTATAAGAAACTAGCGACCCGCCCGCCTGGCTTCGCACGGGTGTAATTTACGTGCGAAGCCGGGACAGGTCGCTAGTTATATATATAAACCTTCCTTAAAAATGTATCTAACTGGTGGTGAAAACCGCATCAAAATCTATTGCGTGGTTTAGGAGGAGTTAGCGACCATACAGACAGACAGACAGACGCAGAAAGCGAATTCTATTTATACTATGTAGAAAAGAGAAGTTTCCCACCTTCTGGGCCACGATTCTACTAAAGAAATTGTTTTTAAATTGTAATTTTACTGTTTCAATTTTATTTTTTAAATAATTGCCTCAAAATTTACAGTTTTTTATACTAAGTTATAATAATAGGTGGTGGTATTTTTCTAGTAAAAAAAATTAAACTCAGTTTTGAGGCAACTATTTAAAAAATAAAATTTAAACAATTAATATTCTATAAAATTCTATATTATCTATAATTAATAATAACAATTTCTTTAGTAGAATCGGAGCCCTGGTCAACTGCGGACGGAGCAAGTCTATGAGAGAATATTTATGTTGCATGAGTACGGCGTGAACCCTCGAGATGTTTGCATATTTCAAGGTATCCTGGCTGCACCCACGTGTGATGTGGAGAGGGCCTTGTATGCCATGGTCGCGGTCGTATTAGATCAGCGTAGGGACTCTGGTAGTCTAATCTGACAAGTTGAAGTGGCAGTGGGCAGGGCACATAGCACGCAGAACAGATGGCCGATGGGGCCGAAAGGTTCTCGAATGGAGACCACGGACCGGTAATCGCAGCGTAGGACATCCACCCACAAGATGGACAGACAACCTACAAGAGACCGCAGGGAAACGCTGGATGCAGGCCGCTTCCAACCGACCCTTTTGGAGATCGATGGGGAGGCCTATGCCTAGCAAAGGACGTCCTACGGCTGAAATAATGATGAGGGATTCTGGTCTCTTTTGATTGTGTAAGTTTTAGACAACCTATAGCACGTTTAAATTACTGGGCCATCTAGGTTTATACCATTTTAGGCAAATTTCCGAGCTACGCTGTAATGTTCCGCTAAGAGGAAAGACATTTCCTCTTAGTCTGTCTTTCTTGGGTCGCAGTCGGAAAAGCCCTTCCCCCTACCATATACACTATATACATACTAATCCCTTACCATCTTTTTAGACTGACCAGACCAGACGTTTTTAAACTTGGCTGATTGATAAACTGCGCGGGTATCCAGTGGATGCAGGTGGCAGGCTTTCGTTCAGTGTGGAGATTAAAGGGGGAGGCCTATGTTCTGCAGTGGACGTCATCTGGCTGATGATGATATAGATGATGATGATGATTGATAAATTGTAGAATATCAATTGGCTAGCTGTGTTTTAGAGCGTGACGTCATAACTGACGTCACCTCACTGGCCACTTGCGGAATTGATTGCGTCTCTCCAGTTAACTATCACTGCACAAACACTAGATATAGACTAAACTGTGTGTTCTACAGCTCAGAACCCTTTAGATTGTAGGCAGGTTATTGGAGAATAGTATACCAACGTATTCCAATAGTACACATAATAATGAAATATATTATGCAACCAAAACAAATGAGCATGTTTGTAAGAAATTAAACCAGTTTTCATACGCATTATTCATGCTACGTAAAGTTGCAAATGAAAAAGCACTTCTTAGCGCATATCACGCTTATGTAGGCTCCACGTTAAAATACGGAGTTCTTGTTTGGGCGAACTCCAGTGAAACAGAGTCTGCCTTTAAATCTTAAAAAAGTGCATTCGAGCAATATACGGGTTAAAAAGAAGGACCTAGTGTAAACCCTATTTAAAAAAATTAAACCTATTGACTCTTCCTTCGATATATATATACGAATCTATTCTGTTAGTAAGGATTAATATAAAAGACTATGACACGTTAAGAAGTAAGCGGAATAATAGTAAGCTTAAGTTAATGCACTGCAGAACTACGCTGAGTTCTAACAGTACGTTTAATATGAGATTGTTAATTTTTTATAAACTACCGCAGTGTCTAAAAGATATAGATAATAATGATATTTTTAAATATAGACTCAAATTTTTTTTTATTGATAAAGCTTATTATACAATTTCAGATTTTTTAAATGATAAGGACACTAAATATTATATTAATAATAATGATAAATAACGCAACCCTAATAAAATATATATAAGAAACTAACATTTGTACGCTGTAACAGGCAAGGACATGAGATACCTCTCCATTCTTACGACCATGTATGCTATTTTATATGTATGTGTACCAACCATGTTCTGACAAATAAATAATTTGAATTTAAAAATAGAATTATATTTATTGACATAATTTTGTTCTATAAATAGATTAGTATTGTAAATAGTGTAATCTGTTCTGAAATTACAACTTATATTTATTTTTTTATTAACATACTAGCGACCCGCCCCGCACGTAAGTTACCCCCATGCGAAGCCGAGGCGGGTCGCTAGTTAAATATATAAACTTTCCGTGAAAAATTATTTAACTGATGGTGAAAACAGCATTAAAATCCGTTGTGTGGATTAAGAGGAATTAGCGGTCATACAGACAGACAGACGCGGAAAGCGACTTCAATGTATACTATGTAGAGAAGAGATAGAGAAGATAATACTTATGACTGAATGCATGCAGAGACTAAGCATTTAGTATTAAGCATTGCCACTAAACTTACTACGGCACTGAAACGTGGTCTCTCACTATGGGCCTCATAAGCAAGCTCAAAGTAGCACAACGAGCTATGGAGAGGGCTATGCTCGGGGTTTCTCTACGAGATCGAATCAGAAATGAGGAGATCCGTAGACGAACGAAAGTCACCGACATAGCCCACCGGATTAGCAAGTTGAAGTGGCAGTGGGCAGGGCACATATCACGCAGAACAGATGGCCGAGCGCAGCGTAGGACGTCCACCCACAAGATGGACAGACGACCTAAAAGAGACCCCAGGGAAACGCTGGATGCAGGCCGCTTCCAACCGGCCCTTTTGGAGATCGATGGGGGAGGCCTATGTCCAGCAGTGGACGTCCTATGGCTGAAATGATGATGATGATGATGATGATGATGACTAAACTTACACAATAAAGCTCCTTACTAATTCAATTCATCATCATTATAATCAACCCATCTGGATGTATCTGGAGCTCTCCCAATTCGCGTCATTCAGCTGAATTATTAGTTTTTTGCTTCCAGCCGCTACCAGCTTCTTTAAGTTACGTTACTGCATCGAGTCTCAAAGTTAATTCAATTATTTTTGTTAATACTGTTCTCATTAAAACCACTGTCACATAAAACATGGCTGCGACCGACATACGCTGAAGCTTTCTAGTTGGCAAGTAGTAGCCGAGTACAGCTAGAACTGTGACTCTATATCCACGTACCAGAGTACTGCAACTTTCTTGTAGAACAGCTGCACGAGATACCTACAGGAAGGTATTTATACTCTTAATAAATTGGTAATTTTAATTTTTATATGTCGAATTTCTAGTGTAATTCCGCTTCTACGTCGTTTCGAGTACAATAAGAATTTAGGTTAAACTATTAGGTTTTAGGTTAGGTTTGGTAATTTTAGTCATGTTAATAAGTTAGGTTAACATTGTTAAATTATAAATATTGGAGAATAAATGAATTGAATTATTACAGTACAAAGCGAGACAGCCGCACGCGCACATTCACCTTAAAAAAGACCGCCTAATACGGTTGAAGCTATAGTCAGAGTCATCATAATCAGCCTTTTAACAGTCCACTGCTGGACTTTAAGCCTACCCCCGAAAGGGTGATTGGGCCCTAACTACCACGCTGGTCCAGTGCGGATTAGTGGATTGGTTATAGTTGGAGTTACCGACTTAATCTTACATGGATCTTGCTGTTTAACTTTAGTAAATAGGTAAGCTAGCTTATTAGGAACTTTGTATTTGTATTTGTACGTGGTTATTTGTGTATTCATTTATATATATTATCTTGTTATACAGCATATTTTGTCTTTTGTTCTATTTTATTAAATTATTATTGTAAATTACTTAGAATTGAATATGATTGAGGTATGTACTTACTTGTACGCGCACCTGTGCGGTGCGTGACGTCACCTGCCGGCCTCATCGGAAGACCAGCGCCGTTTGACAGCAAACGGCATTATGCTGAACTGGGGCCGGTTTGTGGCAAAAGTCCAACGTATTTAACTTTATATTTGTGTGTAGCTTTATGTGTATTATATAATGGATTTTTGTTACAAATAAAATATTGTCTATTGTCTATTGTCTACTAATTCCTGTGTAATATAAGTAAAATGTGTGAAAATCACGTCATTTTCCATTATAAGATAAGGTAATAAGATAAGGTTTTTCATTTTCTCATATAAGTATATATAATAAGATTCTGACGTACTGTCCGTTTGTATACAGATCCTGCATGCAGCGACAGGGTTGCTTCGTCCGCCGTATCAGCGCTCTCCATCGGTCAGTCGTGACGGACATCCATCACGATTAGCCAGCGGAAGACGAGATTCTTCCAACTTTAATTAAATTTTTATGATAGATTACATTTCTAACAAGAAAAAATACTACTTAGATAAATAAACCGGAAGACGCAGCGTAGGTAGGTCCCCACTAGATGGACCGACGACATAGTGAGAGTCGCTGGCATCCAGTGGATGCAAAAGGCAGGCTGTCGTTCAGTGTGGAGGTTAAAGGGGGAGGCCTATGTTCAGCAGTGGACGTCTTCTGGCTGATGATGATGATGATGAGATAAATTTACATCTCACATTATCACATCATCAGCCATTAAATGTCCACTGCTAAACAAGGCCTCCCTCTTAGAGAGGGGTGTTGCCATAATCCCCACGCTTGGCAGGCGGCTTTGAGATCGCAGTACGTTCACCGTGTACTAACAGGACGCTGCTGCCCATCCTCCGGTGGTTCTGGTCGCAGTTTTAGGAAATATCCAATTAACATCTATCTATACTGAAATACCTCACCCACCCACTGACTCATCTTGAAATCTCGAAAACTACTTGACCTACGAAGCTGAAATTTGGCAAGTAAATTAATTATAAGGTGTAGAGGTCCACTAGGATTTTCCGAAAGGGCCGAATTTAGAGGGACAAGAGGGGTGGTGAAAGCCTTCGCGTACGAAGTTACGGCCAGCTAGTTATTTCATAAAATACATCGCAAATTTTATGTTACCACAAAAAGCATCAATGACTAATAGATCTCATGGAACGGATGAGACAACGTATCAGTTGGCAGCGTACCCAGCATACTGGTGGCATTACCACGCTGAAAAGCTTATGCGTTAAGGTGGTACGTTTCACCTATGGCAGGTCAAATTTTAAACAGTTTTTTTGTCCTTGTAGCTACGCTGGGTAATTATTCTCAAATGACACAGTGACAAAATCGTTGGTTGTTCTTTACATTATCATGTACAACAATTTAACAGTAACGCACCACATTACTTACATTTGTCAATAAGCCGTTTGAAACAGCAAAAATTAGTTTATTGACAAATGTAAGTAATAATGTGCGTTAGAGATAAATAGCTTTACATGATTTTGTAAAGAATAACCAATTTCCGCAAACATCATTATGGTTTACAATAACTACCCGATCTAGCTACATAGACAAGAAAACTGTTTAAAATTTGAATATCCCGCCATATGTGACAACACACCAGCAAAAAAAATTGTGCGTGGAGTCCCTCCGCGCGGAAGAAGTGAAACTCTCGCTCTGTCTCTTTCTATGCCCCTTCATGGTAGCGTTAAACGTTTAACGCAACCTTGTTGAAAGTCGCATGTTCTGCCATCTATGCAAATATTAGTGAACTAATAAACTATGAGGATGTACAAGTTTCAAAATTTCCTCATAGATGGCATCTAAAACTTTCGCTTTGTGTCTTTCTATTCCCCCTCCATGGTAGCGTTAAACGTTTAACGCAACATTGTTTTCAAGTCGCATAAGAAGTTTCACTTCAAAAATATATATTGATACTCAAACAAAAAGATAAAGGAAATCAATGCAATGTTTAATATTTTACTAAGAATGAAATAGACAGCACAGTTTAATGTAGCGCCGAACAGCAAAGTTAGTCCGAAGGAAACCGATGGGAACAGAGTGCGCATAAATTCGAAGATCATATAAAACCAATCAAAACTTAATAAAGCCACTTCTCGGTACACTTGCAGGGCTGAATTAAATTTTAATCAAATCGTTCTCAAGTTTGGGCATTATAAATTATTTTCTTTGGTAGTCAGATTAGATGGAGCCATTGAGAAGCAAACAGGCAAGTGGCTCTTATTTTAAATGTTCATTTGTAGGGTTCCGTACAAAAATTAAGGTAAAAACGGGACCCTATTACTGAGCCTAGGTCATCTGTCTGTCTGTATGTCCGTCCAACCTTTAAACGGCTGTATGTTTCGAACCGTAATAGATAGCCAGTTTTTTTAATACATAATATGTAATATTACGGCGGATTAACTAAAAAATTATAAAAAAGTCAAAAAATAAAAACGAAAGGGGCACCCCCATACAACAAACCTGTTTTTTAAGGTATTTTCGTATTATTTTTAATTTAAAAATGGTAATACTTACAAGCGTCAAGCTTGGCATGATTATAGTACATACTCTAGAATATAACAACAAATAATATATAATGACCAAGTGCGAGTCGGTGACTGGTTTCTGTTCATTACCAAGTTATAACTGGTAATTTCGTTATTGAATTTTGTGGTGGTACGGAACCCTCAGTGCGAGAGCCCGACTCGCACTTGGCCGGTTTATTTCAACTAAACGCTGACTTCATTTTGATTGACATATTATTCCGAAAACTGCGATCCAGTAAAGTCGCGAGAAAAACCGCGCTACGTAGCTGGTATAAAACAAAACCGGGTGAAATCAGGGTCACAAAATAATTTCCTGCTGAGTTTGCTTTATTTAGTAGTGTTTTGACTCGACACTCGCAGTTTTGTTCCGTCAGCAAAGTGTTCATGATTGAAGTACAGGATATAAACAGTAAAACATATCTTACTAATATACTATCGACTGCCCCGGTGGCTCAGTTGGTAGTGAACCTATCTTCTGTGCTTGGGGGCGTGGGTTCGATTCCCATCTAGGACAAACATTTGTGTGATGAACATTTTGTGTTTGTTCTATGTCTGAGTGTTAATATCTATTTAAGTATGTATTTAAAAATATATATGTACGTATATCAGTTTCTGGCAGCCATATTACAAGCTTTGCTTAGTTTGGGGTCAGATGACCGTGTGTGCAAAAATGTCCCGAATATTTATTATTATTTTATTATTATTATACTCTTGCAGAGTCCGTCTGGTAAAGCACCATTCCTTTGTTAGTTAATCAATCGCGAAGCAGTAGTGTATATACATTACTTCTTTTCGTATTCGGATTGAATGGCAATATTTCTAGTGATATTATAGAGATTAAATATAAAATATCCCAGGGTGACGCGAGCAAGTATTGCCGTGTAGTTTTGGTCTGTTAAGGTGGTTCATTTCACAAATGGCGGGAAATTCAAATTTCAAACAGTTTTCTTGTCTTTGTAGCTAGGCCGGGTAATTATTTTTAAATAACAGTGTTTGCGCAAAATATTGGCTGTTCTTTAGATTATAATGTACAATTATTTAACGTATCAAGTATTTAAATTATAGGTGAATCGAACCACCTTAAAGTCCTAAATTCTGGCTGGCACTGAACTTTCATAGGTAAGCCGGTCTGTTTTTTTTTTGCTACCTATGGAATAAAATGATATAAACATAACATTTTAGCACACATCCTACTAATATTATAAACGCGAAAGTTTGTATGTATGGATGTTTGTTCCTCTTTCACGCAAAAACTACCGAATGGATTTTAATGAAAGTTTACAATAATATAGCTTATACATTAGAATAATACATAGGCTATAACAGGTTGCAGTAGCGAGGCCAAAAGCCGAGCTCTACGCGTACGAAGTAGCGGGTTTCAGCTAGTGGATGTATAGATGTATGGATGTTTGTTCCTCTTTCACGCAAAAACTACCGAATGGATTTAATGAAAGTTTAAAATAATATAGCTTATACATTAGAATAACTTATAGGCTATAGGAAGTTGCAGTAGCGAGGCCGAAGGCCGAGCTCTGCGCGTACGAAGTAGCAGGTTTCAGCTAGTTAATATATAAATATAGGATGGTAGCACTGACGAGTGAAATAAACATATATTATGAGTAAAAGAGGGAATGAGAGATGTGAAAGAAAGAGTGAAAGGACACAACAGGATTCGATGACAAGATGGCGTGAACAGTGTGCGCGAGTGAGCAGTTGATTTTATTAAAAAGTTACATAAAAAAACAATAATATTAAAAACAATATAAAATATAAATAATATTATAATAATAATAATATTATAAACGCGGAAGTTTGTATGTATAGATGTTTGTTCCTCTTTCACGCAAAAACTACCGAATGGATTTAATGAAAGTTTAGAATAATATAGCTTATACATTAGAATAACACATAGGCTATAACGGGTTGTAGTAGCGAGGCCGAAGGCCGAGCTCTACGCGTACGAAATAGCGGGTTTCAGATAGTCTATTTGAGTTTATGATTTGGTTCAAAACACGATAGAATAAACATTCCTCGATCAAAAAAAAAACTCAAGCAAAGTCGATTTAGTAAATTTTTTTCGTTTTATGCTCTAATGAAAGCTCGTAACAACCTGGAAATTGCATGTACTGAAAGTCTATACTAATATTATAAACAGGAAAGATTTGATTGTTTGTTTGTTTGCATTGAATATGCTCCGAAACTACTGAACCGATTTGAAAAATTCTTTCACTGACGGGAAGCTACACTATCCCCGGGTGAGATAGGCTATAATCTATACCCGTGCGAAGCTGGGGCGGACCGCTAGTACTTTATAAAAAAGGGATTGCGTAGAACATATGATACTGATACTGCTATTATCTGTACAGAACCCATCTCGTCTTAGACTAAAATTATTTAAATCTGCTAAGTAAGAACCTTGAGGCACGGCGATTTATTTTAACTACCTTTGTCGTGCGTCTTCACCTTAATTCTGTGTGAAATGTGCTTCTGTAGCGAGGCTTGGCAGATAACTTGGCAAGAATAGCGCTACTCTTGATGATTCAAGCACTTAAGTCGGTTCTAAAATTGTCTAATCCAGGGTAATGGGGGCAGTGACCCAGGTTTCATGCGTAGTTGGTGTTAGGTAGAAACTAAAAAGTTATCTTGAAGAGAAATACAACACTTTTAATGTTTTCTAAAGTTATATGATTATTTACGGGATATTTACTTTGGTAAGGTACACGGTAAATATCACGTAAATAATCATATAACTTTAGTGAACAACCGTGATAGTTTAAAACAGTGTTTTTAATGGTTTATCTCGTGTATTTTACATAATTAATAACAACAGTTTTGCAAAGAAGAAAAAAAACTTCCTCAAAGTAACGCCTCATTCAATCAACTATCCAAGTAACTATCATCGTAAAGTAGCTAACAGACGAAACAGGTTTGCTTGGCGGTCCATCAAGAAAGTCCACACGTCTGTTAGGACCACAGAAAAGAGAAGTAAATAGAACGGAAATGAGAAAGAAAATTTGTTGCCAGGCATTATAACAGATCCTTGACTGAACATTCTTATTTAAATCAACGCATCGAACTCCGCATCAAAAGAACTTGGACCTTACCTTTTTGGGTTAGGTCTCAAATTTATTGTCCGCTTCACAGTTCTTAACTGATTTCGAATGACCGAAGTTTCGTTTATATGGGTGCAACTGGCTACAACAAATTTCTTAAAAAATGCCTTGACAGCCATTCTAATTTAAACAAAAAATTTATATTTTCTGTGGCACTATAAAATAACATCATTATGTCATTATTAGGTAATTTCAATGTTTAGTTAACGCGAAAACTTAAGAAATTAAGAGTTTTTAGTAATTATTCGTTACTATTTGCCACTTTCCTAAGGGTTTCGATATTTATCGTGTACGTTAAGAACATCTCAGCCACACAGAAGAGGTCGTTTAGCGCAATCGACAAGCAATTTTGCTTTTGCTTCCACTGTGATAATGAAAAACTTAGTATTTGCAATTATTCGCTAGTAAAATAATGTAAATTTTTTTTCTCCATAAAAATGTTGTTTTCTATTTAATTTTGATCTGTAATGATAACTCTGTTTAATATATCTGTCGGCGCATTGACGTTTCGGCATTCGGGTGCAACTACCGTTGGATAGTTTTTAAGGCTTAGATTATGTAGACAGGCGTCACCTAGCTTAGTTTTGGTGGACTAGTGATGGAGGTGGTGCCATCGCTGGTGTAACGCTGCAGTAACTTACTCTGCTGAAATTCTTTACGTTGTGAAGTTGTGTCGTTGACAACCAACCAGAGTTTAGAAAGTTGGTATACCGTCCGGCAGAGGCGGTAGTGAGGGCGCGCGGACACGCGAAGCTCGGTGGAGCTCAGTTTTGAATTGGGACTGGAGGCTCGGTGGAGCTCACTTTACTTTGGGTTTTGAATTAGGACTGTTGGTTGGAGGCTGGCAGCGTTCGTTACAAGGCACCTTGTAACACACCGTACACCTTGTCCCCAAGTAATCTGTGTCAATGTACGTGCGAAGTCTCATTCTCCTCGGCCGCTATACTCACGCCGTAGAACCAAGATATTCTGATGCAGATAGATCGGCCATCGTGGTGGCCTTATCGTGATCTTGAGTGGAAACCATGAACCGGAAGACGCAGCGTAGGTAGGCCTCCCACTAGATGGACCGACGACATTGTGAGAGTCGCTGGCATCCAGTGGATGCAAAAGGCATGCTGTCGTTCAGTGTGGAGGTTAAAGGGGGAGACCTATGTTCAGCAGTGGACGTCTTCTGGCTGATGATGGTGATGATGAACGTTTACTGGCTGATGATGTGGTGATGTACGTAAATCTTTTTTAAATAGGGCGGATCGAAACACCTCGTACGCAGTTCCACGTGACCCCAGTACTTAACATTCGACCGAACAAAGCAGTTTGTTAGTGCGTTCTCTCCACTTACAGCGATCTCGCCGCGAGCTTTTCATTTCCTGCCGCCAGGGGGCGCGAGCCATGTTTACTTTAATTTTAGGGATCCGTGGTACGAAAAATATTATGAAAATTTTGGGGAAAGAAATCACTCTCATCACACACTCAGACCCTGGACAATATTATTTGGATTTTTATTTGGATAATATCTTGGACAAAATGTCAGCAAAGTTCATCAGTAGTTAAGATTTTTTTAATGATAACTGGTAACGAAATTAAAGGCGCTAAGTCGCCATCTTAAGGCGAGGTTTTCCCACTTTTAAGCAACGCTTATTACTACAAAATACCATGAGGCTTAATATATTGTATTAAACTCACATTTAGTGGAGCAAAATCGTGGCGCTTACACAGACGTGCGTTTCTCTACGACTATTTTTGAGGTTTTTCTAATATTTTTTTCGAATAGTATAGCTGCAATGTAAAATGTTAAAACCACCGACATAGCTGGTAAAATTTGCAAGTTGAAGTGGCAGGCCACATCGCTCGAAGAACCGATAACCGATGGGAAAGAAAGGTTCTTGAGTGGAGACCACGAACCGGAAGACGAGACGAGGCCTCTCACTAGATGGATCGACGACATTGTGAGAGTCGCGGGCATCCAGTGGATGCAAAAGGCAGGCTGTCGTTCAGTGTGGAGGTTAAAGGGGGAGGCCTATGTTCAGCAGTGGACGTCTTCTGGCTGATGATGATGAATGTAAAATGTACCTTTGCAGTTTCCTCCATAATTATGAAATCTGTATATTAAGATATCCCAAACATCATTTAATAAATAGATATATGAATGAATTAAAAAAAAAACAGCAAGAAAAGCTCAATCATTGTTACTTTCCTATATTTTTTCAATCGAGCAAAATCCTTAATCGTTTTGCGGTCCTAGATAAAACATTCATTTTTGATATGACACCATTTTTATAATTTTAAACTAACCATGGAAGTAAACACACTCAAACTACATTGACTAAAATTGCTAAAAGTCGGAAAAGAGCGCCTTAAACAAATATTGAAAGAATATACGTTTTTTTGCCAAATATCTAGATAAATAAACAATTGCAGCATCTTCAAGATTTAGTATATATTTTTATGTTTTGTTTTTAAAACTTTTTTTGATATGATGATGTATGAGTCTGGAATCTCTACGACGCACGCACAGTGATGATGATGATGATGATGACCTACAGAACCCATTTGCGCAAAACCTCATCCCCGCTTTCTTTGGCTTTTCTTTATTTCTCCTAATGCCGGCGCAGTTGATGGTGTTATGCTTTAAATTGTTTTTGGGCCGTTAATTTGTTTTGAGTGGTCGTTACCAAGTGCTTTTGCAATTTATTGTGCAAAGGGCAAATATTGTTATGTATTTTACGTGTTTTATGAATTTAATTTCTTGCTGGAGAAAATGCAGTGTTTCAACAAACTCAAAAAAAAATCGTTACGACTGCATTTAGATGCAAAAAAGAGGGTACGATTTTCGGATACCCTTAGGAGAGTGTGCATCGGATTTGCATGATCTAAGTCACTTCTGCCTATTTTTCAATCGGATTGCCAGAGTGCGCACGAAAAATCGACACCAAATTTCTAGGCAATGGTGGTTCATCGTAGATCGCATTATCGCCGAGTTGGCGGTCAAGCGCAAGCCTATTATAAAATTTTATAAAATGACTTGACCGATTTGCTCGATATTTAATCAACAAAAATTGTATTAGAATAAAGTACTTGCCAAAAAGCCGTGGTAGCCTATTTGGGAAACCGCTAGACTTGAAAGCGTGAGGTCGCGGGTTCAAACCCCTGGCCCGTTGGCAACCAAGGAGCTCTTTGGAGTTTATGTACGGATTTTCATACCACTGGCTTTTCGGTGAAGGAAAACATCGTGAGGAAACCTGCATACGTATGGAGAAGAAATTCAAAGACGTATGTGAATCCAACAACCCGCAACTGGGCCAGCGTTGTGGATATTGGCCAATCCCCCGGGGGTAGGGTAAGTCCAGCAGTGGACTGTTAAAAGGCTGATTATGATGTTGATGATGACTTGCCTAAAATTTAATGAAAATTGGGTTAACGATACCTAGCGATAACTTTAGCTATCGTCGAACGAACATTATCATCATCATCATCAGCAGCAGGAAGAAGGCAACTCCTTAAACCTCTACACTGAACGACAGCCTGCCATCTGCATCCACTGGATGCCCGCGACTCTTACGATTTCTTCGGTCCATCTAGTGGGAGGTCTGCCTATGCTGTTCAAACATTCGAACTGACAAACATTTGTCATTCATTAAAAAAAAAAAAAACATGTTGTGTACTGACCATATTTTAAATTGCGTGCCAATAAACTAATTAAATACATACGCCTGGAACATGGTGCTGTATACATGGTTGTCTGGAAAAAATCGCTTTTAGCGATAAGGCGGCCACTTGTGGAACTAGCTCGTGTTTTCTATCCGTTTGTGATTTTTATTTCTGGTGTACACAATGAAGAGTTCTATCTATCTATACGCCAATCTGTTTCTATAGACACTAAGACTTTCGCTTCGCTCGGTCAATGAGCTGTGGTCAAACGCCTAGTCCGTCTACTTTACAAAACGTTTAGGTATTGATGATTGGAACGCTTTCACAAACTAACCAACTCCGAGCGTATTTTGAATCCGCATCCAATCTATTTTAAGCCAGAATTTTTTTTCCAACTAAGCTAATATACTTCTGTTGTATACCAGTGTGACCAAAATTTCATTTGTATTATGATATCTGTAGAATATTTCGAGATGACATTGTCCAGAGGTATTCTGTTGTAGTAATTTTACGGAGTTTACCTCCGTTGGGTAAGGATCCCACTTCGTTTGGAGGTAAAAAGTCTAGACGTAGTACTCGAACAACAAAGAGTTAAGAAACATCAGATAAATCCGACCAAATAAGAAACATCTCAACCAAGTCAATATAAACTAAAATAAAATTATAAATAAAAATAGTATTAAAAAACAAGTTTTCGCGTCTTCTCAGCAAATCTTTCATTTGATATTCTGGGTGTCTTCAAATCACGAGTGAATCGATTCCTTCTAGGCAAGAGTGCTCCAAAGTAGACCGCATCATCGCTTAACATCAGGCGTGATGGTGATCAAAAGCAAGCCTATTATTTATAAAAAATAAATAAAAAAAATAACATTTATCATAATGGTAAATAAGAAAATTTTGTCCACGATTTTGGGGCGTCCACCATTTATTGAATTTAGTGACGACACTTTTTTTTCGTATTTTTCTCAGCGAACCCTTTCATTCACATGCGCGTCGCGCGGCAGCCCGCAGTGCAAACCAAGACGAAGCCGCGTGCGCGCATTCGCCTTGAAAAATACCGCCAAATGCGGTTAAAACTATAGTCAGCTAAATCATACGTGAGTAATTCCCATGTCATATGGATAAAATTTATGAAAACCGCGTCCGTTTCCATAGTAAAATGTTGACTCTCTGTTTTGCAACTTTTCATACAAATATTGATGTAAAACAGTTTTAAACTATCACGGTTGTTCACTAAAGTTATATGATTATTAACGGGATATTTACCGTGGTAAAGTTGTGGAATGAACTCCCGATATTTCGGCGTTTGTCTTCCCGGGAACATGGTGCATGTAACTGCGCCGAAATATCGGGAGCTCATTCCACAACCTTACCACGGTAAATATCCCGTTAATAATCATATAACTTTAAAATTTTATGTTTCATTAAATCTATCCAAATATACTTACATACCTGAAAGTCTCATCTTAGGTATACCGTATCCAATCTTAGCGTTTTTTTTACCTCCACAGCAGATAAATAATTTAGCCTGTACCCAAAGAAAACAAGTCTCTGTTAAAAATGTACCATCCCCGTGCTCACGAATATCTGTAATTCTATTATAGAGGTTGCCTTGTTATTAAATTTTCATTTTGTCTGATTTTGGGACCAACAATCTGCCTGCAGGCAAGAGCACGCGTTTTGTATTTTTAGATGATACAATTTTTGCCAATGTTTCACGAAATAAGATAGTTTTTTTTTTAAATAAATAATAGGCTTGCGTTTGACCACCATCACGCCTGATGTTAAGCGATGATGCGGTCTACGTTGGAGCACGCTTGCCTAGAAGGGATCGATTCACCGATTCACTCGTTTCTCGATTATAGAGAAAACGGAACATAGTTTTGGTGCTTTGGCATTTCAATTAAAAGGTTTGCAACTCTTATTACCTACCAGATGGTGAAAAGAGAACGATGTTGTTTTATTTTTTTTACATGCCATAGGTGGCAAACAAGCATACGGGCCGCCTGATGGTAAGCAGTCACAGTCGCCTATGAATACTTGTAACACCAGAGGTATTACAAATACGTTGCCGATCCTGCTATGTCTATTCTTTCTCTCTCCGTCGCCTAATGCTCACCTACCATCTTTTTTCTGGGCAAAGGGGTATGCCGAAAACCAGCCCTGCATGACCCTTCGGGATCTCGCAGTACAGCACTGAGCTTATCCCTATTGCCAAACACTGTTTCTCCTTATGTTTCTTAAAGTACATGTTCATTGTTTTTGTTTTTTGGCAATAAATATATCTTATTCTATTAACTTGCCTTTTGAAGAACTCCATGTTGTAGCTTCTCGGAAACACCACGTTAGGTGACTCATTCCACATTATACAGGTGTGAGGCAAGAAAGATCGTGTGAATCGCACAGGCGGTAGCAGCTAGTACGATGATAAAGCCGTGAAGCCGGCATCAGATCAAACAGTTCTTAAGAACCCTCCCTGTTGTAGATGCGCTAAAAGATACAGAGAGGCCCAACCTCTCTGCGTATGTTGAGCGGCTCTAGGTGTTTGGTGAGCTTGGGATCATTGAGAATTCTTACAGCTCTACGCTGCAATGCATCTGCGCTTTACAATCTGACGGCACCCGGTTTGATCCAAAAATTAATTAAAATTGTAACTATTTTACTAGCACATTTTTTTAATACCTACTACAACTACTGTATTTACACCTAAATAATTCTATGAACTAAGTTGCAAAGTCGCAAAACCTTCTCTTTGAGAGGTAAAGATGCTGCGCTCAGCGTAAGCCGGGGAAGTGTCCACATCAGTCTATGGGTAAGTGCGGCACACAGCGCTCAGCGAATAAAATAGCATTTCCCTTCAAACGGGTAATGGAAAAACAGAGGACAGTGAGTTGGCACTACAGAGTATGAACTTGGAGCAATGTTAATACAAATTTTCTAGATTTGACATTCCAGTGTCAAAAAATCTTGCGCGTTCGTAACTTTTTCTGCCTAGTAATATTTTTTTTTTTTTTATAAATTGGCTTGCGTTTGACTACCATCACGCCTGATGTTAAGCGATGATGCGGTCTACGTTGGAGCACGCTCGCCTAGAAGGAACCGATTCACTCGTGATTTGAAGACACCTAGATTGTAACCATCGGTTACAATTCACCGGATTGTAACCATCGGTTACAATCTGGGTGGTGGTTATTTCTGGTTACCGAGACCTGTGACCAAAATGCTAGCATTCATCTCGCTTAACGTAAAGGCATTGCCATTCAGTGCCACCTGCAGACAGCTGTGCCAACTTACAGTGGGCATTCGGATTATCTTTAGATGGACCGACGACATTGTGAGAGTCGCGGGCAGCCAGTGGATGCAGACGTCAGGCTGTCGGTCAGTGTGGAGGTTAAAAGGGGAGGCCTATGTTCAGCAGTGAACGTCTTCTGGCTGATGATGATAACGATGATGATGATTATGCTATATTTGATGCCGGAAAAGCACCTGTTTCTATAGGAGAGCGGTTGAATCTTCAAGACACGCAAAAATTTACTTTAGAATCTTCAAGATCCTTGTGCATCATCATAATCAGCCTTTTAACAGTCCACTGCTGGACTTTTAGCTTACCCCCGAAAGGGTGATTGGGCCATATCCACCACGCTGGCCCAGTGCGGGTTGGTGGATTCACATACGTCATTGAATTTCTTCTCCATACGTATGCAGGTTTCCTCACGATGTTTTCCTTCACCGAAAAGCCAGTGGTATGAAAATCCGTACATAAGCTCCAAAGAGCTTATTGGTACGGGCCCGGGGTTTGAACCCGCGACCTCACACTTTCAAGTCTAGCGATCTCCCAAATGGGCTGCTTGTGCATCAATTTACTTTAATTTCTGATAAGATTTTTGTCCCAAGTCGCCAGTGTACGTGGCCGGTAGAGTGTTCGAGTGAGATAAATGTGGTTAGACGTATAATTTGTACTATTTATCCGGTGGTTTACAATTATGCGGTTATGTGCGCCCGGTATTACTAAATGTACAGTCAGCGACAGTAATAAAAGAACGTCTAATTTTTGGGTTCCGTACTCAAAGAGTAAAAATCGGGACCCTATTACTAAGCCTGCGGTGTCTGTCCATCTTTCCGTCTGTCTGTCTATCCATCTGCCCGTCTATCTGTCCGTCCGTCCTACCTTTAAACGGATGTATCTTTCCAACCGTAATAGAAACAGAAAATTGCGTAAGCAACATGTTCAGCTTGACAATGTCCCCGGCTTGTGTTGGGGGAAGTACAGGTGGAACAACAAAAAAAAAAAAAAAAAGATAGCAACTTAAAATTTTCACAGTATATGTAATGTTACGGCGGATTACCTAACATTAAAGTAAAAAGGTAAAAAAGAAAGGGGTTCCCCATACAACAAACGTATTTTAGCGTATCTCTACATAGTATAAATTGAAGTCGCTTTCCGCGTCTGTCTGTCTGTCTGTATGTCTGTATGGCCGCTAACTGCTCCTAAACCACGCAACGGATCTTGATACGGTTTTCACGATCAGTTAGATACATTTTCAAGGAAGGTTTATATATATAACTAGCGACCCGCCCCGGCTTCGCACGTAAATTGCACCCGTGCGAAGCCGGGCGGGCAGGTCGCTAGTTTTTATATATGGCCGATAAATAATGGCCAAGTGCGAGTCGGTGAAAAATTACTGTTCATTACCAAGTTATAACTGGTAGTTTCGTTACTTGGATGACCTTATCATTCGAACCTCGACCGCCAAACACGAAAAAAAACACCGAACTTACACTGAACACCGTTCATTTCACGAATCGAAATACCATATTTGACTAATTTTGAAGTCGGTTTTTTATTGATAATTATTGTATTTTGGGATCATTCTCGATAGATCTATCCATAATGGATCTATAGAGATATTTTTATCTTTTTGATCCCATTATAAAATAATAGATCTATCGAGAACTTTTTTCTCGCTAGATCTATTAGTAGTTCCTCGATGGATCTATTGAGATTTTTAATTCTCGTTTGATCCCATGCGGATGACGGAACCCTGCGCGAGCCCGACTTGCACTTGGTTGGTTTATTTTGTATTTTTCTCTTTCGCAAGAGACATATTTTTTGTAGAGATAGAGAACTGTGACATACAATGCGTTTTATTCCAGAAAAGTGTATGTGTTGCAGTCAAAACTCTTAACCAGTCAAAACTACTTTTGACTAACAAAATCAGTCAAAAGTACTTTTGAAGGAACAGGTTAGTCAAAACTACTTTTGACTGAAAATCGTTGGTCAATACAGCTTTTGACTACAAATTTGCGCTTAAAAGTAGCTTTAACTGACGCTCTTAGTCAAAACTACTTTTGATCGCTAGAACATCAGTCAAAATCTTTCAGAGCGCCTGGTTAATGCGACGCGTGACCAAAATGCTGGCGTGTTTCTGGCTCAACGCATAAGCATTGCTATTCAACGTGGTAATGCTGCCAGCATGCTGGGTACGCTGCCAACTGGTAGTGGGCTTGAGCATTTGGATTGTCGTTAGACCTTCAACGGTCTATGGGCAGTCTAAGTGTATTTGTAGTGTTAGTTTTAGCTTGTATTTTGTTTATTTAATAAAAGCGCTTGCCCAGAAAAAAAAGTCAAAATCGCTTTTAACTGGTTAGAATAAAAGTACGTAACCTAATCAAATTTTTTTACGAGGCGAAATGCATAGCAAGAATAGCTAGTGGCTGGAAAAAATATTGGTCGCTTAAAGAAATCATGAAGAGTAAAGAACTAAATGTTCATATTAAAAAGAAGACTTACAATACTTGCATTCTTCCTTGCATAACATATGGTTGCGAGACCTGGTCCCTTACAGAAAACCACAGAATGAAGCTTGCAAAGTGTCAACGAGCAATGGAGAGAAGTATGTTGGGAGTAAAATTGAAAGATAAAATAAAAAACACAGAAATTAGAAAAAAAAACTAAAGTTGCCGATATTCTTGCTCGTATTGACCATCAAAAATGGGGCTGGGCAGGACACATGCTACGTTGTAAAATAAATAAATGGAGTAAGCTGGTCACTCTATGGTACCCAAGGGACAGTACAAGAAGACAGGGACGTCCAACAAGAAGATGGGATGATGACATTCGACTGACCCTTGGGCCATACTGGACAAGAGTGGCAGATGATAGAGAGCAATGGAGACAGTTGGAGGAGGCCTATGCCAAAAGGCACACCGAATTAAGAGACATTTTATAAAACTATAGAAATAATTTATGTTAAAATCTTATTCGGAATAAATGTCTATTGTAACCTAACCAAATTTTTTTACGAGGCGAAATGCTCTTACGCATGCTCACCCACCAGGGAGGGTTAAGTCGAACTCGATGTTCCGTCTGCCTTGGATTCCAGACAGGGCCGCGGGACTATGGGAATGTCTACGCGGGTGAAACTTTAGGACTCAACTAGTAATTTTACATACCCCTTACTTACCCCCCCCCCTTACCCCCCCTTACTTTTTCACGTTCTAATAATAAATTCCTTATTTTCTGCAGTAATATGCACATGTATGTGTATGTATATCTTCACTTACTATCTGCAAATTTGCATTTACAATGTGTAATCAGTAAAATATCTGCGTACACTCAATTATAGATTTCAGTTTATAAAAAAAAAAAGTTGAGAAAGAAAAGAAAAAAAAGTTGAGAAAAGTTGAGTTGTTGAAGTTCAGTTTGTTTTTTTTTAAATTTATTATCGGCGATATTTATTGGAATTGCCGCTCTGTTATTAATTTCATTTCATTTATTGTCTGCTTTCATCCCACTGGTTGGATTACACGTGAATACACAAATGTGGGATACTTTTATTTGCACATTGTGTTTTTCTGTTGTTGCGATCGCGACTCGGCAAAACGTTGGTGCGAATGAATCGCATACGTCACAACATGGTATAATAATATACTCCGCCCATTGGTCGAGTTGGTAGTGAACCTGCCTTCTGAGCTTGGGGACGTGGGTTCGATTCCCACCTAGGACAAACATTTGTGTGATGAACATTTGTGTTTGTTCTACATCTGGGTGTTAATATCTATTTAAGTATGTATTTAAACCTATATATGTATATATATCAGTCTCTGGCAGCCATATCACAAGCTTTGCTTAGTTTGGGGTCAGATGACCGTGTGTGCAAAAATGTCCCGAATATTTATTTATTATTTATTTAGGTATAGTAAAATGACTACGTGAGCGTCCCGCAATGATGTCATCAATACACGTACACGCGCATAAGCAAGAGCAGAATAAGTAATTTACAACAAGTTCGAGAGAGATGACGATACACCATGTAACTAAACACGTAACAGCTGATTAAATAAAGTGGCAACTGGACAGTGACGTCATTGCGGGATCACTCCCAGTCTGTGGAATTCGCTGCCTGAATGGGTTTTCCCCGTCAGTTACAATCTGGGTGTCTTGAAGTCGAGAGTGAATTGGTTTCTTCTAGGCAAGCGTGCTCCATCGTAGACCACATCGTCGCTTAACATCAGGCGAGATGGCGGCCAAACGCAAACCTATCTACTATAAAAAAAAGCCTACAAGCTCTACGCTGATAAGTTTATATCATAGGTCTTCTATATATACAAGAGAACCACTCTACCCTTATTTCCATCCTTCAAACACATCAATATACCTGACAAAAGCACCAGCTTTCAACAGAGCTCTTCATTTTTGTTCCAAAACATAGATCAGAATCAGCACTTTACAGGATCGAGTCAAAATATCAACAATGGATGACTGAACAATAGACGACGCATAGCGAATGTAAAATACACTCAAAATTAAAACCGAAACATAATTTGTATGCAATAATTGTAATTGCATGAATAATGAGCTTTTCAGTGGTGTCGATTCTGTTGTAACATTATCTAAACTAAACTAAATTTGACAGCTCTAAAACTATTGCTAAACTTCTCTCTTCATATTGAAATGAAAAGAGACGCATATAGTTTTATTCCTGTCAGATTGGTTTAGTTTAGTTATGACAGAATCGACGCCATTGAGACAATAAAAAAAATCGTTCCAGCTGCAGATCAGACAAACAAGGGAGATACGCATACGTTTTAGTTCAATAATCGTTCATGTTCAAAATGTCTTCATGTTTCACCCACTTTTCTCTCTACATCGCTTACGTAACGCAAAAACTGTAGGTACGGCACACTCGCTTATTTTTCACGCACACTATGAAACTTTGGCCTACAAGGTCATCTGCAGGGTGAGCTCGACTACAGACATCAAGCCTGATTTAGGCCTTGTGCGTTCGCACCCGCCACGCCACCATATCACCCTTGTTTGTCTGATTTAAGGTTCCAGCTGACTTTATAGATGGCGTTATAACCGCAACTCCACAGTTATAATTTGTCGGGTTCAGTTAGGTACTCGCGCCTGCTGAAAACTACACTGAGTTCAGTATAGTTGTACACATTACCACGACCAATAACGGCTATAACGTAAGCTTAATACTCTAAGTAGATAGTTATCATCATCATCATCAGCCAGAAGACGTCCACTGCTGACCATAGGCCTCCCCCTTTAACCTCAACACTGAACGACAGACTGCCTTTTGCATCCACTGGATGCCCGCGACTCTCACAATGTCTTCGGTCCATCTAGTGGAAGGCCTACCTACGCTGCGTCTTCCGGTTCATGGTCTCCACTCAAGAACCTTTCTTCCCCATCGGTTATCGGTTCTTCGAGCGATGTGGCCTGCTTATTGCCATATCAACTTGCAAGTTTTAGTAGTACATTAGCTCACGTAGGTAGTACATTAGCTCAAAACTTATTACAAAGTAAATTAAGAATTTTAGTTAACTATTAACACGCATCGTTATTATAAATTTTAAAACTGCCTATGTTTTACTTACATTTTTGGGATTCCACTTCACTGTCAAGTTCCACCAAGATTGGGCTGTTTAGTCGTCATAAGCTGAGATACAAACAGGTGCTCAGGCGAATAGAGGAACAGGCAGATAAAAACCTTTGTGTTTGCATCCGTATATAATCAGCCTGTCTTAGCCCACTGCTGGACATAGGCCTCTCTCAAGATTTGCCTCTCTTATTTTAAACAATTTACACTGTACTTTTTCCGATAACCGCGCACTCGAGCCCCAAGAAACAGACCTTGTGCCTAGTTTGGGGTTCACTGCCAACCTATTTTAGACGTAGTACGGAACCACTAACGACTAGTATTTAATTTATTAGTTAAGCACCTCTGTACTTATTTTGGTAAATAAATATTCTTATTCTTATTCTTATTCTCAAGGCTCAGCACGATCTTCGGCTTTTCACTTCCATTTAAATAATGTATAGTGTGATTACAATTGCTGAAATATAAACTACAAAAAATTAAAATTGCTTCTCCATTCTCTCAGTGATCGTTGCACGCACCCCTATTCATTTTTGGCCCCGATCGATATCGCTTCCCAGTAAAGGATAGTGGGGCAAAATGGCACCCTTATTAAAACCGTCGGCTTCCTGTGAATATGCATGAACGGCTTACGAGCCCTGAGATAAAGTGGCAACTGTAAGGCTGGTACACACTATGTTAAGATAAGCGAAGGGATGTAACTCAGCTAGGAAAATAAAAATCAAAGCGTTATTAGGGTTTTACTCGTCTGCACTTGATAAATATTTCAATCGATAAAAAGCGCGTAAATTCGTTAGAGTACTAATTCAGGGTCGAAAGTTTAAATAATGTGAATTCTATGCAACAATGCCAACAAATCGCTGGCTCACTATTACAAGGTTCTATGTTATTTTCATACACTTTCTGTAATTTCAATTTATTTTTTTGACCTTCATAAATATTGACTTAGCAGGGTTTATGCTTGAGAGAGATACTTTTACTCAAGCATAAACCCTGCTAAGTCAATATTTATGAACATCAAAAAAATTTAATTGAAATTACAGAATGTGTAAGAAAATAACATAGAACCTTGTAATAGTGAGCCAGCGAAATATGTTTACATATTGCCCGGCAAAAACTTTGAACAACGGGCTTGTAGAATTATTCGGATTAAATTGGCAGTAGACAAAATTACTAACTCAAACAGTTCTTATCCATCTGTCAAAAACACTCGCAGGGATGACGTCTGCTAATGACGTCACGGTCTTAAAAACTTAATGTCAACAGTATTACTTAATGTAATTCACTCTGATTGGTATTTCAGGTATCAAGGCAGAACGTTTTTTTATTAAAAAAAATTATTTCGCCTTTAAAATCAAACATTCTAACCTATTTCATTTGTTATTTGTTCAATTTCAGTGATTTTTGTTACTGACAACATGCCAGTTATTAGTTTGGATGCCTAACAAACAACATTCATAACTAGCTGTACCCCGCGGTTTCACCCACTTAGATCACTTCTTGTATCATCAGCTATCTGTCAGTGAAAGTCACGTCAAAATCGGACCAGATGATTTGGAATTCATAGGGAACATACATACACACATCGTCTTTTATATATAAGAAGAAGATATTAGTGTGAAAACATCTCTGTTTCTCTTTTCTAGTGGATACTAAACTTAAGTAAGGTAACACTTGCCTTATAATTTTGAGGAGCTAATTAATATGACCTCGGTGGAGGACGTCTTTCATAACTTAGATGAGGCATAAATTTTTAGTTCTTATGTTTGTTTATGTACGCTTGAAATACACATTGGGCTATATTATATAAGTTTGTAAGCTGAAACGTCGTTCGATCCTTTTCTAATTTATACGACAGATAGTAAACAAAACAAGGATGAATTATTATAGTGTATTCCAAGTGTCACTCATAAAATTTTGAAAATCTCGATTTTAGTAACACGCGGCGATTTCGCCCTAATTTCCAGTGGGCCGTCTGCCACGCGCGCCCAAAATGGCAATTTGCCGCCTGAAGGGTTATATGATTATATATATATATATATATATATACATACATATACATCAGCCATTAAACGTCCACTGCTGGACAAAGGCCTCCCTCTTAGAGAGGGGTGTTGCCATAACCCCCACGCTTGGCAGACGGCTTGGGGATCGCAGTACGTTCACCGTGTACCAATAGGATGCTGCTGCCCATCCTTCGGTGGTTCTGGTCGCAGTTTTAGGACATACCCGGGTCCTACGGGATATTTACCGAAAATAAAATAATAATCAAACTAAATCCGTAAATAATCATATAACTTTAGTGAACAACCGTGATAACAGTGTTTTGCAAAAGTCACGTTAAACAACGATAACATTTCAAAAGTCACGTTAAACAACGTAAACATTTCAAAAATTTGCTGATAAAAAAAACTATCCAATAACGTCTAAACATAAATTGATCTTAACAACCTCTAAATTAGTCATTTTTAAACATTCGCGATATGAACACATGTATCTTTTCCTATTTTTTACCTAATTAAAATAATATGTGATAAGTCCCGATAAACATTTATAACCTCTGAATAAAAACAGTAAAACCAACTCCGCGCCAGACCCACTGACCACCAATATCTATACTAATATTATAAAGAGGAAAGATTTGATTGTTTGTTTGTTTGTTTGCATTGAATAGGCTCCGAAACTACTGAACCGATTTGAAAAATCCTTTCACTGTTGGGAATATACACTATCCCCGGGTGACATAGGCTATAATCTATACCCGTGCGAAGCAGGGGCGGACCGCTAGTATATAATAAAGTGACAGTAATTATAAAAGAAAACGAAAATTAATTTGCCAAAAACCCTAAAAAATATCCTGCTCGCAAATTTTACTATACCCTAGACGAGTGCTTTAAATACAAATCAATAATAATTATGGAATGAATCGATCCTCTCTGCCATTGTTGCCATACCCAATCAAAATCATTATGCGATACCTACCTTAAACAATAAACATGCTACCTAAGATCTGTATAAATTGCATGTGCAAATTGTGCAATAAGTTTTTGAGTATGAAACGGTAGCCGTCAATTCTATTTCTTAATAAAATTAATGCACCTATATCGAACGGATAAAATAAGACTAAACAAAATTAAGAATGTAACTAAATTTAAGATGGAAATAAAGTATGCAAAACACTGAAATGGAAATGGCAGGTCATATGCTGAGAGAGAAAAATGAAAAATGGACTAGAATAATATCAGAGTGGTACCCCAGAGATGGCAAAAGAAATAAAGGTGGACAAATGAAACGTTGGGAAGATGACCTCAAAAGAGTTGCCGGTCCGGAATGGATGAGAACTGCAAGAGACAGAGATAGGTGGAAGTCTTTCTCCTCGGCCTTTGTCGAAGGACAAGCTGTTGCCAGAAAAACTGACCGTCAGCTATAAATTTAATACCCATGTATTGTAAATATGATTAAAAAAACAGTAATAAAGGCTTATTATATTATATATCGAACGGCAATTATGATTAAATGCAGTCAAATAATTGCATAATTATAATGGAGATCAAGGCGTAGTTATTTATCATACTGATGGATTAGTATCGTAGATATAAAAAAAATCAATGAAATTCAACACAATTTAAAAATTCTCTACAATACACCTACATCGACAACTTTAATTATTTAATGAACATCAAGTTTAATAAGTTATCTCTTCTCTTCTCTACATAGTATAAATTGAAGTCGCTTTCCGCGTCTGTCTGTCTGTCTGTATGTCTGTATGGCCGCTAACTCCTCCTAAACCAAGCAACGGATTTTGATGCGGTTTTCACCATCAGTTAGATACATTTTCAAGGAAGGTTTATATATATAACTAGCGGCCCGCCCCGGCTTCGCACGTGAATTACACCCATGCGAAGCCGGGCGGGCGGGTCGCTAGTTATAATTAATAGTTAGTATGGGAGCAATGCTGCCAGCACAGGGAACCCTGCCGCATGGTGGCGATTTGTTCACCTAGGTTTTTTTTAAATATTATTATATTTTTAGTCATACATAGTAGTTTTATCGATAAGTTGTATATAATATGTATAATTTCCTTGTGTAAATTATAGTTAGTTAAAATACTTTTTTTTACCGGAAAAAGCTTTCGATTTTTATAGGTTAGATTTATAAATTGATTTTAATTTAGCTAAAATCCTTGTGATTCCTTTATGTATAAATAATTTTCTTGTGTATATACATTTATACTGTTACTAAAAAAAATACACTAATATTATGTAGGCGACATTACGTTTGTTTCAGAAAATTAGTTCTAGACATTCAACTATTACAATTATTATTATCGAGTAGCCGAAATAGCCCCATCCTCCCCTAATGTCAGCGATCGCTCGATTAGACGCCGAAACAGCAACGTTTTTATATTTCGGTAATTAGAGGATCTCCGCTTGCTAAGCTTTTTTAAGCAAACACTGAACAAAAATATTTTGGAGGTTTTTTGTTTTACTTTTTAAAGGGTGTTTTAATTTGGGTGGATTTTTAAAGGGCAAATGTCGGTTCCTAAATAAGACAGCAAGCGGCTGAAAAATGTTTACAGTTTCTAAGTCTGACTAAGCATTGAGTAACAAATCTTTTTGAAATCACACGAGAGCCGTTCTCAAGTGATGTGTTTACCAACGAACAGTTTTTAATTTTTAGGGTTCCGTACCCAAAGGGTAAAAACGGGACCCTATTACAATACAATACAATTCTTTATTAATAACTCCATAGTTACAAGTCAAATTTCTCCAGTACACTTTCTACATCGATGTATATTAGATTATATAAACAGTATATGTTAATAATATTATTATGTGTACATAATTCAAATTAAATAATCTTATTCAATTAATTATTACTTAGCTTACGATGTCTGACTGTCTGTCTGTCCGTCCATCCGTCTGTCCTACCTATTAACGGCTGTATCTTTCGAACCGTAATAAATAGTCCGTTGAAATTTACACAGAATATCTAACGTTACGGCGGATTAACTAAGAAATAATAAAAAAACATTTATGATACGTACTGCCCAAGAATAGAACTCCCTGCCGTCCTTCTTGTTTCCTGAGAACTACATTCTAGGCATCTTTAGGGCTAGAGTGAATGGATTACATCTAGATCAACCTGTTTCATTCTCGACCGCAACGTCGCTTACCATCAGGCGAATTGGTGGACAAACGTACATATATTGTATATAAAAAAGCGAGTGGTACCGCGGGTACAGCTTATGGATTATAAAAATACCACGTGATCTCCCCCAGTGCGAGAACACAGTATCGCGCTTAGCCTTTTTTCCCGCAATAATGCGGGCAATAAGATTTGGCCGTAATCGCCACATTACTACTACCACGCCTTAACTGCACACTGATAATTAATGCAGTATCTAAGATCCACTAATACTCACTCAGATCAGACAAAGAAGGGAAGGGGAAAGGAAAAAGTAGAAGGAAAGGAAAAAAAAAGGGGTAAGAAAAGTAAGGAAAGGAGAGGAAGGGAGGCAAGGGGAGGGGTGGGTGCCATGGCGAGTGCGAATGCATCTGGCCTAGTTCAGGCTTAATAATTTCGTACCGTCGAACTCACTCTGTAGACGACAAAAAAGATACAAAGGAAAGTTTTCTAGTGTCAATGTGAAAAAACATGCCACCTCATCATTGATGTAAGTAAATAGAGGGAAGATACGGGACGAACTTCTTGACGTGGACCGCACAAATTAGGCTCACGGGCCTAATCAACTTCAGTCACAATCGAACTGTCGTTTTGATAGCATGTGAATTACTTGTCAAAATTGTGTTTAAATAAAGCAGCGAAAGTTACTTCCTGCGATTTCACAAGGTGCACCAACAGTTCGAAGACAAAAAACAAGTTTCACGGGATTACTTTTCACTCGTAAATATTTAAAAACAATTAACTTAATTTTCTTTAAATATCACTTCTATGGTCTAGTGTAGGGTCTAATGGAGCGGTGAAGTTGACGTTTACAGTGTAGACGTCAACGTCGCCGCTGACTCGAGCCGGAACAGAGACATATTTATTGGGTACAACGTTTGGATGTAACGCGTCTTCCCCTTTTCAAAACAGTCATTGCACCTCATTCCTAAACTTGTGTAATCTATACTTCTATACTTATATTATAAAGAGGAAAGATTTGATTGTTTGTTTGTTTGCATTGAATAGGCTCCGAAACTACTGAACCGATTTGAAAAATTCTTTCACTGGCGGGAAGCTACACTATCCCCGGGTGACATAGGCTATAATCTATACCCGGACGAAGCTGGGGCGGACCGCTAGTGTGTAATAATTTTGAATTATTATAATGTATTGTATATCAAGTTTCGTAAACGAGCTCGAGTGTCAGCAATTAATTTGTGATGAATTAAAACATCTTTCCGTGTTGTTTCCAAAAGTCCACACAAGCCTCTAAGAAGTATCTACCACTTTACTAGGGCATTACTTGAACTTGACCGTAACTTATTTTGCTTGACTCTGCCTGTGATAATGACTTGATTGACGATATCTAATAAAACTTAAAGGAAATCTCAATACTTGACACTGGCCAATGCACAAGACGTGTAACGCCAAAATTCCCTCAACAGAAAAAAAAGTAACTCTAAGTAAAGTAAGTAAGTAAGAAAAGAGAAGTAAATGAGAAGAAAAATATTATGTTACCAGGCATATGAGTGAACCTTGATTAAACATTCTTATTTAGGTAGATCAACGCGTCGAACTCCGCATCACAGTTGCTAAATGATTTCGAATGACTGAAGTTTCGTTTATATGGCTACAACAAATTTCTCACAAAAATGCCTTGAAAGCCGTTCTAATTTAAACAAAGAAAAAAATCTTTTCTGTGGAGCGTTATTCATTCTTTTACCGACAAATCTAAGTATTTGTCCATATCTCCGATACTGTAACAATAATATACTGTGTTGTAACGCATTACAGCGGACTAAGTAAAAACATACATTCATATGAAATTATTCCCAGATGTTAGTGTTATTGGTGTTATTAGAAAGAGTGGTTTGAGCTAAATACATTAGGTACTAGATCTAGTTATAAGTATGGAGAAGACGAGCAGGTTGTGCACCTGATAGTAAGCGTCATGATTATGCTTTTCTATAGAAGGATCTACGTATAATTTATATCAAGTCCGTTTCTTTTAGATGTCTAACTATGCAAACAAAGATGGCGCTCGTCGACCAATGACAGCTCTGAAATTACTCGCTAGTGATTGTCATTGGTTCTCTGTCAGCCATATTTGTTTACATTGTTGGACATCGAAAAAGAAACAGATTTGACGTTCATGGTGCTCTAGCATGCGCGCCTTTGATATAAAGCCACCTCACCACCACACCACCAGCCACATAATAAAATATTTTTTTAAATATTTTTTTATTTCTTTAACACGGTCTTACATAATAATAAAATGTAGGCAGGAGTCCTCTTTTAGACATATAATATTATGTCTGTGCCAGAGGGCCCCGCCCTTCCGTCTCTACATTATAATATAATATAATATAGTTTTAATTTAATTAAAACGTACAATAACCAAAGTGTGTGTGTGTGTGCGTGCGTGTGTGTGTGCGTGCGTGAGTATGAGTGTGAGGAGGAGGAGATAATATAGATAGATATATTTTAAGTAACATCTATTGCTTTTGCTCATTTTCAACATTTTCGAAGATTAAAAATTAAATTATTATTAAATTACTTAAAATCAAGAGTGAATCGGTTTCTATGCAAGCGCGCTCCATCGTAGACGCAGCCAAACGCTGACTATAATAAAAAAGCAAACCCGCAAGACGTTGCTAGTATTTTTTTTTTTTTTTATTCATAATTATAAATTTACACGTCAATGGTATTAAAAAAATATTTACATTTACATTATGTATTATTATTAATTATTTTATTTATTATAATATTATTTTATTTGGCTATGAACTCATTGAAGTCATAGAATGTTTGCTCGACAAGCCAGCGCTTGAGTCTGCTTTTAAAACAGCTCGCACTTGGAGCAGTTGTTACTGTATCCGGCAACATGTTGTATACCTCCGGGCCCATAACGTGGGTCAGTTTACTGGATTTCGTGAGGGAGCGTGGGATACCGACCAGCTTGTTGGCGTTCCGGATGCAGCAAGAGTGCTTCTCTCCTCGTCTGCTATACAGGTCCAGGTTATTCCTCACATACATAATGTATTCAATAAAACAGCATCTATCTCCAACGAACCTCCGAGCTGCCACGCATTCACGTCAAATAGTTCACTAAACTGTAAAATCCCTAACACCCTGACACCTACAAGCTTTGAGGGCCAATAAAACCCTTTTACGAGTGCTCGACAAAAGCGGAACGGGTTCCAAGATAAAATTTACGGCGGTAGAAGCCGCCGGATTCATCGATGGCTAACTATTATCTATGGACGGTGGTTTTATGATGCGAGCAGTTTTAAACCTTGAATATTTGGGTGTTTCAATGGTTTTATAGGTGTACCATTTAAGTAAGATTCGCATAGAAGAGTGTGGGCTGGACCTCCACTGCGAATGGAGTAGCGGGCTGATTCTACACCAATCGCCTTTATTTTTATCCATCTCCCTCCCAATAACAGATAGTTACAAAATAATATCATTTGTCTGAGAATAGACTTAAAATAAAATGATGGCGGAGCTGTAGGATGCGTTTTACAATGTGACGGTACCCGTTTCAATCCTCGGCCCTGCACCAATGATGTATAATTATAATGTATGTGCAGTTTCGAAACGCTCAAAAACAGTGAAGGAAAACATCTTAAGGAAATCGGTTTGTCCAAGAACCTCAGAGTTCAAAGACATATGACATTCAACATGCACTGGGCCAGTATGGTGGATAAGGGACCAACCTTTCTCTCTGATAGAAGGCCTGTGTCCCAGCAGTAAGTACAATATAATAATAGAAAATAGACAAAAATATATACACTGTGATAATATATAAATACTTAAGTGTGAAAATATTCCATCCTTCTTCTTATTTACTTTTGTGTTGTTTTTACAGTTCTTAGCACTGCAAGAAGTCGTTGTTTCTTTTTAAAACGGATGTTTTCAGTACGACGTTCTGACAAGAAATTCACGTAATTTTGAATGCGTATGTGTGCGTGAGTCGTGTTTTTTTTGGGAATGCACGTAGTTTTGGCGTCATTTTGGCAGTGCGCCGTAGGGACTCTGTATTTTTATTTACTCTCTCTCTCTCTCTGAGGGAAAGAAGAGATTAAACAGGATGCAGCGCCTGCATAAAAAATAAAGCGTTTAAGAAGTGAATGCACCACATAATTCCAAGCAATAAAGCATAAATGTGCACTAAACAATCCCGTCGGTTAACTCTGCTTCTACTTACGTGTAAACAACGTTTTATACCCTAGTTTAACAATAACTTCCACTCGGTCGACGCGACTTTAACGTACGGCACTCGATTGGTTTTTAAAGTATTTGCTTCGCTTGCGCTTTGTTGACTTGAGACTTCAAGAAAATGTTGCTTTTAACTTTAAGCGTGTATTTATCAAGTAATGAGTAAACATTCAGAGGTGTATATTTGGTTAATTATGTATTTAATACCAACTTCAGCATGAATAGGTGCTTGAACACAATTTTTTATATTGCCATATCAACACGCACTCGTACAAAATCATTAATTTAGTTGAAGCTGGTTAAAAAACTACAACTCCTTGGCTCAGAAGTTTTAAAGTGAATTAAAACTCTTGTTCCAAACTACTGATCCAAAGTAAGTTAAAATCTATTTTTTTTTTTTTCTTTATTAACTAAACAAAATACAAGTTAAAACTAAAACTACAAATACAGTTTATATTATTGCTGCTGGTTAAAAAACTACCAAACCTAAGTTAACTAAAATCATTCTTATTATCGGAACTGGTTAAAAAACTACTGAGACAAAGTTAATTGAAATTATTGATATTATTGGAACAAATAAAAAAAAAACAAAGCCAAAGTTAAATAAAAACAACTAAGTTAAACTACTCAGCCAAACTTTATTAATATCATTAATATTATTGCAGCTGGTTAAAAAAAACTACTGAGCCAAAGCTAACTAAATTTTTATATCTCGAGAGCTTCTTCTTCTTACGATATCTACATAATAATTAATTGGCGTACATACATAAAAAGACTGATCGAGTTAAGAACCTCCCTTCTGATGTCGGTTAAAAACTAGACGAAAATCGTGACATGATATTTACCTAACTAGTTATCAAAGGATCCAAATACATTTTCCCAACTACTCAAGAAGGAGGGTGTTTTTCAGTTTTGTATGTCTGTTTGTTTGTATGTATATTTAGGCCAGATACTAAATATACTTACCATATCTCCCTTTTTTGTCTAAGGTTGTTCCCACAGTAAAAGTTGTTTATGAGACAATGATATCTTCCAATATGTCCGTCGTCTAGAGATATACCCTGTATAATACAGGGTTATGCAGAAAGGGTGTACCAAGCCGAAACAAAATCATTCCTATGAGCAACTTTTACTGTGGGGCCGACTGTTGTGTGACTGATTTTTTTTAATAAAACAGCAGATATTTATTTGCGATTTCGAGATCGGCCCCATTGTAAAAGTTGTTCATATTGATGAGTATAATGACCTCCTTTCGGCTTAGTACGCCGTTTCTGCGTAACCCGCATAAGTATGATTAGGTAGATATGCCGTTAAAGACGTATAACCTTGTGTAACCTAACTCCAAGACGTAGAGCCGTGGATAGAACATTATTATAACCCGACAACCCTTTCTGCACAAAGGGAAATAACAATCGTTTCGACATCAAAGCAGAACGCTACAAATCTTTTCGTATTCATAGCAAGATAATAGCTAAACGTGACGAAGTGCGTGTCACGTTATTTGTATATGCTCCCCTTATGTGCCACTTTGATAGCGTCACGGATACGTCACTTGAAGGGTGTTACCGATAAGGGGTTTAGTTGATATCCCGTTTGTTTAGAAACCTTCTCCGCATGGCCAATCGAAAAATATATAGAAAAAAAATAGTGCGTGGAGTCCCTCCGCGCGGAAGAAGTTATACTTCAACATGGAACCCTAAAATTATAACTAGGGCAAAAATATCAACAATTTAATAACATGCTTTTCTCGACATCCGAACTTAGCTCCTTAGGCTTCTCAATCCATTAGCGACACCATTACACTACCGATTCTGCTAGTTGCAGCGTGAAAAAAGGATACTCATTTCGCAACCATACGAGAGAGAAAAATTCCCCCTCCATGGTAGCGTTAAACGTTTAACGCAACCTTGTTGCAAGTTGCATAAGAAGTGTAACTTCAAAAATATTCATTATTTCAGCCTATCATGTTCCTATTGCTGGGGTGAGGCCTTCTTTCAGAGAGAGAAAGAGAGAGAGAAAGGATGGGCCGTAATCTGCCATGCTGGCCCAATGCATGTTTGTGAATTTCAATATGTCTTTGAAATTTTGAGATTGGACATACCGGTTTAAGTGAAGGTTTTTTAAAATACAAATAAATAATTTTACAAACCTTTTTTCGTTTTCTTCTCAGCAAACTCTTTCATTTGATGCCCATATCATGATGGTATATAAAAAATTACCGCCATCTTGGGCGTTTGCCATATTAAATTTACTGAACTGCCATCTTTGAGAGTCCGTCATATTGGACTTAGAATGACGTCATTTAGCTAACCATGCATTGTCGTCCAAACTAACTAACTAATCTTCCATAAGCCTAAGGCAGCCAGGTTTCAAATCCGCCCCTGACTATGATCCGGTCTATGACGGCCTCTCGCGTGGCATGCGTCGTAGCATACTACGAACGCTACGTTGTAGCATACTACGAACGCTTCGTCGTAGCAATGATGCTACGAACCTGGTGGACCAAAGTGGAATAAATGCGACATCACAAAATTTCCACTTATCAACTTATCCCCAATGTCAGTAGGCTACTGACCATGCTACAATGTTTTAAGGGTTCCGTATCCAAAGGTCAGTGCGAGTCGGTGACAAATTTCTATTCATTTAAAGTTATACCGAGCGTCACTTGCAAAATATTAACTATTGACGGCGTAGCAATTGCTTGCCTATTTTGGTAAGCGTTAAGTCGAAAAAAATAGTTGTTTTCGATTTTCAATAATTGAAACCCTTAGTGCACAGCCTGACTCGCACTTGGCTGTTTATTTTTTATTAATTTTTTTCATTTTAGCTTACGCTCAGTAAGCCAAAATGGAAAAAAAACAAGAGTGTCTCACAGGTGAACCGATCTTAGTGGGCCTAAAAATAACAAAATCCCAACAGCAGTTACCAGATGTTTGGTTGATACTACCAATCGTGTTTGCATTTCTTTTTTACGTTATAGGTCCACCGAATTTACCGTATATTGATGGGTATAACACTATAAAATTCATCGGTTTTTTTTTTGTACCATTCGGATGAAAGATAAGGTAAAAATGAAACCGGAATAATAATATTATAAAGAATAATATGTGTTGTTTTGATTTTTGCCACAATTCATTCATTTTCCTTATAAAGTCACTTGACCGGAACGTTTTAATACGTAAAAGGATGCATGCTTAGGAATTTTTATACAAAAATAAATAGACCATGTTTTACAACAGTGGCCATAGTAATCGGCTTTTGTCAATATTCCGGTTTGATCGGATATAGGTAATATTACCACTAAATCTAGAGATTATGAGGAACAAATCGACATGAGTTTCATTACTATACGGTATTAGTTTGTGGTGGGCCTATTTTTCAAACAAAAGAAATTGTCTCATTTTAGTTGCTAATTTATTTTACCAAGCTGCTCATTTAACACAAAAGCAAAAACAATAAAATATATTAATCAATTAATCACATACCGACGCGTACGAAATTTATATTGTTTTCAGATTTTATTATCTATCAATGCGCATCTGGTGGCCATTAATTTTAGCCGCTACGCGTTCATTTTGTGACCGCACAGAACATTTTGTAGAAAAAAATTGTATAAACGGTAAAACCGGTACGCAGAAATAATGGAGCGCTTGCAACGCATTTTGTGGGCAAAACTAGGCTTTGAATGTACTGAAAACTGCTTTGTTGGGTGGTTCTGTGTAGATTTTTCTAAATAAGCTGACGGAAATTGTGAAGCTAAAAATAGGCCAGACAAATACGCGTTTTCACTAATGGGAGCCTTTGAAAATCTACTGTGTAAGTAACTGAAACCGAACTACAAAAACTTCACGTTCATTAAATCACTGTGTAAGTTATAGTACTTTTATTTAGTGAAATATGTCTTCCGAGAGCACCCATGTTTCAGCTCCGTAAGTGTACACAAAGAACGCACCAAAGAAAAGAAATGAAGAGAATAAAAATGGCTATAATGATAAGTTTTTTATGCAACTCAGGGATAATTGTGAAGGTGGTCAAGCTGTCATGTGCGCTTTTAAATCTGATGGCACCCGGTTCGATCTTTTGTACCTAATTAAATTATGTGCAGTTTTGATGCCATTGCTCAAAAGCGGTAAAGGAAAATATCGTGAGGAAAGCGATATGAATAAGCCTCAAAAAATTTAAAGTTGAAATATGGCATATGACGTTCCCCAACATGCACTGGGTCAGCATTGTGGATTAAAACACTCTCTCTCTTTCTCTCTCTCTCTCTCTCTCTCTCTGAGATAAGGTATTTATTGACCCAACAATATAAACATGTCGATTCTGTTACGTAAATTCTTTCCATCCAATGGTTGGCTGGAAGAGATCGCTTTTAGCGATAAGGCCGCCACTTGTGGCACTAGCTCGTAAGTGTTTTTTATCGTGTTGTAATATTGTATTTCTGGTGTACACAATAAAGAGTTTCTATCTATCTAACATGGCAGGCTAGTAATGATGGTGAAAGTGGAGGTAAACAGGACAAAATGCAGGAAGAATAGATGGCAGGTGGAATGAAGTGGTCACAGAATGATGGCCTACTGGAGTGGGCAGAGCACCAGCCAAATAAAAAGACGATATCGTCGCAACAAGACAAGAACGAGATCGAGGCCGTATCGTCATTCAGTTTAGGTGATTGTGGAAAGTCACGCGAACATGAACCTTAACGCCCCGAGACACGGTTTGCTGTTGCGCAACTTTTAACTGAATCATTTAAAACAGGTCATGGTACCAGCGCAGGGCCGAATGTAATGGTTTGCTATTGAAAGTATTTGTCTAGCAGTAGATCGGATATGCTAAAATGATTATAATAATTCATAATTTATTCAAAAATATAAAAAGGTCTGACAAAAATACAAAACATAAGTAAACATAATTAGGTCTATAAAACACGTGAGCCTGAACTAGGTAATCCTGTGTTTCAGGCGAAAAGAGCTTAATAATAACATGAATTATTATAATCTAATAATCATTATAATCTAATAATCATTATAATCTAATTTAAAAATAAAACAAATTAATCAATTGCCTAGTTAACACAATGTAACCCAATGTATGATGCAAAGTAGGTAAGAACTATTTTTAACTGAAGTAATATACCAATAATATAAAACGTAAAAAAAAAAATATTACATTAAGCTAAGCAGTGCTGTGGCAGTGGGCTGGTCATATCTGTCCCAGAACCGATAGCCATTGTGGTAGACGTAATTTAGTATGGAGCCCACAAATTGGCAAACGTAGTGTAAGACGTCTTTGGACTCTATATACATATGGCAGTGTCTGGAAGCGATAAGCTGAAAGATCGAGCTGATTTACTTTGGGAGAGACCTTATGTCCAGGCAACAAAACGCTCCCTCAGCCCCCGCCAAGTTAAAGCGACGATGTATTTTGCCACGCAAGAGACAGGCCCGCGGGGGGAGTGCAACGACAAAAACGAACATAGGTCCGACCTCGATGACGCCTGGCGCAAGACTGAGCGCAACTGAGACAGGCTGATGATAATGATGATCAGAGCAAGTAGACATTTAGAGTAACCTATACACAACAGAACTTCGCATAACTAGGTAAGTAGGCTATATAACCTTTATACATAACTTATCGAATTTCCTACGAACCCCTAAAACTCTTTCAATAAAGCCGAAAACAGCCAATATATATGAAAAAACAGGGAAATTTTTAACGTATACCGGCGAAGATTTATAGACAGAACTTTTTGTTACCAACCTTTTGTTTAGGTTAATTTGTGTGGAGCATAAATTTTCAAGTGATAAATATTTTATCATGTACTAAATGGTACGAGTGGAATGTAAAATAAGTTATGGGAGGGTACCGGCTATTATGAACGTGTGTCACTAAATACGAGGTATCGTGACCCTTCTTTGTCCGCTACTAAAATATTCACTATAAATTTGTAAAGACTCGCTTGACTTTTTATAGTTTTGAACTCATATTAGACTAGTTGTTCGTCAAGAACTGTAATTACTACAACTTTTATTTGACGGCCTCTTATACCAAATTTGACGGTTTTAAATCAATTTTATTTAGTTGAATCACAATTTTTGAGCTGGAAAAAAATACATGTCACAGATACATCTGTGTTTGAGTTTATGATTTGGTTCAAAACACGATATAATAAACAATCCTCGATCAAAAAAAATCTGAAACAAAGTCGATTTAGTTAATTTTTTTCGTTTTATGCTCCAATGAAAGCTCGTAACAAACCTGGAAATTGCTGTTGCTGAAAGGCAATCCTATTCAACATTTTTTGGTTTGGATAAATTTTTGATAGTGAATAGTTTCGTTTTTTAGTGAAATTAAAAGCGTAATAAGGTCGCGAGAATTTGCGCGCGCCGCGCTCAGTCTTGCGCCAGGCGTCATCGAGGTCGGACCTATGTTCGTTTTTGTCGTTGCACTCCCCCCGCGGGCCTGTCTCTTGCGTGGCAAAATACATCGTCGCTATAACTTTGCGGGGGCTGAGGGAGCGTTTTGTTGCCTATGCGACTCGGATAACAGGCCGTTAACAGGCGAGTTGGTGGCCAAAGGTAGATCTATTTTAGATTTAAAAAACTCAATTTTAAAATACCATGGTTGTTCACTACAGTTGTATGATGATTAACGGGATATAAAAAAGACTAAAAAAGAGCGTCAACCGGTTTTAAATATCAGCCTACCATGTTCCCACTACTGGGATTCAGGCCTTCTCTCAGAGAGAGGATGGACCCTAATTTATCATGCTGGCCCAGTGCATGTTGGTGATTGTCATATGTCATATTTCTTCAAACAGTATGCATGTACCACGTTCTTCGAAACTAGTACATAAACCATTACTAATTTTTCTACGCTTTACTATTATAAACCTCGGTGGGCTTCTTTTCATATAGTATATCATTATAATTGTGTATATAGTAATTACTGTTTGGCTGTTATTTTTTATATCTCTGTCTTGAGATCTGGATCGTAATCATCTTTCGATTTTATAAGTGAAAACTTTTTATGGCTTCCTTCTACTATCTACCTACTATAATTAGTTAGTTTCAGCTGTTTGTTTCCGAATAGTGTAAAATAAAATAAAATAAAATGTCTTTGAACTTTTGAGTCTTATGAAGACATACCGGCTTCTTCACAATGTTTACTTTAACCGTTTTCTGAACGATGGCATTGTATTAGTACTTAAATAATTTATGTGCAAACTGCACATAAATTATTTAAGTACTAAATAAGTCATTAGTGCAGAGCTGAGGATTGAACCAGGTGCTGTCAGAATTAAAACGCACTTGCTACCGCTCAGCTACCGTCGCTCTTCCGCATTCTTCAGTCTGCTCGTGAACATGGTGCACGTAACTACGCGGAAATATCGGAAGTTTCAACCACAACCTTACCACGGTAAATATCCCGTTAATAATCATCATCATCATGCCCAGACATAAAACGTCCACTGCTGAACATAGGCCTCCCCCTTTTACCTCCACACTGAACGACAGCCTGCCATCTGCATCCACTGGATGCCCGCGACTCTCACAATGTCGTCGGTCCATCTAGTGGGAGGCCTACCTACGCTGCGTCTTCCGGTTCGTAGTCTCCACTCAAGAACCTTTCTTCCCCATCGGTTATAGGTAAGTATTGTATGTAATATAGCATATCTGTCAAAATTCAATTAAAACGTCGTTACGTAAAATCGGTACAAAGTATTTTTTCTCCCTCGTTTTTTATGCCATAGATGGCAAATAAGCAGACGGCCCGCCTGATGGTAAGTAGTCACCGTTTCCTATGTATACGTGTAACACCAGAAACATCGTACAAATACGTTGCCGTCTCTTTAGCTCGCCTTTTGAAGAACTATAATTTATATCCTGGAAAAGCATAAACCTGGTAAGATGCGGGTAAAACCGCGAGGCACTGCTTCATATAAAGTAAATTACACCTGACCGTCGCAGACAGCGCAAATGAAAGAAAGAAGCGCTGCATTTTTAATTAGGACATGCTTTCGCTCGAGTTTGCTTAATGTACTTTTTGCTAAAAGCTTCTGAGCAGAGTTTTGGCGTGCCTGAACTGGCTTAGCACAAAAGGAATATGTATTGTATGTGCTTATGTTCTGTCAGGAAAATGGAGAAAAATAAAGAACAATATTAAATCATTTCAATGTAGGTTGAATGGGGCGACGAATATCATCTTGTGGTGTTGTCATCATCATCAGCCAGCCTTAGTCTACTGCTGGAGAATACTGGGCATACTTGGCAAGTACTAAAAACTGTAGACAATTGATTGTCTACAGATTGATTGTTTTCCCTTGAGGGAAAGCTTTCCCGGAACTCAAACCGAGGTACTCCCGTAGATTTTGAATCTAAATTGTGACAAATTGTTGGGGTTGTCACCGGTCATTGCCTTTTAAACAAACACCTTTTTAAAATTGGGTTTACAGACAGTCCCCTGTGTAGAGGGTGTCTGGAGACTGAAGAAACGGCCGAAGATTTGCTGCTGGAGTGAAACAGCGTGGCAGAAGCCTGTGCTGGGAAGCCTGTGCAGGCATAAGCGAGCTGCTGGCTTTCTTGGCTGGATTTTTTATAATTAATAATATTAGTGATAATCAGTAATAAATAATAATTAATGATTTCTTATTTTCTTTCCTTTGTACTTCAATTAAAAAAAGACAAAACTTCTATTTGTGTTTTGAAATTTTCTACCAAGTGTAAGTAATTTTTTTGTTGTATTTGATTTCATCACTTGGTGTTAATTCCAGAACATATCGTCCACAATTAATATTCTAGGACATTATATGTGTAAATGACTTGTAATTACTCAACTTCAAGGGTAACAAGAAACTGGTAACCCTGGTTGATGATTTCTAAACACATGACTAAAATCTCTTACACAATACGCGCGGCTAATCCTTTAGGGTTGCCATAAATTGCCCCGGATCACCCTTTTTGTCAACCGGACATGTTTAGGTTTGCCAGTATGATTTATAATTTCGACGGCTCGCCCTTTCTTTGGAAAAAAATCTGTGGATTATAACGACTGTTCGAGTGATAGGTTACAAAATGGTAACTAAGCTTTGAATCCGGGGAAAAGTCTGAGAAACTTGTACTTGCGGCTCAATGTTAATAATGTTAAAGATTTTTCCCGCCTGATGGTAAGCGCTGATGATGATGATAGGGCGATGTTAGCGGCCTATATAAAAAAGTTTAAATATCCCCTTTAGTGCGACTAATTACAGGCAAAACTCCTTCTTCTTAAGAGCATCTAACTCTGTAAACACACTGGAAGACTTTCCCGACTTTGACTTGTTCAATACATCTTTGAATTCAATTAGACAACATATTAGTAAAAGTTGGTTTGGTGTGTCTCCCTGACTGTCTTGTGTTTCATAGCATAAAAAGTATATACACCTATTTTGTTTTTATTCTATCATAATATTAATTAATATTTTTCTTTTCATCTCCATGCGCAAAAATTGTTTCAATATGCGAAAACTGCTAAATGGTGTTTAATTATAAAATGTATCAGTAATTTAGTTATTTATCACTGTACGTTTTCCAAATAAAATAAATAAAAATATATAAATAAATAAAAATAAATATACACTGGATTCGCCAGGTTACGGTAGGGCAACTAGGGCCCCTAGAAAATGAGTGGACTGTATTTTTTGATTGAAGAGTGGTACACAAAACAAAGAGAAGGATTCGGACAGACGGGAACAGCACTTACTTGGTATTCCTCGTTTTCCACTACAAAAGTCCAGTGACGCCTTCGACACGTGTCACTATTTAGGCTCTTTATTTCACACACCACAGTTATATGTTCGGCGAACCACAATATTGTTATTTGCCAGACCACAATAGTCAGCTGGTGAAGTATTATATCACCTTAGGATGAGTGCACCAAACGCGAAAGCAGGTCAAAAATTACACCTAGTGCTATGCGCGCGGAAGTCAATGACACACTGTTTTACGGATGGCTGCGCCGCGCGCTAATCCACGTAGGTACATAATGTCCGTTGCAAATATAGTACACGAAGCAAGTTCTTGTTAGTGCTGTTTGAGGGTAGAGGAAGAACATAGGAAATGCACCAAAATATAAACAATTGAAATAATTACTATAATCTGGCGTAACCATAAACCAAGCTCCGATCCAGAGGGTGTCAACTTAATTTCTCATAAAAATATACAATACTTATACAGTTTTATTATCTTTTATTGTTGTATGGGGACCCCCTTTCGTTTTTACTTTTCTTATTTCTGAGCTAATCCGCCGTAAGATTACATATTCTGTGAACATTTCAACTGGCTATATATTTTGAATTGAAAGATACAGCCGTTAATAGGTAGGACAGAAAGACGGACAGATGGACAGACCGACAGACCGACAGATAGACAGATAGACAGACCGACAGACCGACAGACCGACAGACCGACAGACCGACAGACCGACAGACCGACAGACCGACAGACCGACAGACCGACAGACCGACAGACCGACAGACCGACAGACCGACAGACCGACGGACCGACGGACCGACAGACCGACAGACCGACAGACCGACAGACCGACAGACCGACAGACCGACAGACCGACAGACCGACAGACGGACGGACAGACGGACAGACGGGCAGACAGACATACGGATAGACAGACAGACATATAGACGGACAGACGGACAGGCGGACAGACGGACAGACGTAGGCTTAGTAATAGGGTCCCGTTTTTACCCTTTGGGTACAAAACCCAAAAACCGGCAAGGATTTATATTTTCTCTCTATCTTCTCTTTTCTTCTATTTCTAGTGTCTTCTATTCTTGGACAACCATACAGCACGCAACCCTGACTAGATGCTAAACTAATAGCTAAATATGCTGTTTAAACAATGTTCACCTGATCGTATTAATTACTCTAATCAATGATTATTCCGCCTTATTACTTACAGATTGATTAAAAAGGTTCCGCGCCTGGTTTCGGCAGCATAATATCATCGGTGTTGACCGTTCATCCCTTTGAGATATTATTTTAATTATTAGAAATATATATTCACATTGCAGACAAAGCTTTCGACTCATTCCGCCTTATTACAAAAAAGTCCATCAGTCCAGGTTTAAACCAGGACTAAAAAGTCCGAGTTTGTTACGGTACCAAGGGATTAAAACCTGACCTTATTACAAATCTTCGACTAATCGAGGACCAGCTGATACCAAAGATAGTCCATGGTTTCAATATTAGCCACAGATAAGAACCAAAAATTGAAATCATTCATTCGTTCCTGCAGGTTTAAAACACACTTCAAAAGCTTAAATAATTATTTATTAATGCAATTTAAGATATTTAGCTATCTTAAATTGCTGTTTGTTTAGGTTTCAATCTATTCAACAAGCATAACTTATTATTTTGAGCACTTTTCAAAATCATGGCATAATACTATCACGTGCGACGCCGAAATCCTAACGTAGAAAAAAGCTATGCGCCTGTGCCGCGTAATTCGAGGCGTTCAGATAAATAATTGTAATTATCCAAAGACATTAAGTAGTTTAATGAAATCTTTGTAATTACGGTGGGAAAATTAGCAATGTTCTTAAATTTTCTCATAGCTTCCTCCTGTTCATTTAATGTAGCTCGCAATTTTATAATTATCTATGAAATGGAACATCCCTTGCCATAATACCCGCTACATTTTTGCAAGTTTTACTGACTGGTTGAGATACACTATGCAAATCGGCTGTAATGTCTTGAATATACGTAGAAAACAATAATTTAATGCATCAGTGTATATTTTTTACTTTTTGCGTAAGTACCTACCTATAGCTATATTGTAATCTACCTAGGTTATTAACAAGCTCTTAATTCATGGCGAGCCCAGTTGCATAAAGCGCAAGCCACTTGAACTTCAGGGCTTAATGGGCTTCCTCTAGGATCGTGGACCAGATCCTCACGTAAAACATCCACAATTTTTGCGCCAAAGCGTTTTGTGAACCACATTTATATCTGAATTCTTCGTCACTCAATTCGAAAGGATTCACACGATGACGAGGTCTATCAGATCGCCGCGATGCCTCCAGCATGTCCAAATGTTCTATATCCATCATGTCAATCGTGTTTAAATCCATTTTAAATGATTTGTAAATAATAAAAACACTAAATAAAATAATTATAACCTCAAATTCTATTAGTACCGAAGTTAGTACCATAGTTAAACTAGGGGTCTCGGCGGTCTAACTTTAGTACCATAGACAATCCGTGGTTTAGTGAAAAACTTCGTTTTATAATAACGTTTATTTTAGTCCATGGTTTAATCCCAGTACCAAAGTTAAGCCGTGTTTTGTAATAAGACGGCATGAGTTTATTTTATTCTCTTCTTTCAGTTTTTGTTGTCTATAGTTTCCTTTGTTTCAATAGCCGATTTGATTTATTTAATCGTAACGTATGTGGGTAAGCGCGGCGTTGCACGTCTACCCAAAAAGATGCACAGACGACCTAAAAGAGAAGAAGTATTATCGCATGGAATACTTGCAACTATTCAATCTATAATATTCAACGTTATCTCACAGCTCTTTACTTTCAATCTACTAGATTTATTGGATGTTGAATATCAGGATTTTTTTCTTAATAAACATTATGTTTACAGGTCAGGCAATTGTAATATTGTAGTTTTAAGTATTGTAGTAATATTAAGTATGTAATTGTAGTTTTAGGTATTGTGTGTATACCCAGAGCACTCACGCTCACTTAAAGGTTCCTTCTTGCGGCGGCGTCGTGTGGCGGGTCGCCCTCTTCCCTCAAACATGGCGAAGAGAACGATGGCTGGCACATGCGTCAACTCATGAACGGGTGCTGCTTGCGGGAGCGGGACTGCTCGGTGTATACACGCAACATAGTCATAACATTTTATAATTAGTATATTCCTTTTGTATAGTCATTAGTTATATGTTATATCAAATATAGTTAAAAAAAATATGTTAAAAGTTGACAAAGGGCACGGACCCAGGATTCCGTGGAGAATAAAGAAACAATAAAAATAAAAAATAAAAATATCAGGAATTACGCATTTGGCACCCGTAAGGGACAGCCATAGATATATCCGAGAGAGGAGATAGGTTAACATTTATCCAGTGTGGGTTGCCAATGATGACACATAGGATACTGATGCGTGGTCCTTAATTAATTACTAGCCTTTTGAAAAAACTCAGAGTTGCACAGCAGGCAATGGAGAGAGCTATGCTCGGAGTTTTTTTGCGCGATAAAATCCGAAACGAGGATATTCGCCAAGGAACCACAGTCACCGACATAGCTGTTCAGATTTGCAAGTTGAAGTGGTAATGGGCAGGCCACATCACTCGAAAAACTGGTAACAGATGGGGGTGAAAGGTTCTTGAGTGGAGACCACAAACCGGAAGACGCAGTGTAGGTAGGACCTACAACATCGTGAGAGTTGCGGGCATCTAGTGTATGCAGATAATGAGACGCTAATTTTCATCAGCGGGCGTATTCGGGCTGATGATGATGATGTTAACATTTGAAATTTTCGTTCTCATCGTCTTTTATAGCCAAATATTAGAAAATAGCTATTTAAGATAATTATAAACAAATGAAAACTTTACCTGCAAGATTTTTCCCACACATACATACTAACAGGGCAAGTTAAACAAAAACACCACATAGATAAATATACCACTATCTGTTTTTTTTTAAATATTATAGTATGCAAACAAGCGACGGGCCACCTGATGGTAAGTAGTCACCGTCGCCTATGGACACCTACTTACAATACCCGGGGCATTGGCGGTGCGTTGCCTACCTTTGAGGACTCTATTCACTCTTCGCTTGAAGCGATTGAGGTTATATGTTGAAGGAAAAACCGAAGGTGGTAAGCCATTCCACAACTTACAGGTGCGTGGCAGAAACAATCGATCAAATCGAACAGTGCGAGACTTCCACGCATCTATAATATGAGGATGGCTTTTTTGGCGATGGCGTCCGATTCGATAGTAAAACCGCGATGGAGGGATGAGGTCAATTATTTTAGCCATGGCTACGTACCTAGTTACGTACTCTCTGCTAAGCCTAGACTATGAACTCTACCTAGAGTTACCTAGAGTCGTCTCGGTTATTGATAGAATACATGGCTCAGTACTCCGATATTAATAGTGATTTAGGGCTCCGGGCTTCGCTAATCTGATTGAGATGACGTTGCGATGCCAATCATATCTATATAAGTATGTGTACGTGCAGGTAATTTCGTATATGTGTGGGTATGTATCTAAATCTAGTTTAGAGTGATTGATATAGTTGGAATTGACATCTGAATGATAAACCAGGAATTAGCTAAATCACAGAGCGAAATAAACATAATACCTACAAGATGGTGTAAACTGCCAACAGGAGACAATTATATTATAGAAACTGGCGTGATTTTCACAAATTTTATTTATATTACATTCACATATATATACTAATTCTTTATCTAATTTTATTTCACTGACAACTTAATACTTATTAGCATACTACTATAATTTTAATCTAATTTAAATCTGTTAATTATTCAATTATCAAATTTGTTAAATACTGTTATATTAATTCTAGACGACACCTATTTTGCGTTATAATTGTGACTGTGTTAGCTGGTACACACTTAAAACAGGTATTATGAGAGCGCAGATGCCTATATCACAGGTATTTAACCTAGCATAGGCATCTGAGAGACATTGTGAGTGTAGATATAATTATTGTTTGTACATACATTGATAGATGTAAAATTTCTTCGATACATGTTAATAATTATTGTACTAATGTCAATAAACAAATTTGATTTTATTTATATTCACTTTATTTTGCACCTTGAAAAAGACTGCCTAATGCGGTTGAATCTATAGTCGGAGTGACCGGCTTAATCTTACGTGAGTAATTCCCGTGTAATATACTTAAATAAAAGGAGAAAATGATGTTGCCTAGATGTGTTATTTTTATTAGAGTTCCGTACCTGAAAAGAAAAAAACTGAACCCTTATAGGATCAATTTGTTGTCCGTCTGTCTGTCTGTCTGTCAAGAACTTTTTCTCAGAAACGCGTAAAGGTATATATTATTACTTTAAATTATATTGTGTTTCTTTACAAATAGGAATATTCATGTGAGAGGCCAATTGTTCCGGAAACACAGTACTATTTTGGAGCCAATGGGTTCACACATTTTCCGAAATTGCATTTGGTGTCAAATTAAATAATGTATTACTATAAAATAGGCTTGCGATTAACCGCCACCTCGCTGATGTAAAGCGATGATCAGGTGGACAATGGAGCATGCTTGCCTAAAAGAAACCGATTCACTCTTGTTTTGAAGGCACCCGGATTGTAACTATCGGGGAACACCCATTCAGGCAGTTCATTCCACAGACTAGCAGTTAGCACAATAAGAGTTGAATCAAAGCACTTCGCATGCCCACCCCCTACCACCTTTTCCCCTACTACGCCACTTATAGCTCCAGATGTTTGCCGGTCATCGACTTCTTACTTAAACAAAATAGAATTATATTGGTTAACGTCCCACTCACCACCGCTTCGAGCTTCTAAGCTCTGTTGAATATGTTTGCCAAACTAATCTCTAGTTCCAACTTAAATCTGTTTTTAAATTCCTCGTCGGGTTAAAACAGAATTAAGTTGGAAAGAGTTGTGTTACAATTTTTACGCGTCTGCCTGTGTTTCTGTGTGTATGAGTGTCTGTATATCTATGTGTCTGTGTGTCTCTGTGTCTGAGTGCCTGTGTGACTGTATGACTGTGTGACCGTGTGCCTGTGTGCCTGTGTTTTTGTGTGTATATGTTTCTGTGTGAATGTGTGTCTGTGTGTCTGTGTGTTCGAGTGCCTGTGTGACTGTATGACTGTGTGACCGTGTGCCTGTGTTTTTGTGTGTATATGTTTCTGTGTGTATGTGTGTCTATGTGTCTGTGTGTCTCTGTGTTTGAGTGCCTGTGTGATTGTGTGACTGTGTGACCGTGTGCCTGTGTGCCTGTGTTTTTGTGTGTATATGTTTCTGTGTGTACGTGTGTCTGTATGTCTATGTGTCTGTGTGTCTCTGTGTCTGAGTGCCTGTGTGACTGTATGACTGTGTGACCGTGTGCCTGTGTGCCTGTGTTTTTGTGTGTATATGTTTCTGTGTGTATGTGTGTCTGTATGTCTATGTGTCTGTGTGTCCCTGTGTCTGAGTGCCTGTGTGACTATATGACTGTGTGACCGTGTGCCTGTGTGCCTGTGTCCTGTGTTTTTGTGTGTATATGTTTCTGTGTGTATGTGTGTCTGTGTGCCTGAGTGGCTGTGTGCCTGAGTGTCCGTGTTTCTGAATTCAATTCAATTCAATTCAATTCATTTATTCCAATATTTATAATTTTACAATTTTAACCTAACATTTTTAACAAGTCTAAAATTAACACTTTATAATGAGTACCTCTCTGCAGGTGTCTCGTAAGCAGCTGTTCTAGGAAGACTGAATGTATGAATATATGTGTTTCTGTGTGTATGTGTGTCTGAGTGTCTGTGTGTTGGAGTGTCTATGTGTTGGGGTGTCTGTGGGGGTGTATGTCTGTGTCTATGTTTAAGTCTGTACCGTTTGTCTGTCTGCGGCATCGTAGCTCCCTAACGGCTGAACTGAATTTTATTAGTTTACTAGCTGTTGCCCGCGACTTCGTACGCGTAGACTTACATATAATATTTCAACCCCCTTTTCCTCCCCTTAGTTCAGCTCTTTCACAAAATACTTTCTGAGCGGACATCCATAAATTAATCTACTTGCCAAAGAAGACAATTTTTTCCAGGCCCACCGAATTTACCGTATATTGATGGGTATAACACTATAAAATTCATCGTTTTGTTTTTTACCATTCGGACGAAAGATAAGGTAAAAATGAAACCGGAATAATAATATACAGAATAATATATGTGATTTTTGCCACAATTCATTCATTTCCCTTATAAAGTCACTTTATTTTCACACCGGAACGTTATTAATACGAAAAAGGATGCATGCTTAGGAATTTTTATACAAAAATAAATAGACCATATTTTACAACAGTGGCCATAGTAATCGGCTTTTGTCAATATTCCGGTTTGATCGGATATAGCTAATATTACCACTAAATTTAGAGATTATGAGGAACAAATCGACATGAGTTTCATTACTATACGGATTTAGTTTGTGGTGGGCCTATTGTTCAAACAAAAGAAATTGTCTCATTTCAGCTTCATAATTAGAAAACTTTCAATTAAAAAAATCCATTTCCCCTCCTAGCTCCGTTTTTGTTTTCGGGAAAAAGTTATTCAGTATTTATTTATTTTAAACCATTAACCTGAATACAAAATTTCATGTCCTTAACTTCAAAAACAAAGGACTTTCATACAAACTTTCAACCTCCATTTTCCCCCCTTAATTCGGCTCTTTCGCAAAATCCTTACCGGACCATTACACCCCATAAGGAATCTACCTGCCAAATTTCAGCTTCGTAGGTCAAGTGGTTTTCGAGATTTCGTGTCTAATGAGTGAATGAGTAAGTAGATGAATTTCACTTTTATATATAATTATATAGATTTTTTTGTTTGAAAGGTGACTTGACCGTATTTGCTCTTAGCTATGATTCAAGAACAATTGTTAAGCTGTTTGAAGATTATCAGCTTCTATCGCAGGTTTAAAAAGAAATATTTTAATGTATACTTGTAGTACCAACTATTTATTGCCATTTGACCGAAAATGGTATTCCAGAGCAACCTAAGTGATAATGTAATTCTAAATGTCACGTTTCCGAAATATCGGTAGGCAGTTGCGGTGACATGGGTGTTCTCTACGTCTAGCTTGATTGATCTAGGCTAGGTCTGGCGTAAATGTACGCTCACATCTGGACATTTTAAAACGTTTTCTTACTAATAGCAACTGTCTTTTTTTCTAATTTTTCTCCCAATTTCTTGGGATAAAAATAGTAGATTGTTGCATCGAGCGCAAAATGAGTTATTAATCATCATCATCAGCCAGAAGACGTCCACTGCTGAACATAGGCCTCCCCCTTTAACCTCCACACTGAACGACAGCCTGCCTTTTGCATCCACTGGATGCCAGCGACTCTCACTATGTCGTCGGTCCATCTAGTGGGAAGCCTACCTACGCTGCGTCTTCCGGTTCGTGGTCTCCACTCAAGAACCTTTCTTCCCCATCGGTTATCGGTTCTTCGAGCGATGTGGCCTGCCCATTGCCACTTCAACTTGCAAATTTTAACAGCTATGTCGGTGACTCTGGTTCTTTAGCGAATATCCACCACAAATATGTTAGCGCGGCCACCAAGCTATATGGCGGAGCACGCCGACACGTGAGGGTGCGGGAGAAAGGGGACGATAGTGAGAACGACGACTGACCTGAGTATTTCCGGGTTGATGAGCAAGGCTGCGTAACCCCGTTATTAATGCACGAGTGTAATATTGGATACTATTCTCTTTCATTTCGCATGATACAATCTTTGACGATGTACATGTCCATAATCAATCATAACAAGGATACAACCTGGGTGTCTTCAAATCACGAGTGAATCGATTTCTTCTAGGCAAGCGTGCTCCATCGTAGACCACATCATCGCTTAACATCAGCTGAGTTGGCGGTCAAACGCAAGCCTACTACTAAATTACAAAAGCCATGCAAAATATCATACGAGCGATTCAAAAATTGAGCCCCAGGTACTTTACCAACTTTTGAAATTAAGAACTAAACAAAATACAAACTAAAACTACAAATACAGTTAGACTGTCCACAGACCATTGAAGGTCTAAAGACAATCCAAATACTCAAGCCCACTACCAGTTGGCAGCGTACCCAGCATGCTGGCGGCATTACCACGTTGAATGGCAATGCTTATGCGTTGAGCCAGAAACACGCCAGCATTTTGGTCACGCGTCGCATTAACCAGGCGCTCTGAAAGATTTTTGAAAATGAGGTGAGCTCCCGGTCCCCAAGGGCCCAATGTCTCGACCCCAAACGCCTCAAATATGTAACCACTGCCGAGGTTAGCATATTTGCGTCGCTTGTGCTGCTCTGCCGAATTGGCAGCCGCGCCAGCCCTACCCCGTGTCTCAGGAAGATGTGACGGCGCCAAAGTATCAACACAAGTTGCGTCCCATACAAGGGGCCGCCCCAACCTCCAGGGCACAAGTGTCATACCGTCAGGCCTCCTTCCATCGTCGCGCGCAAGACCACTCGGTTCGAGCACAGCTGCGACATTAGCGGTGGAAAGAGCCCTGCGTATGATGTCGTTCAGGCTAGCGTGTCGGCCAATACGACCAGCGCTTCTCGAGCAAGAGAGACCATGGTGACCGAGCTGGTCAACAGCAGTACCACACTGACAGCGATGGACCTCACAGCACCTTGCACCCAAGCGTAAGCTGACAGCTAGACGAAATGCGGTTGGATCTAAAAGGCTACCCGTGTTAAAAGAGGGCATAGCTTGCAACCAAAGTCCCGATTCCCAAACAGAGACAGCAAGAATACGAGCGCGATCTGCAACACTAGGACACGTATCTAGTAGCGATTTCCGTGCTAGTTCGCAGATCGGCCGATCCCACAGTCTCTGGGAAGACAACTTCCTGGGAAAATCGGTATTTGGACAAGCAAGCCTCCAAGCATTCATTGCCTCTTTCGAATGAGATACAACTACTTCGGAAGGGCCTAAAGAGGGTGCAAGGATTTTTTCTATTAATTTATGAGTACTATGAAATGAGGACAAGAATGCCGATAACGCAACACTTGAAATTTGGCGGACCCCTAAGCCTCCTAACCTTACAGGTAGTGAGGCTTGTGACCATGTCCTGTCACTCAAATCAACATTCAAAACCGATATTAGAGTTTCCTTTACGACATTGTCTAAGCTCGAAAGGAGCTCACCGTGTTTCCACAGTGGACTACATCGTAAAGTGTACATAAATTTAGGAACAAACAAACAGTATCTGATAATTGTAAACGCCATATGGGCGTTAATTTTGAGTAACCTGTCGGAAGAACCCATAAAATTTTGAATTTTTTCCTCAACAAAAGGTGAAAAAGACTCATCCAATATCGGTGAACCCAGGAGTCGGAGCGAACGCCTGTCTAATGATTTTATATTGGGAGCTAAATCATTGAATTTTTCAATAACCACATCTTTATCCGGACATGAATCGCAAACAAAAAGTTCGCATTTCGAAAAATTTAGTTCCAAACCAATAAGACGAAATTCGTCTATAAGAATTTTTAAATCACTCAGAACAGTGTCAACGTCGCCTCCTAGGGTTCCGTCATCCAAGTACCAAACATTAAGTTTGGACTGGAGACGTTGAATAATTGGGTGAATAGCCAGGCTGAAAATGGCGGGACCGAAAGGATCACCCTGTTGACAACCGACAGATGATAACAAAACATTGTTTTGGTATGTCAATTTGGTGGGACTGCCATAGCATTGCCAGAGAAAATTGAAAAGATCAGGAATTTTATCTTTTACTTGTGTCAACAGGGCACCGCGATCAACCGAATTAAAAGCGTTTTTGACATCCACAATAATTAATGTATTATTGAAATTAAGACAACATACGATCTACGATGTCGATGTCGGTTGCAAAGTCGATTTTTTTTTAAAGTTCTTTTTGAAGTTCTTTTTGAAATATTTTTAACAGATATCGGGTGGCTTAGTTAAATATTGTGTAAATAAGATAGAAATGTACGCTTGAAAGTGATGTCAAAGTAAAACAAATACTTTTTAAAACAACTCTTGTTACCTCCATAGAGGATATTTTTTCTAAAACAACACAGTAAACAAAATACACGTATTTTATAGACGTGTTTGTTTTTGACTTTTTACTCTCCAAAGTCAAATTGGTTAAACAAATAAATATGAAACAAACAAAAAGCTTCAAAGAACAAACATACTTTGTGCAGAGATGACATGTTTACGCGCCTTGTAATTATGTCCATTGTACAGATGCGAAATTGCCTATCCTACTATCTGATTGGACAACAACAGGGTTGTCAAAACATGTCGCCGTTCAAAATTAATGTATTGTTTATTTTGCTAGGGGTGTTTGGTGAAAATGATTCGATGTTTTCACGTGTAGATTGCGCAATTAAATGCTTTAATTGTTGCTTTTAGTAATCGAATTAAAAGGTGATGTTTATAAGGGATATTTAATTAAAACACTGTTATATTTAGCGCTGTTATATTTAGCACTGTTATATTTAACACTGTTATGTTTAATTAGTATTTGAGACAATTTTTGAAGTCATCATCATCATCAGCCAGAAGACGTCCACTGCTGAACATAGGCCTCCCCCTTTAACCTCCACACTGAACGACAGCCTGCCTTTTGCATCCACTGGATGCCCGCGACTCTCACAATGTCGTCGGTCCATCTAGTGGGAGGCCTCCCTACGCTGCGTCTTCCGGTTCGTGGTCTCCACTCCAGAACCTTTCTTCCCCATCGGTTATCGGTTCGTCGAGCGATGTGGCCTGCCTATTGCCACTTCAACTTACAAATTTTAACAGCTATGTCGGTGACTCTGGTTCTTTGGCGAATATCCACTTTTCGGATTTTATCGCGCAAAGAAACTCCGAGCAAAGAGCTCCGAGCTCTGAGTTTTTCCAAAATGCCAACAGTTAAGGACCACGTCTCAGTACCATATGTCATCACTGGCAACACACACTGGTCAAAGACCTTCGTCTTGAGGCACTGTGGTATCTTGGACGAGAAGATGTCACGCAATTTCCCGAACGACGAAAATTTTTTATGTATCAAATTTAAATTTTTCGTCATATTTGTATCATGTTAATAAACATAATTTTATCCTGTACAATTACATGCCAACCTTACGCTAAGAACAATGGTTGTTGATACCACATGACAGTGTGTTTTTATATGGTAGGTTATACACTAGGTGCTGGGTTATTATTTCAATACCAAAAACATGTAAACATAGCTATTGAACAAGTCCTACTGCTGATTACTGAATTGATACTGCAGTGCAGAATATATATTATAATAATAATAAAATATTTATTGAACAAAAGTTTTAAAATTAGACAGTAACAATAATTGTATAGCTAAGTACAGAACATACAAAGAGATGATGATTGTTTAAATAGCCCGTTGGTCCAGTTGGTAGTGAACCTGCCTTCTGCGCTTGGGGGCGTGGGTTCGATTCCCACCTAGGACAAACATTTATGTAATGAACATTTGTGTTTGTTCTATATCTGGTTGTTAATATCTATTTAAGTATGTATTTAAACGTATATATGCATGTATATCAGTCTCTGGCAGCCATATTACAAGCTTTGCTTAGTTTGGGGTCTGGTAACCGTGTGTGAAAAAAATTCCCGTTTTTTTTTTTTTATATTTTGTTATTATGAACTGTGGAACTGGCTGGCAGTATACTAGTGATTAAACTGTGCTACAGGTGCCAGTGCAAAAGAATAAATACAACAGTTACGTTTTTAGTCTTTTTTTGGATGTAGAGTTATTAAAATTTGAGTGTGCTAAGTAATGCCTAGTAATGCCTAATAAGTAGTGCACAAAATCAGAGTAGCACAGAGAGCCATGGAGAGATCCATGCTAGGCATCAATCTCCAAGACCGAGTTCGTAATACCGAAATCCGACGAAGAACAAAGGTTCGAGACGTCGGAATCGCGGTAATGAAATTAAAGTGGAGCTGGGCAGGACACGTTGCCAGGCGCAGTGATGACAGGTGGAGTAAGGTTTTAACAGAGTGGTGGCCCAGGCAAGGTAGGCGGAGCGTTGGTCGTCCAGCTGCAAGATGGGTCGCCGATATTATTACTATCGCGAGTCGAACCTGGAGTAGATTAGCACAGGACCGAGGCAGATGGCATAGCAAGAGAGAGGCCTATACCCAGCAGTGGGATAAGGAAGGCTGTGGATGATGATGATGATGGTGAAGTAATGCCTGCACACTACCGCTTGAAGGAAAATAAACTGTTTGATAGTCTAACAAAATTATCAACCCAATTTAAAAATGTATACTTTATTAGATTATCCGGGGAAAAAAGAATCATCAACATCATTGGTCATACATAATCCACTGCTGGGTATAAGGATCCCAATTGTTACTATACACTGGATGAATTTTTCCAGGATAATGTTTACGATATAAAAACGTTCTGTTACTTCTGTTGCCATACACTAACAGCCATATTATATGTACTACATGTCATTTGAGATTTTAAAAACATGTTATTGAAGGGGCCTCTATAGTGCCTCTGCAGGTCTCTCGCACGCGTATTTACACATTATTGAAGATATAAAATCACAGAGTTTGAATTTGCAAAAAGTGACCAAATCTGAAAAATTACCTTTCGTTAACTATCATAGCATTACAAACATATATTTTTGTTTCAATATCTTTTAATTTGAGGTATTTTTTAGCTTGTTACGATATTACTACGTCAAATTAAAAGATATCGACTGAAAAATATATGTTAGTAATGCTATGGTAGTTAACGAAAGGTCAAGTTTGGTCACTTTGCAAATTCATACTCTGTGATTTTATATATTCAATAATGTGAAAGAAATAATGAATAAATGTGTAGAATAAAGAAATTGTCAATTTGATATATTTTAATTTGACACATTAAAATAGTAACAAGTGATTTTTATTTCTCGTGTCATTTTATTCCGTCAAATTACAAGATATCGAAGCAAACATTTCTTTATTAGTAATGTTATAATAGACACCAAGACATGATTTTGTTACTTTTTGGAAATTCACACTCATTGATTTTATATCTTCAATAATGTGAAAATGTGCGAGCGAGAGAGCTGCAGAGGGTATACAGGACCCTTAAGGTCTGCATGCATTAATATTTTTCACTAAAATTATTGAGTATTGATTATGCATCTTTCCGTTTGATTAGAGCAATGTGTGTCACCCCTAAATGTATAATGGAAATACTATAAATCTTTACGTATGTATACAATATTCCATTAATTCGTAGAGTGCTTACATGAGACGGACTTCACAGAGGTCATCGTAGGTAAATTTATTACACGTTTACTCATTTTCATTTCAATTCAATTTACTTGTTTCACGAAAGCATTTCTACGAGCTGATAAAAAGTTCTAACTTGGCTTCTCGCGGTGTTTTTATCTCGACGATTTTGTAGGTGTGACTATTGATTTCATCAGTGATTTACTGCGCCCCGTGGTTGCACCTACGGTATTAAAGTAGCTTAAGTTAAATAATGCTTATAATTACTAATGTCGTCGTCTGTTGCGACGTAAAGAGGAACAAACAAACACAATTTTGCATTAAAATTGAATCCAACGCTGTAATTCAGCGAGTGTTGGGGCACCTTTGAGCCAGAAACAGTAAATCTGTTAGGGGTGGTTAATTTGAATAGGTTTGAACGTTATTGGTGGCCAATTTATGGACTTTATTTGTAATTTAATTATTTAATAATATTTGCTATTAATTTTATAATAAATACCCACTAGATGGACTGACGACATTGTGAGAGTCGCGGGCATCGAGTGGATGCAAAAGGCAGGCTGTCGTTCAGTGTGGAGGTTAAAGGGGGAGGCCTATGTTCAGCAGTCTTCTGGCTGATGATGAGTAGGTTGATGGTTGATTTTTTAATGATTGTGTTTTTTTTTTGTTCGTTTGTATTAGTAATGTTGAATCTATATTTTAAATATATTTTGGTTATAGCCGACACTGGTAGTCTGGTAGTATGTCGTATCCATCGCGATAGAATCGCCCAATAGAGACGCTCACTTATGTTATTACCAAACTAGAATTCAATTCTGTCTGTAATGCAATTTACTTATTCAATAGACGCTTGATTTGTTAAAGAAACTATTTGTCATTTTATCAAAAATTTGACTTTTTCATTACGTAAGGCCGAAAAATATTTACTCGGTTTTACTGGTTTTATTAGTATTGACATGTTATTGTAAATTGTTGTGTGGTTTTTTAGGTTTATTTATTTTTATTGGTCTAAATATTTTGTGATCAGAACTTCTTGCGTTAGGTACAACGATAAAACTTCAAGACGTTCTAGCTCACTGATCATTGAACTTTTTGTGAAATTATCATAACAAAGAATCTTACCTAAGTAGTTTTCTATCTGGTTAAGCCTTATAAAGTTAGCCAAGTTTTAAGATTAATATTCGAAGATATAATTGTACTCATCATCATGAATATCTTTTACTATCTTCTATTGAAACCTAAGTTGATCACGCATGTAGTCAAAATTCCCTTTTGCAAAATGATGCCACGTCGGTCACAGGGGGGCCGCTTTTGCTGCTTTTTTTATAATAAATAATAGGCTTCCGCTTGACTGCGAAGTCGCCTGATGTTAACCGATGATGTGGTCTACGGTGGAGCACGCTGTGGAGCGCACGTTGGTGGAGCACGCAACCGAATTATACTCAGCTGTGGTTGAAACTATGTATGTGTGGTTCCATTTTTTTTTTTAAATAATAGGCTTGCGCTTGACCACCAACTCACCTGAAGTTAAGCGATGATGCGGTCTACGGTAGAGCACGCTTGCCTAGAAGAAACCGATTCACTCGTGATTTGAAGACACCCAGATTGTAACTATCGGGGAACACCCATTAAGGCAGCGCATTCCACAGACTAGCAGTTCGCACAATAAAAGTGGAATCAAAGCGCTTCGTTCGGGTTTTCGGAATACCAACCATAGAGTGGTGTCAGTTTTTTATGCCCGCTCTGGCAGTCTGATAGAAAAATGGGCAGGAGGGAATTAGATCATGAAGATCTGATGCACACTCTCTGAAATGTAGGTATTCGATAAAAGACCAATAGACTAGCAACTTTGCGCTGATGCTCAAGACTAAGGAGCTACAAGGAATTACAAAATAAACCTATTGTTTATAATTTTTCTCGGACAAATATTTTGAAAATACCTATGTTAAGTATAAAATAAAATGAGTTCCTCCCACGGCTTTCAAAAAAGACTAATTACAATAATTAAAATAATTTGCCCATCTTTTAACGCTACAATCCTAACATTTAAATAACAAATTGTTTTGTAGCAATTCTATTGTGTTCTGTATGATATAAAGGTAAAGGCAAAAGCACACTTACACGTGCGATGCGATGCGTTAAAGAAACACTAGCTGCGCTCGTATTTCCGGGATAAAAGTAGCACCTCAGTAACTTACTCCTTATAAAATCAGATATTTGCCAGAAAAGTCTTGTCAAAATCGGTCCAGACATTTTTGGAGTCCATAGGGAACATCATCATCATAATTAATCAGCTTTAGGATGTCCACTGCTGGACATAGGCCTCCCCCAACGATCTCCAAAAGAGCCGGTTGGAAGCGGCCTGCATCCAGTGTTTCCCTGCGGTCTCTTTTAGTTCGTCTGTTCATCTTGTAAGAAACATAGATAAAGAACATACATCGATTTATACATATTTTATATGTATAGGTACATATATATAATATATATTATATATACACAGAAGATACGTATGGCTTAGGTCAATCACCGTTACAAAACTCTCTTTGCATTCATTTAACCTTAGCTTCAGGTCCGTCATTTGGTACAATTTTATTAGTCAAATTAAGCCTCATGGTTTTCAAATTTATGAATATTTTCGCTTTTTATCATATACCTCTTATAAAAACTCATCATAAATAAATCATCATCAACAAAAAAAAAATAACATATAAAAAAAAAAACAGTATGTGTAACATTTTTAAGTATACCCTTCGCTAAGCCTGTTATCTATCTTCTATAATAATATATAATTATATAAATATGAATCCCTATTTACCTTGGTCAGGCCATAACTTGACAATGATTTTACGTATAAGTTTTCTAATAGTTTACAGATGGCTCTTACGGAGAGATAATATAAGAAAATTGGAAAATTTCATGAAACTTAACGACGATTTTAACTTCGCGCATTTGACATTTCAATGACAGCACAACGTCTGTCAGATCAGCTAGTCCTACTATCCTACTAATATTATAAACGCGAAAGTTTGAATGTATGGATGTATGGATGTTTGTTCCTCTTTCACGCTGCAACGGAACAACGGATCGACCTGATTTTTTGCATGGGTATAGTTCAAGAGCCAGAGAGTGACATAGGCTACTTTTCATCATCATCATCATCATTTTACATCACTACGCGGGTGAAACCGCGGGGCGCTTGGTTTGTTATTAATGAAACATTAGGACACAAGCCTATTAACGCATCAATGGCCGCACACATAGAAATAAACTGAGCTATGTCTACTAATAGTAAACGCATTACCATCTGAGTCATCCGGTCATAAATCATTGTGTGTCTATCTCGCTCGCACTCATATGCCATATCTGTCTATCTCGCTCGCACTTACAGGTCTTATGGTATGACGTTTATGGCCCTACGACTCAGTTGGTAACGCGGTGGATAGTCGCGCTGAGTCGCACATAACACTCTTGTGGAGTGACGCCCTAAATACGCGCGTTTCTGCGAGTCTGCGAGTCTGCGGGTGGCGAGGGGTGCAGGGGGGGGGGGTTGTTGTCTTATGATTATGAATTTGGGATGCATCCGGTTGCTTTGTGATGGTTGCTTTGACTGTTTATGATACGGACACAGTGGAAGCGTGCTCGAAAATTTTGTTTAAATAATTTTCTACCTATCAGTTATCCAGCTTTCCGGGTAAAGGTAAAACGCAAACGAAGACTAAGTATTTACTTTAGATCTCGGAAAAGTTTGAGGAAAGAACGCTCTTAACTTAAAAATCTATATAGGTAATTATGAAATTATTTAAAAACAACTTATTTTTACTGTTTTTTTTGTTAACAAGCGATAATAGATTTTATTTAATTATATTACACGGGAATTACTCACGTAAGATTAAGCCAGTTACTAACCGGCACCGGCAACCGGCTTAGTCTTACGTGCGTAATTCCCGTGTAATGTAAATAAAATGTGTGAAAACCACGTCAGTTTCAATAATAGTAGATAGCCCGTTGGTCCAGTTGGTAGTGAACCTGCCTTCTGCGCTTGGGGGCGTGGGTTCGATTCCTACCTATAGGACAAACATTTATGTGATGAACATTTGTGTTTGTTCTATATCTGGTTGTTAATATCTATTGAAGTATGTATTTAAAACTATATATGTATGTATATCAGTCTCTGGTAGCCATATCACAAGCTTTGCTTAGTTTGGGGTCAGGTGACCGTGTGTGAAAAAATGTCCCGTTTTTTTTTTTTTTTTTTATTTTTTTAATAAAACCGATAATAGCTTCTAATCTTCAACCGGATGTTTTTTTCTTTCTTGAATCATATCTAAGAACAATTATTTATTTCAAGTCACCTTTCAAACAAAAGCTAACTAAATCGATATGGGTCAGCCGTTCGAGAGCTACGATGCCACATACAGACACACAGATAAACACGTTATATATATAACACCCCTATTTTTACGTCAGGGTTAAAAAAACTGTTTCCCGCTGTCAGTTTGACCGCGCTTCCCATTTTAAGCCGTGGCCTGCACGAGCTCGGTGATTAAATAGTCGAAATAGCGACTGCTTCACGCAACTACATTGTTTTCTATACGTGCTTTCATAAAACAGGCAATTTCGAGGTGGCAATAGTTGGTCCTATTTTAACTCTCTGGCTGAAGTAGGTGCCTAAAGTCTACCTGGAATGTAAAAGTGCTTATATAACCATAATAATTCTAGTGTTAGGTACAACAGCACACACCAAAACAGCTCGCTGTTTTTAAAAAGCGTATATAGCAATTTTATCTGTCTCCATATCCACCACGCTGGCCCAGTTGCGGGTTGGTGGATTCACATACGCCATTGAATTCCTTCTCCGTACGTATGCAGGTTTCCTCACGAAGTTTTCTTTCACCTAAAAGCCAGTGGTATGAAAATCCGTACATAAACTCCTTCGAGCTCATTGGGACGTCCCCGGGGTTTGAACCCGCGACCTCACGCTTTCAAGTCTAGCGGTCTCCCAAATGGGCTACCACGGCTATATCCCTGAAATACGAATCCTAAATACTAACAACGTAATTATTAAGCCAGTATCTATTACATAATTACAGAATATATACAATCCTGTCATCTCTTACATCATGTAACGGTCATAGATTATACAACCGACAAACACGACTGGCCATAATTACCCTTCGGGCGCTAGATTTACCTACAAACGTAGTTCTACATCTTGTAGCATTCGGCTCGATGTTAGCCTATTAATGTTGCCATATAATGACCTAAAGCATAGAATAGTACCTAAATAGTAATATAGAGCTAGATCTATATTAACCACTTGATTGTGCAAGTAGTCAAAATTCCCTTTTGAAAAATGAAGCTACTTCGGTCGGGGGGGGCAGCTTGTGATTGGAGACTCGCCGAAAGTCATTCATTCAATTCGCGCATAGGATTGGCCGCTCGAAATAGTTTACGTTGACATTTTAGAACCTTTGGCTTAGGGCGGGGTAAAGGATAAAGGAAAGGGTAGTCAAGTGGTTATGTAAGTTGCTAAAAGAAAAGGGAAATAAGTGAAAGTTTTAAAAAAATCCACACCTATAAGGTTATAACTATAATATGGCTCACTCTTTTTCTCTGAGAGAAGACATGAATCCCAGCAGTGGAAACATGATAGGCTGAAATGATGATGATGAAGAATATGGCAGTTATCCTTTTTCTTTCTTGTAATTAACTTACTAACTCTCTATGTTTAAGATTTCCAATGTTTGTTTTCCGAATACTTAATATTTATCTATCCAGGCCCAAGTTGGTGTTGCAACGGGGTATTTACACTATTTAAGTTTGTATCAGAAAAGCTTCTTATTAACTTTATTTTATCAGTTTATCTCATATTTACTTTGTTAATTAGCAGCTGTTAGTTTTCAATGCAAAAAAAGATCGAGGAACCGATAACCGATGGGGGAAAAGGTTCTAGAGTAGAGACCACGAACCGGAAGACGCAGTGTAGGTAGGCCTATCATGCGGCCTCTCCGGAACCCGAAACAACTCGATTGACTCGGTGACACGGTGAACCCTGAGATAACACGGTTAGCTCCGAAGAAGCCGTAACGCAGTGCCGAGGGCTCCGGTGCGTTCTTCTGGAGATCCCGAAGGCTGGTCACCGGGGGGTTTTAGTGGGTATAATCCCACATAACCTGGCCGCACCCCAATACAGCCGCGTATCTTGGGAAGATTTCCCACAAAAAAAAAGGTAGGCCTACCGTTAGATGGACCTATGACATCGTGAGAGTCGCGGACATCCAGTGGATGCAGATGGCAGGCTGTCGTTCAATGTGGAGGTTAAAGGGGGAGGCATATGTTCAGCAGTGGACGTCTTCCGGCTGATAATAATAAAAAAATCTTCTTAGTCTTTTTAGTCTTGGTAATAACTTAGAATAAATATCGGTGACGATATCCACTGTCCTCTCTCTATATATATTTCAGAATCTAGACAGATGGTTAAACAATTAACAAAAATTAGAAATTCTCTGCAAACTTCCCCCCACAAATTCCACTACCGCAGTTAACTCAGAGTTAACCCAAATCGTTAAAGTAATTTAACCTCACAAATGAAACTTTTCCGACGTAAATCAAGCTTAAATTAAAAAAGGGAATTCATAAAAAATCTTCCCTGTTATCTGGGAAATTACCAAGGCTTTTAAGGGAAAACTTTAAGATCGGTTGGTCGCTTCCACATTAAATAACGCTAGAGTTGAATTCTACTGATGTAAGAATATTTTGCTGGATTCACGTATAAAGATTACAAGAATTACTGATAACTCGATGATACTGACATATAAATTTGCTGTTACGTATAATTAGTATATTATTTTTCTCCAAAAAAAAACAAGAACGCGACCCTGACCCTGAGACACAGGGTAGGGCTGGCGCGGCTGCCAATTCGGCAGAGCAGCACAAGCGACGCAAATATGCTAACCTCGGCAGTGGTTATATATTTGAGGCGTTTGGGGTCGAGACATTGGGCCCTTGGGGACCGGGAGCTCACCTCATTTTCAAAAATCTTTCAGAGCGCCTGGTTAATGCGACGCGTGACCAAAATGCTGGCGTGTTTCTGGCTCAACGCATAAGCATTGCCATTCAACGTGGTAATGCCGCCAGCATGCTGGGTACGCTGCCAACTGGTAGTGGGCTTGAGCATTTGGATTGTCTTTAGACCTTCAACGGTCTATGGGCAGTCTAACTGTATTTGTAGTTTTAGTTTTAGCTTGTATTTTGTTTAGTTAATAAAGGTAAAAAGAACACGTTTTAATATGGCTATTGGTTTTATGACTATGAATGAGTATAACTTCAATTTATACGGCTTGTTATAAAATATTAGGACCCGGGTATGTCCTAAAACTGCGACCAGAACCACCGGAGGATGGGCAGCAGCGTCCTGTTAGTACACGGTGAACGTACTGCGATCTCCAAGCCGCCTGCCAAGCGTGGGGATTATGGCAACACCCCTCTCTAAGAGGGAGGCCTTGTTCAGCAGTGGACATTTAATGGCTGATGATGTATGTGTGTGTGTGTGTGTGTGTGTGTGTTATAAAATTATTACTATCAATTAGTATTAGTGTTGGTAGGAGTAGTGATATTATGGGTACAAATCATTAGTATTAACTTATATTATGTCGTTAAACAGTATGGTTTCAGAAAATATGACGTTCGATTTTATGTGAATAAATAAGTAACCATGGACTCATGAGCCATACGACTACATCTTAACGCGGGCTCGAAACAGCGCAGTGTAGAAAATCAGGCGAACGTGAACCTTATCGCGCTGAGATACGGTTTGCGGTCGCGCATCTTATCGTATCTAAACAGAATTGCGTTAGCCGTAAGGCCCCAGGTTGTCTATGAAAATCCTCAATAATCTACACTCATCAGATTTTATCAAGTTGATTTATTGTCCGTAAAATAGACACAAAATGTATTACAGACACAATTTAATTATCAGGCACGTTAATTAAATGAATTATTTATTTTCAACTAACTGCACCCCGAGGTTTTACCCGCTTAGATTACTTCTTATAACCTGGGTTTCTTCTTCACTTCACTTCATTCGATGTGCCGTGTGGCAAGAACTGCACAGTCCACCTCCAAATTACATTGTCCCTGCCAAAAAGTTTCCCAGGCCATAAAGAACCATGGCCCACTTGGAAAACCCTGAACCGACTTCGGTCCAAAGTCAGCCGAAGTCGGGATAATATGGCTAAGTGGGGTTATATAAAGGTCTCTGATACCGAATGTCTTTGTGGTGTGAACCCTCAGACAATGTCACACTTGATGGACTGCAGCGTCTACTACAACTTGCACACTAGACGACCTGAATTAAGCCACGGAGAGGGCCTTTGGGGTGGCAAAATTTTGTTCTAAAAACTTAATTTGAAAACAAAATAATGATCTACGAAACATCTACTTGAAAGAAAAAAAAGACTTCATTCAGGTTTGCTGAAGGAAACAACAAACTAAAACGTTATCTATCTGTGTAATATATTTATTGTTTTAGTTGATTTTTAGTCGAATTTTAGTTCAAAGAGCGTTGAATTAATTTCTATAACATTTATATGGGGCCACCTCCGAAATTTAATCTACCCAATGAGGACCTACTTACAAAACAAAAAAATATAATCAAAATCAATTCATAATTGACGCAGTAATCGCGTGACAAACATACAAAAAACCGTACAGCCGAATTGCACACCTCCTCCTAATTGAAGTCAGTTAAAATAATAAAATATAATGGGGAAGAAAGGTTCTTGAGTGGAGACCACGAACCGGAAGACGCAGCGTAGGTAGGCCTCCCACTAGATGGACCGACGACATAGTGAGAGTCGCTGGCATCCAGTGGATGCAAAAGGCAGGCTGTCGTTCAGTGTGGAGGTTAAAGGGGGAGGCCTATGTTCAGCAGTGGACGTCTTCTGGCTGATGATGATGATGATGAAAATATAAAACACTCATTACCTTTTGCGTTTATAATATGAATGTAATTTTGCACGTTGCTTCCATGAATAATATTGGTGGTCTCAAAGTCTGTAGTAGGTTCTGACACTGCAAGCTTCACCGCTAAGCAATTCCGCTGACGGCTGGTGGCTTCCGCGCTGTTGGAGGTAAATGGAGAGAATTAGAGATAGCAAACGTTCTATCTACGGCTCCATCTAAATCTATACTTAGAATAACTTGCGTTTGGTAAAATTTCTACTCTCTTGGATAGACAATGTTTTAAACTATTAAGTATAGATTTTTTATTTTATTCTACCTGTCGGTACTTTCCCCAAAACAAGCCGGGGACATTATCAAGCTGAACATGTTGCTTACGTAGTTTTCTGTTTTGTTAACATTTAATAAAATATTTATTACATCTCATTGATCCAATAACTAAACTAAAAACTATTCAAATAACCCACCCCTAACCGTTCCCGGAGCAAAGGTACCCAAACCACTCGCTGCGTTACCGCGTTGGATGGCAATGGCCAACCTTTGCACCAGGAACGAGCCGGAGCGGGAGTCACCACACTTTTCTTTGAGCCTGTGCCCTATCTCCGAAATGAGCTTCTTGGCCTCAGAAATCAGAAATCAGAAATATTTATTGGCCATAAAAACATTAAACGTTATAGGCAAGTCATTTTTACAGGGAATAATTATGTTATAAATAAGAGTTAAATAAAATCGGCTAACTTATAAAACAACGAAAAAAAAAAACAACGACAATTTTACAACTCAATCACACTAAAACAATTAAACTGACCAAACTTACAAAAATGAGGATTCCGTGAGCTTCATTGAAGTATATTCACTTAACTTGTAACCCAACAACCCATGGTCTCCACAAAAAACATTTAATTGACCAATTTAGATAGACATTGTTTTCATCTTTCACTGGCAGGGAGCTGATATTATAAGGAGTAACTTAGGCTACTTTTATCCCGAATATAACACGGGTGAAACTGCGGGGCACAGCAAGTTTTACATAAAATTATAATTTTATTTCCAAACCATCATTTCAGGGCCCCGATTCTACTAAAGAAATTGTTTTTAAATTGTAATTATTGTTTCAATTTTATTTTTAAATAATTGCTTCAAAACGGACAGTTAAATTTTTTTTTTATACTAGAAAAATACCACCACCTAATATTATAACTTAGTATACAAAAAAAAACTCAGTTTTGAGGCAATTATTTAAAAGTTAAATTATTATTAACAGGATATTTACCGTGGTAAGGTTGTGGTGCATGTAACTGCGCCGAAATATCGGGAGCTCATTCCACAACCTTACCACGGTAAATATCCCGTTAATAATCATTTAACTTTAGTGAACAACCGTGATAGTTTAAAACAGTAATTATTAAAAAAATTAAATTGAGACAATTACAATTTAAAAACAATTTCTTTAGTAGAATCGGGGCCCTGAATATTTTTTTCTACGAGAAAAAATAATCTCTACTTAGTTTGTAAGCTTAGCTTAGGTTATTAAGACCTCAGTGACCCCATTCTTACTCTAGCAGACAGTAAGCTAACAAGATGAAACTGAACTAACACTTACTGAAGCTCCTGAGAGATCTAGCAGACAACATGTCCAATAACAGACATCTGGGTTTCAATAACAAACAACTTTAGGTTAGGACCTGTTGATGGAATTTGTAAGGTTAACATAATTTTTTAACTAAATTAGCATTATCCAAAGACAATAGCAGTGCTTCACAATATTTGCTTTAACGGCCGGTTATAGCAAATTTGACGGTTTTAAATCAATTTTATTCAGTTAAATTACAATATTTGAGCTAGAAAAAAATACATGTCACAGATACATCTGTGTTTGAGTTTATGATTTGGTTCAAAACACGATAGAATAAACTTTCCTCGATCAAAAAAAAAACTGAAACAAAGTCGATTCAGTTTATTTTTTTCGTTTTATGCTCTAATGAAAGCTCGTAACAACCTGGAAATTGCATGTACTGAAAGGCAATTTTATTCAACACTTTTTTATTTGGATAGAATTTTGATAGTGAATAGTTTCGTTTTTTAGTGAAATTAAAACCGTAAAAAGGTTGCGAGAATTTGCGCGCCCCGCTTTCAGTACCGCGCTAGGCGTCATCGAGGACGGACCTATCGTTTTTGTCGTTGCACTCCCCCCGCGGGCGTCCTGGCTCTAGCGTGGACAAATACATCGTCGCTATAACTTGGCGGGGGCTGAGGGAGCGTTTTGTTGCCTACGCGACTCGGATATAGATTGTACAACATGTGAAAAAGGGGAATTTAATTCGTAGGAACTAAGTTGAATCCTGAGAGCAGCGAAGGATTTTAGAATAGAATCCTGAGCGGAGCTCCTTCACGGGTTATATATACTCTACTTTGTACCATTGACTGCGAGAAAATAATTAGTGCGTCGTGTAGTATTTATATTTATCACATTTTATTATACAGGGTGTAAGGGGAACACTCTAGAAGCCAAAAGAAGGTAATTGTACTCATCATTATGAACAACTTTTAGTATGGAACCAACCCTGAAATCGTGTATAAAAAACTCAGCTGTTCCATACATTTTGTCGCGTGTCAATGACCGTTTTCTATAGAACAGCTGATATTTTTTTCGCAATTTCAGGGCTGGTCCCATAGTAAAAGTAGTTCATAATGATGAGTACAATTACCTTTTTTTAGCTTCGAGATTGTTCCCCTTACACCCCGTATAATAAGTAACTACTGTAAATGAATAAGATACAAAATCTGACTAATTTGTTATCGATAATTGCAATGTTGTTTTTTGAAGTGAAAACTTCTTTAGCCGCGTTGAGCAATTTTTGGTAGGGGTAAAACTTTGTTACCGACATGCTAACTTGTGGTCATACTAGCATGTCGTGGCGTTATTAGAAGTGCCGCTGTCCTCCGACCTATGGAGAGCAACATCTTAGATTTGTTGTCACAGCGGATTCCGGGCAGCCGCTGTAAATCCACATTTGCTCTGAAACACTGTTTTATATACGACGTCGGTGCACCCACATTATTATTACTGTACGATGGACATAGTATAATCGCAACGGCCAGTGTACAGAAGCGTCATTAAGTAATGATGTTTTTTTTTTACTAAGTACTTTTTTTCACAACCGTTGCAAACTAAAATTTAGAAGTTCAGGTGTTTGTGATTACTGAATAACATCATATGCTTCATCATCATCATCATCAGCCAGAAGACGTCCACTGCTGAACATAGGCCTCTCCCTTTAACCTCCACACTGAACGACAGCCTGCCTTTTGCATCCACTGGATGCCCGCGACTCTCACAATGTCGTCGGTCCATCTAGTGGGAGGCCTCCCTACGCTGCGTCTTCCGGTTCGTAGTCTCCACTCCAGAACCTTTCTTCCCCATCGGTTATAGGTTCATCGAGCGATGTGGCCTGCCCATTGCCACTTCAACTTGCAAATTTTAACAGCTATGTCGGTGACTCTAGTTCTTTGGCGAATATCCACGTTTCGGATTATCGCGCAAAGAAACACCAAGCATAGCTCTCTCCATTGCCCGCTGTGTGACTCTGAGTTTTTCCAAAAGGCCAACAGTTAAGGACCACGTCTCAGTACCATATGTCATCACATCATATGCTTATTAAAAGGAAATATTAAGGTAAATTTTAGATATATCTGTCGAAAGATAAAAATAGGTGGAAAGAGATGGGGAAAGCCTATATTTTTATTAAGCGAACTGCTAGTCTGTGGAATGCGCTGCCCCGATGGTTACAATCTGTGTGTTTTCAAATAGCGTATCGATTTCTTCTAGGCAAGCGTACTTCATCGTAGACTACATCAGTCGAGTTGGCGGTCAAACTCAAGCCTATTATTCAATAAATAAATGCGTTTGCCCAACATAGGGACAGCACAGACTAGTAAAAATAAATTTATGTTTAATAGTGAATAAAAAAAACAGACAAATGTCACATTCAAAAAAGTTCAGTCCACATTTTTTTTTATAACCTCAGAGCCTTAGTCTTTACTTCACAAAACACTGCACTGGCACAAACCCGACCTATTTTAAAACCATAAATGGTGCTGCAATTGCTCTATCATTGCAGTTCGATATCCCAGCAGACAAAGGAGTACGTGAGCCTTCTGCACAATTTCCTCTGTGGCCGTAGGTTATGAATTTTTCATGGTGCGAGTTGGGCCCATGTGCGAGCGTCGGTAATGCGCACGCTGTTGTTTTGGACTGTCTGTACTGTACTGCATACTCTGTGCGCACGGTGTGTTTGATGCGACTTTGTAAGAAAGCCAGTGGTTGCTTGGACGCTGTGAAATGTCTTGCTGAGGGCGAGTGGTTAGTCTCGTGGTTAAGAACTGGACTATCAAGTGTAATTACGCTTAGTTTACGTAAACGGGTTGAAAGTTACAGCTGTACGTTAAAAGGTAGGACAGACGGAAGTATGGACGGAAGGACGACAAACAGTGTAGGATTAGTAAAAGGGTCTCGTTTAAACGCTTTTGGGAACGGAACCATTAAAATCAATTGCTATACTTTATATATAGCAGGGGGTGATAGAAATGCTTATGAGGAACTAGCGACCCGCCCGCCCGGCTTCGCACGGGTGTAATTTACGTGCGAAGCCGGGGCGGGTCGCTTGTTATAAATATAAACCTTCCTTGAAAATGTATCCAACTGATGGTGAAAACCGCATCAAAATCCGTTGCGTGGTTTAGGAGGAGTTAGCGGCCATACAGACAGACAGACGCGGAAAGCGACTTCAATATATACTACTAGCGACCCACCCGCCCAGCTTTGCACGGGTGTAATTTACGTGCGAAGCCGGGGTGGGTCGCTAGTTATAAATATAAACCTTCCTTGAAAATGTATCTAACTGATGGTGAAAACCGCATCAAAATCCGTTGCGTGGTTTAGGAGGAGTTAGCGGCCATACAGACATACAGACAGACAGACAGACGCGGAAAGCGACTTCAATTTATACTATGTAGAGATAGAGAAGAGATAGAGAAGAGATGTATAATAGGTTTTTTGGGTTCTTTACCCAAAGGTGTAAACGGGATCGGGAGTAAAAATTTAAGTTGCTTATGGCCTAAAATAGTGTTTATTTATTTGAGAAACCAGCCAATTTAAAAAATAATTACAATTTTGTTTTATTTTAAGCTATTGTATTTTATGTGGTGGTACAGAATCCTCAGTGCGTGAGTCCTTCTCGCACTTAGCCGGTTTATTCTTTTTAATGCTATTTAGTGCAAAAAAATAGACGTGCTGGTAAACAGTGACCGTCGCTTATGGATACTTTGTACCTAGGTTGTCACAAACACTTTTTTGACCACTGCAGACTTTGGTTAACTCTCTTTTTAACCGACTTCAAAAAGGAGGAGGTTATCAATTCGACAGTACGTTTTTTTGTATGTATGTATGTTACGCGATTACTACGCCAATTTAGAATTGTTTTTATTAATTCTTTTTTTGGTTGGTAGGTCATATTATCTCATAGGTGGTCCCACATAAATTTTATCGACATTGATTCAATGCTTTTAGAAAAATCTACAAAAACATGACAATAAGCAACGAATTCAATGTACATTGTACAGTGCCACCAACTTAGCTGTTAAGGTGGGCAAAATTGGAACTACAGTTATTTCTTGGTGAATTTCATACTTTGTTCTCCACTAGCGACGCTGTCAACTGAACAGCAAACATAGAGGAACTGTTCCTACAACAGAACTTCAAAAAACAAAGTGTCGCCATGGCGACCGGGCCCTGTTGTTTTTCGTTAAATTTTTCAAGACCATGGATACAAAGTATTTCAGTCGTAATATTAAACAATTTTATACAGTGTTCAATATTTTCAATTTTTTAGTTTCAGTTTGTAAATGTAGGTATAGTCATGAAGTCGGTTCTTTTTTTTTCTAAAAATTATTGAAATACCATAAATAATAAATAAATAAATATTCGGGACATTTTTGCACACACGGTCATCTGACCCCAAACTAAGCAAAGCTTGTGATATGGCTGCCAGAGACTGATATATATACATATATAGGTTTAAATACATACTTAAATAGATATTAACACCCAGATATAGAACAAACACAAGTGTTCATCACACAAATGTTTGTCCTAGGTGGGAATCGAACCCACGCCCCCAAGCTCAGAAGGCAGGTTCACTACCAACTCGACCATACGCTGTAGCCGCATAAATAACGTCGTGGAGTGCGTGACTGACGTCTGAATGAAGTCGGGCAGCCAGCCTTGCATTCGTCAATATGGAGGCGGCACAACCTATCTACAGGTAAAATATCTTGGCATTACCGCGAGTAACATCCGACAAGACCGGGCGCGTTCGGTGCATGAAGTTTTAATTACGTCACTCACGGGCCGAATCATTTTCGGCTTTCCTTTGATGAAACCGCTCGGTGCTTTTACCGTTTATTGAACAACTAGCGACCCGCCCGCCCTGCTTCGCACGGGTGTAATTTACGTGCGAAGCCGGGACAGGTCGCTAGTTATACATATAAACCTTCCTCTTGAATCACTCTATCTATTAAAAAAACAGCTTCAAAATCCGTTACGTAGTTTTAAAGATTTAAGCATACATAGGGACGGACAGCGACTTTGTTTTATACTATGTAGTGATTCTAAGGTAGTGATAGATTGTTTATTTTTTTCATTAATTTCTTGCGTTTGCTATATAAGCTTGCGTAGACTAGGTATTGTATTAAGATTAAAGTTGGAAGACTGTGCATTAATTTTGTTATCTATACATATATACATACATACAATATTATAAAGAGGAAAGATTTGTAAGTATGTTTGTAACGAATTGGCTCAAAAAGTACCGGACCGATTTAAAAAATTCTTTCACTATTTGAATGCTACATTATCACTGATTAATATAGGCTATATAAATATACCCGTGCGGAGCTGGGGCGGACCGCTAGTTTGCCAATATTCTTTTTAACTTTTTAAGTGTTAATTTCCAATAGTCAAAGTAGGATTCTCACTATGACCTGGAAAATCATCTGGAAGAAAACATCGAATTCCTTGAAAACGTGTCCAATTTCAGTAGGAGTAACGTAACATGAGGCGTACATCATCATCATAATCAGCCTATCTTAGTTTACTGCTGGACTTACAATCAGTTGAAACGCCAGTTGCCAACTGCCTTACATATACCGTCAATCTTTCTAATCTTGAGTGCCACTACGTTTGCTGATTCGTGGTATCTACTTTTAAACACTTCTATGATGGTATTTTAAACACTTTTATTCACTTTCTTTAATGGTTATGTTGGCAGGGCACATAGCACGCAGAACAGATAGCCGACGAAGCCGAAATGTTCTCAAATAGAAACCACGGACTGGTAAGCCAGCGTATGACGTCCATCCACAAGATGGACGGACGACCTAAAAGAGACCGCAGGAAGACGCTGGATGCAGGTCGCTTTCAACCGGCCCTTTTGGAGATCCATGTTTTTACGCCTATGTCCAGCAGTGGACGTCATCATTTCAGCCTATCATATTCCCACTGCTGGGACACAGGCCTTCTCTCAGAGAAAGAGGATGGGTCCTAATTCACCATGCTGGTGAATGTCATATAAATATTCGGGACAATTTTACACACACGGTCATCTGACTCCAAACTCAGCAAAGCTTGTGATATGGCTGCCAGAGACTGATATACATACATATTATATAGTTTTAAATACATACTTAAATAGATATTAACAACCAGATATAGAACAAACACAAACGTTCATCACATAAATGTTTGTCCTATGTGGGAATCGAACCCACGCCCCCAAGCTCAGAAGGCATGTTCACTACCAACTGGACCAACGAGCTATCATATGTCTTTGAACTTTCGAGGTTCTTGGACATACCGGTTTCCTCACGACGTCCAGCAGTGGACGTCGTATGGATGAAATTACGATGATTTCATACGAGAGATTAGGTACGTAGGTTACGTTTATGCTAAGGCCTTACAGTAGACTTTAAACCCGTGTTATACATCTACCGGTCATGTACGGCCTATACCTACAATTCCAGCTTGTTTTACCCATTCCCCTTCGTCTGCGTAATAACCCGTTACACAGGTTCCCGTGTATAAAGGGCGTGTAGGATATCCAGGGATGACAATAGCTGCTTGGAGCAGCGCCGCGTTATAACAATAGGCGCATGGCGTGCCCCTGAGTGGAGAGATACGTGTTGATATCACAACAAGGGCTTAGACATTATCACAAGCCTGTGACACTTCAACGGGATGAACACTGATTGTGTTAATTTTTTTCAATTAAATTCATCATTCAGTGGGTGTTCCCCGATAGTTACAATCTGGGTGTCTTCAAGTCGAGAGTGAATAGGTTTCTTCTAGGCAAGCGTGCTCCATCGTAGGCATCATCGCTTAACATCAGGCGAGTTGGCGCCTATTTATAATTAAAAAAAAAACTGTATTTAATAGTATTAAAAAAATTGCCTGTTTTAATCCACTGTATAAGCTCCCTCCGTAGAAAACTTCATCCAAATCCTGTCAGCCGTTCCTAAGTTAAGAATCTACGAAACATGTCTGAAGAAAAAAAATTATAAAAAATAAACAAATTTTTTAACCGACTTCCAAAAGGAGGATTCGGTTATAAATTCGACTGTTTTTTTTTAAATGTTTGTTACGCGATTACTCCGCCAATTTAGAATTGTTTTTGATGTTTTTTTTTTTTGGTTGGTAGGTCATATCTCATAGGTGGTCCCATATTTTTTTTATCGACATTGATTCAGCACTTTTAGAAAAATCTACAGAAACCTGACAATGAGCAACGAATTCAATGTACATTGTACAGTGCAACCGACTTAGCTGTTAAGGTGGGCAAAATTGAAACTACAGTTATTTCTTGGTGAATTTCATACTTTGTTCTCCACTAGACGCTGTCAACTGAACAGCAAACATAGAGGAACTGTTCCTACAACAGAACTTTAAAAAACAAAGAAGTATCTCCATGGCGACCGGGCCCTGTTGTTTTTCGTTAATTTTTTCATGACCATGGATACAAAGTATTTCAGTCGTAATATTAATCAATATTTTCTACTTTTTAGTTTCAGTTTGTAAATGTAGTCATCAAGTAAGTTCTTTTTTTTTAAATTATTCAATAGAAAGTTTGAGAACCACGACCACAAAGCAACGGATAAGTAGTAAGATGGGGATGACGCGCCGTCCCGCGACCTTGTCAATGGCACTGAACCGCTGAACTTTACGGCCCGCAACGTTTTTATGCAAACTTTATAGCGGCCCGCGATCTCGCGATACGCCGAGGACGCGGCCCGCGGATTATTTTATGGCGGCAACAAAAAAGGATTATTTTCTTTGATAGCGTTTCTTTATATGTTTCTAGGGAACTTAAGATATTTAGTACACATATACGTTTATGGAAGATATGATTTTGCTACAGACTTGCGCATAAGTATAAAAATAAAAATAAAAAACTGAGTTTTTTTTTTTTTTTTTTTTTTATTAATGAACACCAACATGATGTACGCCCTTATTTTATATGACGGAGACAAGGTACAAGACTTAAACTAAACGCCACCACAATTATAGGTGCAGACTACATGGTTATAAAAAGCGAGAGTTTTTGGAATAGAAGTTAGTACATTATACATTAAGAATTCAATAAATCATTGACTAAGTACATTATACATTAAAAATTCAATTAATTTTTGACTGAATAAAGGAATCAAAAAAAAATTAGAAAATCATCACTTATTAAAGCAGTTTGTATAGTTTGTATATTTGTATAAAGAACACAACATTAAAGAACAGCAACTGTGCTTCAGCATAAAGCACAGATTTTTTTAAAATAAAAATCTGTTCAAGTAGTCGTATAAAAAAATTACAAAATAAATTATAAAACAAATACATAATAACAAAATGATAAAGTAAAAATATAAAAACCTACTTCAAGACTACATATACAAATTTACACAAAAAAATTTTTTTGTTAAAACAGAGATTGATAGTCTTCATTAAAACTTTTGCTAATGAGAACCTAAAACCAAAACGTCATATTCTGTGTGTATATTATTTTAATTTTGGTTGAATAAATTTCGATAAAAATTGTATAATCTACATGTACCTACATGTAGGTCATATTTCGGAAGTTGTCCCATACCTATTGGGACCACTTCCGAAATATGACCCACCTAACAAAACAGAATCATTGGCAGACAATTGAATGAATTGTAATCGCGTAACGAACATATAAAAAACATACAGTCGAATTGATAACCTCCTCCTTTTTATTTATATTACACGGGACAGTCACTCCGACTATAGTTTCAACCGCATTAGGCAGTCTTTTTCAAGGTGAATGCACGCACGCGACTGCGTCTCGCTTGGCACCCAAGCTTAATCTTACGTGAGTAATTCCCGTGTAATATAAATAAAATGTGTGAAAACCACGTCAGTTTCTATAAAAAAACCTCCTCCTTTTTTGAAGTCGAATAAAGACTAATATTCGGGGCTACAATAGTTGTTTTAATCTCCTCTTTACACGTCGCCATCTAATGTTTATATCGACGTCTCCTATCCCGTGATCATCAGAGATGAGTACACCTCATTTATCAAAATGGATTGCGGCGAGGCTGCGGAGATTGTTTGGCACATACCATCACGTACAATACCTTCACTTTGGCTTTGCGTCGTCAGGTAAAATCTTACAAAAACTGGTACAACATCGGCTCAAAAACAAATGGCTCGCGAAAATCCCTCAAAAACCATTAATTATAGCACTGTAATATAAAAAATACTCTCTCAAAAGCGACTGCATTATTTTATCTGCCAAATCCGAACAAGGATGACAAATCCGACGCATAATCTCTGGAAATCCGAGCCGTGGCGTTAATATTCCCTTCGAGAAGGTTCCTTGACTTTAGAGATAGAGCAGACGGGCTGTCATTCCTTTTGTCGCTACATTGTAGCTCAAGCTTGCCAAGTACGATCGATATAGCTTGCAACATTATCGCATAAGTAGCAAAACAATCAGTTTTATTTTGACACTATAATGTCCGAGTGACACCTTTCGTACAACTGATTAAAAGCCAGAGAGCCCGTTCCCATTTCAGGCTAGATGACCTATATGTGTTTACCGTCTTTTACCACACCATCATCTATCATCAAATGGGGTGTGGTCACAGATCAGACAAACAAGGGAGATATTTTATTTATATTACACGGAAATTACTCACGTAAGATTAAGCCGGTTACTCCGACTATAGTTTCAACCGGCAAGCAACAAGCAGCCGGTGTCATCACGTGCGCGCCGCGCGGCGGCCCGTAGTGCAAAGCGAGACGCAGCTGCGCGCGCGCATTCACCTTGAAAAAGGCCGTCTAATGCGGTTGAAACTATAGTCGGAGTAACCGGCTTAATCTTACGTGAGTAATTCCCGTGTAATATAAATAAAATGTGTGAAAACCACGTCAGTTTCAATAGTAAAAAGGGAGATATTGTAAGGTGGCGGTGGCAGGTACACACGAGGTGCCGTTGGGCACCTCAAGCTTGGCCTCAGGCTCGACGTCTTTAGTCACATTCACTCTGCAGGCCACAGAAAAGTTTTTTTTTTGTTTAAATCTGTGCAAAGTGCTGCAGACGGCCTAGCCGCCTTTTTTTTCATGTCAGCAAAAAATCTGTCATGAAAAAAAAGGCGGAGAGACAGATCAGTGTGAAGAATCACACTGATCTGTTTCTCTAGTGTGACGATTAGGAAAAACATTTCCTTACCGTCACAATTCCTGTAGTACTTAATGTGAAGGATAAGAAGCCGCATTTCTACCACAGCACCGTACACTAAAGCTTCAGTCTGAAAACGATTGAATTTTCGGCCGAGTCAAACTAATTTCTAAAGTTCTGCTGGGACCAAGCAGATCCACTAGGGTCTACTGACTCGATCCACCAGTGGATTGAATATCACTCTGGAGTTCACTGTGAGCTTTGGTCTGGGTGGATCCTGTAATACTACAACTCCATTAGGATCTACCATCTGGTTCCACCAGTGGATCGTATAGCACTCCGCGAGTTTGTTGAGATCCACTACTGTTTTCAGTGGTGATGTCCATTTCGATCCTTTATGTCCCCTCAATCCACTTTCAATACATAACAGTGTGAAACGTTTTCATCTACAACTTTTTCTTTGAATACTATAGTGAAATAAATCGTTCAATACGAAACCAGCCAGTTTCAAATATCCCCAATGCATACCTATTGTAAAACGAACCACAAGTTTTCACCCCAACATCGTAGGTAAATTCGACTTCACCGGAACCCGGAAAAAGTGCTTCGCCCGTGTGCCTGGCTTGTTTTTTCAAAAAGATTAATGTAGTGCCACCGCGCGGACGCCTGGAGAATGTCGGCTGCCTTCTTATTGAACTGGAGGTGCGCTCTACGGCGATTTATAAATGTATTTATCGTCGAGGAAAATGCTTATTGTGCAGTTGAAATGAACATTAACGTAGCTTCTTGTTGTAGGTGTGTTTCTAAACACAACGGTGGTCGAGCGGTGTCGATAGCAGAGCTTATCCTATATGCATTTATTGAAATGGAAATAATTTTATAACGACAGCAAGGCGACATGTTCATTCCGAGTGTAAATAAAAGGCTCCCGAAGCCGAACGCCTATACTGTCTACACAATCGAATAACAATATTAATTTGATTATTGAAACTGTCGTGGTTTTCACACATTTTATTTATGTTACACGGGAATTACTATAGTCGGAGTAACCGGCTTAATCTTACGTGAGTAATTCCCGTGTAACATAAATAAAATATTAATTTGCTTTATAATTGTTGTTTTTGGTTGAATATTTTGCAAACCAGCAATGTAAAGCGTACAAAACTGGCGGCAATGCACCGCGTAGGTATAGCGCGCGAGCGTGCGCGCGGCGCTAACTGCATGTGTGTGTGTGTCTCGTTCGGTGACCTCTTGCAGCGTCAGTTGGATATATAATTTGCATTACATTGCGTACTTGAAAAAATATCTGTAATAATCATCATCATCATCATCAACCATTCTCCACCCACTGCTCGGTATAGGTCTCCTCTTCGGTCCTGTGCTAGTCTTGTCCACTGCTTTCCTGTTGTCCTAATTATTATATGTAATAATACTATTATTATCTATAATAATAGTTTGATTAAACTCCCTAAAGTTGGTGGTGCATTTTTTTCATTTTTTTTGTGGTGTTGTATTTTTTTATTGCTATAGGTGGCAAACAAGCAGACGGGCTGCCTGATGGTAAGCAGTCACCGTCACCTATGGATACTTGTAACACCAGAGGCATCGCAAATATGTTGCCGACCCTTTAGAACTCGATTAGTAATAAACAGCACTATCACCAGTCTTCGTTCAGTTCAGGAGCGCTTCCCTACATGGTTCCATGAAACCGCGCCGCCCTGATTGCTGTCACGTTGGTGACCGCAGAATTCAAACCGAGGCTGGAATAAATATTAGGTCTACAGTCTATACTCGACTTACGTTTTTTTACACGATAAGCTAGTCACTCGCTTACTAAGTACCACGGTTGCCCATAAATTTAGATTTGTCAAAAGTTTTTTTTTTTTTTTAACCTATACTGTCCCACTGCTGTGCAAAGGTCTCCCCCATCTCTTTCCATAAATCTCGGTCCTTCGCCACCTCTTGCCAACCTCTCCGGAATGAGTCAAGATCGTCACGCCAGCGTTCCTTGGGCCTTCCTTGACTGCGCCGTCCATCTGGCACCCACTGTGTGACGATCCTGGCCCATCGGTCGGGATGCATGCGCGCCACATGTCCCGCCCAGTCCCATTTTAGTCTGGCAGCTTTTTGGCCAACGTCGACCACACCTGTTATGGAGCGCAGCGCGCTGTTGCGGACTCTGTCCATTCTTTTGATACCCAACACGCTGCGTTCCATTTCCGTTTAAAAATAGAAATCTATTTTTATTAACAGATTTCAAAAAAGGAGGAAGATTCACAATTCGGTCCGTTTTTTTTTTTTTTCAGTTACAAAAATGATTCTACTCACAGTCAACACACGTCATGTGAGTATCTAAGAAAATATTGCAACTAGATCAGAGATGTCATTGTTACTACTTTCGGAAGCGCTGAGAAAATGAAACATGAAGACGAAATACGATACTTACGACAAATAACGCTGCTGCCATCTTGGTGCATATCGTCGCAAGAAAGGCAGAATTACTGAAGCGCCAAAATAGGCATATTGAGTTATATATATATATATTCGGAATCAGCGTTTTTTTCTGCGTCGATCAGTCTGGGTCCCATAGCGATACGAGCACTATTTTGGCGTTTCAGTAAGAGGAAAAAAGGGGTTTTTTCATCAACCAGAGTCCTTAAACGACACTTTTTTGGCATTTTATTCGTGCCTGTCACCTAAGTAATTTTGTTTTCCTGCAATAAATTACAAATAAATTTTAAGTAAATTTGGCTTCCGGCAATTTAACAGCTAATATTTTAAAGTTATAAGTAATTTTGACTATAAATATTTGAATCAAATGGCGGTAAAGAAATTTTGCTTTACTGTAAATTGAAGTCATTTTTACTTAAGCGCCACTATATCACAAACCAGCAGTCCATTTATTATGGTTTGTACTTCTGGACATAGAAAATGACAAATGAATAAAAGTTTACCTTGACATCATCGAAATTCTTGTGCTGGGAAAAAAGTTATGAATTAAAAACGAAAAAAAAAAAACTTAAAACGGCTTTTTCTCGAAATGGTCATTTGGAGCTTCAGTAAATTTGCCTTTCCTGCGACGATATCATCATTCCATCATCTTAGACCAGCAGGATAAAATTAATTATAGGAACGTACACTAAAACTTCTTGGCACTGAGTTGAAACTAAGTTAAAAACCTAAGATTTTTTATATGTAAACTTCTTTAGCCGCGTTGAGCGTTTTTTGTTAGGGACAAAACTTATGGGTTCGCTTCACCGGCATGCTAATGTGACATATTAGTTTTCCCTTCTGTCGGCAGTCCCCATGACTGTATTTTTTTTAGTAGTTGGCTTGCGTTTGACCGCCATCTCGCCCGATGTTAAGCGATGATGCGGTCAAGGAAGCTAGCTCTTGACTAGAAGAAACCTATTCACTCGTGACTTGAAGACACCCAGATTGTAACTATCAGGGAGCACCCATTCAGGCATCACATTCCACAAACTAGCAGTACATACAATAAAAGTGGAATTAGATACAGATACAGATTTTATTAATAACACCAAAAGTTACATATCAGATTTGCATTAAATAAATTCAATAGCACAATAAAATCTCATTAAACAATTTCAATTACAATTCAATAATAAAAGTACATAAGTAACACAGTCAAATAATTAATTAATAAATAGGATAAAAATATTCAATAATAATGTCAATAATCTTTCAACTTAAAAAAATCAAAGAGATTCAAACGGGTTTTCGAAATATCAACCATAAAGCGGTTAAGTAGAAACAAAATAAAATTTCGAAATCGCGAGTAAAACCATAGAGCGTTGTTAGTCAGAACATACTCTGTTATCAAAGCTCAAAAACCATATGCAAAACGTTTACCCAATTAATCTGGTAACACCGGCGCTCACCCCATACCCTCGTGTTTTACAGACCGTCAGACGTCAGGGCGCGATCTCAATACGGTTGCCATATCAAAGAAGCTAAATCCCACTTACGGAATAATTTCCAAGGAATTTCATATGAAGGAATTGTTTTCTTGAGGAAATACTGCGCCGAGCTGAGGTTTGGGAGTAATATTGGGGAGGGTAGATCTCAGTTCTTGTGGATGTTTTTTTCTCTCTAGGATACACGTCCTCCTTCGTAGACCGTATCATCGCTTAACATCGGGCGTGGTGGCGATCAAACGTAAGCCTATGACACAATTGATTTGATAGCCCGTTGGTCCAGTTGGTAGTGAACCTAACTTCTGAGCTTGGGGGCGTGGGTTCGATTCCCACCTAGAATAAACATTTATGTGATGACATTTGTGTTGGTCTATATCTGGTTGTTAATATCTATTTCAAGTATGTATTTAAAACTACATATGTATGTTTTAAATGTTTATCGGGACTTATCACGTACATTTACCGATGCAGTCAGTGTTGTGTGTCGTAGTGACAACTCTGCGATTTTTCAAGATCATGTGAGGGTAGGAGAACAAAACACCCGCTTTTCTCGCCGGACTCACCCGCAATGTTCAGTCAGCTCGTGACCAAGGCCATTGTAACATGGTCGAAACGTCGAGCGAAAGGTACATATTTTTACCTAAATTAAATAATACGTGATAAGTCCCGATAAACATTTAAAACATGTGTTCAAATCGCGTAAGTTTATAAATTACTACATATTATGTATGTATGTATCAGTCTCTGGCAGTGATATACCAAGCTTTGCTTTAGTTTGAGTTCAGATGACCGAGTCTGATTTTTTTTTAAACATTTAAAATTTTATTTTAATATCCTAGGAATTCTGTGTACTAACGGATTACATACATTTCTGATAACATAATTACCAAGCTAGGAGTATGAAAATATTAACAAATAAAAACGACCACAACACAACACAGACAACAAACAAACAAAGGGTTGGTGGTCACTTGTTTTTAGCTTGTATTTTGTTTAGTTAATAAAGGCACTTACATATATCTGAACAGCTCCCTGGCTAAGAAATTGACACCACTGTTATTCTCACAGTTTTTTTTTTTGTTTTAATAACAACGGTTGTCAAGGCATTTTTGTAATAAATTTGTTGTAGCCACAGATATATCTATGGTTGTAGCCAGCTGCACCCATATAAACGAAACTTCAGTCATTCGAAATCAGGTAGCAAACTGTGATGCGGACAAAGAACTTTGAGACCTACCCCAAAAAGGCAAGGTCCAAGTTCTTTGGATGCGGAGTTCGACGTTAAGAATGTTCATTCAAGGTTCTGTCAATGACTGGTTCGTTCTATTTACTTCTGTGGTTATTCTTGTTTATGTTCTGAAATCTACCGTTCCGCGGTAAGCTATCGAGCATATTTCCTGGCTGGTATTAAATATACAAGTATATTCCAGCAGGAAATAATATCAGCCGTGTTAGAACTCATTTGATAGGAAGTAGTACGCAATTTATGCAGTCCTTCGGTGGAAGATTTAATCTGGTTTGCTTGAGAGTTTGTCCATAGGATTGAGAGCTACGGTGTCGCACCTTGTAATATCCATACTTTGTGTTATAAAGCTCGCTTCTTCTTTACTTTTTTTTGTTAAAATTTTCATGAGCGTGGATTCAATGTCCTTTACTCGTAATATTAAACAGTTTTCATCGTCTTAATAGCGTCAAACAAGTCATAGTCACAGTCAGAGTCAAGCTAAGTAAGTCACGGTCAAGTCAAACTCATGCCGCTGTAAAGTGGTGGAGACTTTACAAGAGGCTCCAATGGAGTTTTGGAAACAACACGAAAAGACATGTTCACCTCGTTATATCACTTCCCACACTCGAGCACGTTTACGAGCACTTAATGAATATTAATTCACCATTTAGTACACATTAACACTCGAAAATACACAAGTTTAGGAAAATAATCCAACGAGCCGACATGTTTTTTCCACGTTGGCGCCAAAACTCCTCTTCTTTACTCAGAGGCAGGGGTTGCCATGTGGTAATTGAACCAATTTGTCGCAGTTTTGCAGATGGGAAAAACTTAGATATTATTCGAACCCGAACATGTATTTCACCCAGAACACCCAGTTCTGCACTGTCAGCAATGATCCACTTTCAAGCAGCGACTGTTGAATCAGCGCTTGGTTGAATTACATCGTTCCATCGGATGACCCACAAGGTTGACTACCTTGTGGGTCATTGGATGGAACGATGGAAAACAGTCTGCATCGACGGCAGACATTTATATATATAATTTTAAATGTGTACAGTAGGTTAATGATACTAATATTATAAATGTGAAAAGTTTTTTGGTATGTTGGTTTATTTGTTCCTCTTTGACGCAGCAACAGAGCAACGGATTGACCTTATTTTTAGGGTTCCGTACCTCAAAAGGAAAAAACGGAACCCTTATAAGATCACTTTGTTGTCCGTCTGTCCGTCTGTCTGTCCGTCTGTCAAGACCCCTTTTCTCAAGAACGCGAAAAGATATCAAGTTGAAATTTATATCAAATATTCAAATAAACGGTTTCTTTCAGCTGTAAAAAAATCCAACTTGTGAGTTTATGCGATCAAAAGATATGACCGTTTATGTCGCATATTTTCGCATATTTTGCGATTTCACAAGGAAATCAAAACCTATAGGGTACTTCCCGTTGACCTAGAATCATGAAATTTGGCAAAAGGCAAGGTATTATAGCACATATAAAGAAATAAATCCGAAAGTCACCAATTTGAAGTTATAACATTAAAAAATAATTGTTTTTCTATTAACCTACATTTTGTAGTTGGAATAAATGGAAGAACCTTATTGTCCACTACAAAGTTAATTTTATCCTTCAATATTTCAAGTTTTTGCTGTTGTTTTTTTTGTTTGGACTCGCGCTCTGAGGGTTCCATCTAACGGAACCCTCAGAGCGCGAGTTCTACTCGTACTTGTCCTGTTTTGTTGCATGGGTAAAGTTCAAGGGCTGGAGAATGACATAGGCTACTTTTCATCACCATCATCATCACCATTTTTCATCACTACGTGGATGAAACCGCGGGGTGCAGCTAGTTTAGTATATAATTAAATATTTTTTTGTTCAAATATATCGGTCATTATTTCGTCATTTTATTTTTTATTCAAAGGCAGTGTTTTTTTTTTGTCTTTAAAAATGTGCGAAATAGGTTACTCTGACCAGGGCAGGGCACGTATAAGTACTGCTTATATCTCACGCCTAAACAATCGCCCGCGCATCTTTTCCATGAAGTTCAGTTTTATTAGACGTAGGTAAATTACGTTACTGTAATCACTCACTTATATATATATTCATTATAATTTTTATTTATATGTCTAATATTAATTATAATTTGTGTAATAATATGTAGTAAAATTATGTACGTATATAATTTTGTATTGATTTATAATTTAGGTTGGATTCATATTTATTGTAATTTGTTGTTATGTATATTATTATCTTGTAAAACTTTGATATTTCTGTTTATTTCTTTTTGTCTTTTATAAGGTGTTTTTGATGCACGCCTACGTACTGTTTGTTCCAACCTGGTGGATGACTGGTAGAAAATGTTTAGCATTAAGTCCTCCAATTGTACATGTTTACTTAATTTGTAAGTGTGCAATAAAGTATTAAATAAATAAAATAAACTTCGTAAATCTTTTAAATGTATTCGGCCAACATAATCGAAATTCCGCGTAAAATATGGCTGCCGCTTATGTTTTTAATTTCGTCCTTTCTTCATATTTAAGGCATGCACGTCGCAAATAATAAATATCCCGGGACAGCTTTATAACCTGTGCTTAACAAATCGCGTCGTTAGCCGCCTTAACGAAATTAAAAGTGGCCCTTTATATAAATCAGAGTAAATCAGTTGCTCTTATATCGCTGTTTTACATAAATATTGGTAAGAAAGAACCCGGAATAGACATATGGGTTCCCTACATCTGACAAAACTTATCCAAAGACCCAGTGTTTGGAAGTGTATCAGCGACGTACCCAAAGGGGGTAAACAAGACCCTATTACTAATATCTTAAAGTAATTCTGTCCATCAGTCTGCCTGTCTGTCTACCTGCCAGTCTGTATGTCTGTCTGTCCGTCCTACCTTTTAACTGCTGTATCTTTCGAACCGTATTAGATAGCCAGTTGATCGGCCAGTGATGATTTTTTTTAAGTTGAAAGATTATTGATATTATTATTGAATATTTTTATCCTATTTATTAATTAATTATTTGACTGTGTTACTTATGTACTTTTTTTATTGAATTTTAATTGAAATTGTTTAATGAGATTTGATTGTGCTATTGAATTTATTTAATGCAAATCTGACTTGTAACTTTTGGTGTTATTAATAAAATCTGTATCTGTATCAGTTAATGTTTTCACATAATATGTTACGGTAGATTAACTAAGAAATAATAATAGTCAAAAAATAATGGGGGTGTCCCCATACAACAAATGCTTTTTTTAACGTATTTTTGTATTTGCTCTAATGTAAAAACGGTAATACGTACAACCGTCAAACTTGGCATGATTATTAGTACCTACACATTTTAAAGTAAAATACCAAACTATAAATAATGTCCAAGTGGTTGTAGTTACAAATTTCTGTTCACCACCAAGTTCAGCAACGTAGGGCGTGGTCAATACTTGGATGGGTGACCGCCTGGGCGTGATGTTGTCTTTTTGCACAACTTTTTTATTTTGAGGTCATACGGAACCCTCAGTGCACGAGCTCGGCTTGCTCTAGGTCAGTTTATTATATTGTACAGGAATTACTCTCGTAAGATTAAAATCGACATCCAAGATTTGTTTACTAACTAACAGCTAGTTATTTAGAAGTGAAACTAATAAAACCATGTTAAAAATGACTTGACTACAAAACTAATAAACGGAATTAACGTTTGGGTACAAATTTGCAAAATAATAGGAACCCAAAAATGCAAATTTTATGCCGGCCCATTGTAATAAAGCTTAAAGACTAATTCGCGGGAGAAAATATTTGGCAACTATAAAAACGTGGCTCAAAATTACAATGATATACATTCGCGGGAAAAGTTCATTTTGCCTTTTACGTTAATAAACGGTTTTATAGAGGTTGGTTGGATAGGTTTTGCCGGATTAGTTGCTCAACTTTCAGACAGACGATTATAAAATAAAAAGAGAATATGCTTTTCATCTCAAAAGATAAGAAAGGCTGTATTTATCGTTTAAGTATAATCTGCGTGCAAAATTGGACTAAAGTCGTTTTTAGGGTTCCGTAAAAACGGGACCCTATTACTAAGCCTACATTGTCTGTCTGTCCGTCTCTCTATCTGTCTGTCTATCCGTCCTACTTTTAAACGGCTGTATCTTTCGAACCGCTAAATGTCTTTCAAAATTTTCGGTATTAATCCTTTTTGAATAGCACCTCAAAACGAAAACAAACAGATTTAATCAAGGAGGTCCCTTAGCTAGGAATCTGAGCACAGTTTTTTTTTTTTCTCGACAGTATTTTGGCTTCTTACATACGATAAGTGCTGCCTATTTTTTTCGTAAACATGGTCGGATGTAGTGTATAGTAGAAAAATGTGCATTTTTCCACTATTCACTACATCACTACTTTTGATTAAAAATTCCATTTCATCCCGCAATTCACGGGCGAATTTATGAAAAGTCAATATTGGACAGCCATCAATTTGATAAGCTTTCTACTATGTAGTAAATATCTAGCTGCTGAACCAAAGCTAAAAATTGGTTTCAGGAACGCTACCTCGTTTCGCGAAAATCAATGTCTACTAATTTTTAATAACAAACCCTAGGTTAAACGCCAAATTATAAAAATTCCTTTGAATAAATTGAATGATTCGCAGGTGAAACTTACTTATGGAATTCAGTGTTTAGGTCACCGCACTGGGTGGCTGAGAGACTACCCCTAGTATCAGTTTTGTAGCCTCCCCAAAACACATGATCAATGAAAATATTTTCCTACATCCAGCAGTAGGCTGATGCTGCTGATGATGATGATGTATTAATATAACTTCGGTTAACCTTCAGACTAAACAGAATAAGCATTTAAAATAAATAAACATATATAGTATTTAATTTCCACAATTTTAAATATCATTAACATTAAATCAACTATAAGAAGCCTCGACGAACCTTACACGAGTTCAAAGTTTTCGCTTAATTAAAAAGTCAATTATGAATGTTTCACGTTACTTGGAGTCACTTTGTAAAAGTAATAAATCATAAAAAACGCTGTATTAAAATTATATAGCGCAGGTAAGGTCCGCTGGGAGTTCTAAGATTTTATAGGTCAAACAACGTAAACTGAGTCCTTTACCTTAGTAGAATAACTTTTCGACTAACTTGGCTTTAGGCTGCCTGTGACAGCGAAATACAAACTTTAAAAATTATGAAGTAAGAACTTCACAGATTTATATCGATGACTAAAATAATTTGTTCGTTTGATAGTTAATAGTTTATTTTTATTTTTTATATATATATTTGACGGAGCGAAAGTCGGAGCCTCGAATGCGTGGGGGCGGGGGCGCCGGTCGTCGATGGATGGCCGATTTTCATAAGATTATTCTTGATTTCTATGGCGTGAGTATAGTGGCCGAGGAGAATGAGACATCGCACGTACATTGACACAGTTTTTATTTCGAAGCGCTATGATTACTAATTACAATATCGAATTACTTGAAAATTACTTGGGGACAAGGTGTTCCGCCTTGTAACGAACGCTACCACTCTCCAACCAACAATCCAAATTCACAACCCCAAGCAAAGTTAGCTCCACCGAGCATCCAACAGTCCCCCTCCAAAACACAAAGTAAAGTGAGCTCCTCCGAGCCTCACGTCACCGACGCGTGTCTGCGCGCGCTCACTAGCGCCTCTACCGGACGGTACTCAAACTTGCTACACTCTCATTGGTTGTCAACGACACAACTTCACAACGAACTTCAGCAGAGTAAGTTACTGCAGCGTTACACCAGCAATGGCGCCACCTCCATCACTAGTCCACCAAAACAAAGCTAGGTGACGCCTACCTACATAATCTAAACCTTAAAAACTATCCGACGGTAGTTGCGCCCGAATGCTAAATCTTCAACGCGCTGACATATATATATATATATATATATAATTAATAGGCTTGCGTTTTACCACCATCACGCCTGATGTTAAGCGATGATGCGGTCTACGTTGGAGCACTCTGATGTACTGTTTTTGATACTTTTTAGGGTTCCGTTCCCAAAGGGTAAAAACGAGACCTACTACTAAGCCTACGATGACTGTCTGTTTATCTGTCTGTCTGTCTGTATGTCCGTCTGTCCTACCTACGAGTATTAACTGTAACTTTTAGGTACATATTCTGTAAAAAAAACAACTGGTTGTCTATTATGGTTCAAAATATACAGCCGATAAAAGATAGGATGGATAGACGGACAGACGGACAGACAGATAGACAACGTAGGCTTAATAATAAGGTCCCGTTTACACCCTTTGGGTACGGATCTTTAATAAATTATCTTTATATTATAATCCCCGTTCTTTTACATGCTAAGGCTATTTAATTTTAAATATTACAAAGACGTGATTAATTAATGAAATTGTAACGTATGTGATAGGTAGGTTTACGTTAAGGAGGATTACTGAAGAAGCCTTTAGCAACTCACAATGCTCCAGTTTCATTATCCAATACAACGCTGGGTTCGCCTTAAGTCGATGTAATCATGTAAAATTCACTAAATTACAAGTGCTTTAGGCTTGAAAGCTTTAAATTACTAGAATTCGTTTGTGTTGAGAGTTGGGTGCTGAAATGCTACGAGATATAACTAGTAATCTTATCATCATCATCATCATCAGCCAGAAGACGTCCACTGCTGAACATAGGCCTCCCCATTTAACCTCCACACTGAGCGACAGCCTGCCTTTTGCATCCACTGGATGCCCGCGACTCTTACAATGTCGTCGGTCCATCTGGGATCTGGGACATTTTTGCACACACGGTCATCTGACCCCAAACTAAGCAAAGCTTGTAATATGGCTGCCAGAAACTGATATACGTACATATATATTTTTAAATACATACTTAAATAGATATTAACACCCAGACATAGAACAAACACAAATGTTCATCACACAAATGTTTGTCCTAGATGGGAATCGAACCCACGCCCCCAAGCACAGAAGATAGGTTCACTACCAACTGAGCCACCGGGGCATTCGAATCTAGTGATCTAGTCGAGTAGAAATCTAGTGGAGGCCTCCCTACGCTGCGTCTTCCGGTTCGTGGTCTCCACTCCAGAACCTTTCTTAGTAAAATAATAATAAATAAAATAATGAGTAATCTTATATAGATAAGTAATTATATCAGTAACCACACAACAAGTTCCATACAAAAAAAAAACATTCACTCCCGACAAAATGTATGAAACAGCTTTTATTTTTGCGAATTTCGAAAACTTGTAGAACAATAGTTGTTAGTCTTGATGCTCCAAAGTCGCCCGTAAGAGGTTTTGCGTTAGTTACAGTTGAACCTGTATTTACAAAATACTGTATTTACATATATTACAAATTTATTTCAGAGCGCCTGGTTAATGCAACGCGTGACCAAAATGCTGGCGTGTTTCTGGCTCAACGCATAAGCATTGCCATTCAGCATGGTAATGCCACCAACATGCTGGGTACGCTGCCAACCAATTGTGGGTTTGAGCATTTGGATTGTATTTAGACCTTCAACGGTCTATAGATAGTCTAACTGTTTTTGTAGTGTTAGCTCGTATTTTTTTTTTAGTTAATAAATACACTCTTTAAATATTATTTGTTACCTAAAAATTACAACTATAGCTATGAATTACGGTTCAAAAGACACAAACGTTAAAAGGTACGACAAACAGACAGCGTAGACTTAGTAATATTGGTACTGGGTTATGGTTATGGCACCCTATTGGTACGGAACCCCAAAACTAGACCTATTTATTTACTAAAATAATTAAATTTCGAAACATTTGGTATGAAACGTTGGGCAGATTATAACTACCAGGAGCCCATTTCCGAACATAGAAACAGGCCATAAGTAAAACTTTGATTGTTGTTCTGAAAACAACTACAGTATTTAGCCTAAGGGCAGTTCTCACGGTCTGCGATTTTCCGAGATAACAAAATGTATCTAAGTGAGTAGAAAGTGCTAAACCATTGAAACGTGCTTTAACTACGAAGACTCAGTCCGTTTAGCGAAAGTTACCACATAGCCCACCGAATTAACAAGTTGGAATGACAGTGAGCAGGGCACATAGCACGCAGAACAGTTGGGACCGAAAGGTTCTCGAATGGAGACCACGGACCGGTAAGCGCAGCGTAGGACCTCCACCCACAAGATGGACAGACGACCTAAAAGAGATCGCAGGAAAACGCTGGAAGTCGCTTCCAACCAGTCCTTTTGGAGTTCGTTAGGGAGGTTTAATGTCCAGCAGTGGACGTGTTATGGCTGAAATGATGATGATGATACCACATGTGCATGCAAAAGTCAATTTAGTAAATTTTCTTTGTTGTTCTTGATGCTTTAGAGTTTCAGCAGTTTTTAGCAGCAGAGTGCACGGGTACTTAACGTTTTCCTATAATATGGCAGACCGTAAAAAGCAAATTTCTTTGGTAAAAAGCCTCCATCATGAGCGCTTATTAATAAACTAATACTATTCAAAATAAACGCCAGAAACGGTAGGATTAATTTCCATAAACACAGCATTTTCATAGTTACTGTGATTTTTAAACAATTCTGACATTACAGAACAAAGAGCTTTTAAAATACCAACATTGTATTTAGTATCCCAAAGGTCATTGTAATTTGTAACTGCGTAAAATCCGGCAGTAAATCTAAAACGCAAAGATCATCAACTTCAGGCCCAATCGATAGCCTCGGCTAAATAAAAACGACGTAAAGGTCAGACGAAGTTTAATCTCAAATTCACAACACAAACAATGGATTTGTCGGAATAATCCTTGGGATTTGTCTCGAGTTCAAGCAATAAGCAGATTAATGTATCTACTTGTCAAGAATGACAAGCGAGACTTGACAAAATCTTCCGGTGTGTAGCTGGCAAAGGGTGTTAAAGGCATTTTTAATGTAAATGACTCGTAAGCACAACGTAAATAGTTGTTTTTTTAATGCCATAGGTGGCAAATAAGTAGACAGGCTACCTAATGGTAAGCAGTCAACGCCGCCTATGGATACTTGTAACACCAGAGGCATCACAACTAAGTTGCCGACCCTTTAAAAATCTATTAACTCTCCCCGTTAAACCCCATGTTGTAGCTTTTCTGAAACACCGCCGAAGGTAGCTCATTCCTCATTTTGCAGGTATGAGGCAAGAAGGATCACGTGAATCGCTCTGTGTGCGATTTCCACTGATCTATGATATTATGTGGGAGAACTTTCAGTCGGTGACGGCTACTGCGACGCCGCCACCGGCATTAGATCAAACAGTTCTTCAGAACACTCCCCGTTGTAAATGCGATGAAAGATACAGAGAGACCCAACGTCTCTGCCCATGTTGAGTTGTGTCGATCGTTGGATCGATTGCCTTGCATTTGTAATGCATGATTGTTTCTTTTCGTTGTACACAAAAGAAGAAAGATGACAAAGTCAAACGGTAGATTGATATAGGAAGGATATGATAATTAACTGAACCGAACTGTGGTGTGTTTGCCAAGGAATGGTAGGTGATATATTCTGAATGCTTGAAGTTTGGACTCGGGTATGTCCTAAAACTGCGACCAGAACCACAGGAGGATGGGCAGCAAAGTCCTATTAGTACACGGTGAACATACTGCGATCCCCAAGCGGCCTGCGTAGGGATTATGGCAACACCCCTCTCTAAGATTACTGGCTGATGATGTGCGTGTGTGCTTAAAGTTTTGTTAGACGAATGTATGAATGCCACTATCAAATTTGACTTTTTGAATTAGATTTAAGATTTTATAAATTTGTTAACATTCTCTTTAACCATGTTATTTTATTTTATTTAAAAATACAGTACATATACAAAACAAAATGAAAATCATACTGCAATTTGATTGTATTACTCTAATCTCCCAAGACAATTCAAATCACCATGGCCCTAATTCCTCCAGCACGTCGCAAAATCCCGTAACAAGACTCCCAAACCTCCAGCTCTATAAATAAACCCCAGCATTTAAGTAGAGAGATAAAAAAACGTGGCCGTCCATAAACCAGACGACACAATACATTTGGCGACGGTCATAAATCGACTCGAGGAGATATTAAATATTCGTTAAGACGTTCCTACTTCGACATTAATAATAATATTGGGAGCGGTGAAACCTTGTACGTTTTACCTGGATGTAGGGGCGTGTGTTACACCAAATTCGATTATTACGGAATATAGAACATATGGAATGGGTGTTCCCGATAGTTACAATCTGGCGTCTTCAAATCACAAATGAATCGTGAAGTGAGTGAATCAGTTTCTTCTATTCAAGTGTACTCCATCGTAGACCGTCAGGTGAGTTGGCGGTCAAAAGCAATGGAATTCAATAAAAGTTCCTATCAGACGTTACTTTGCCGAAGTTAATAGAAAATATAAATTGTAAACATCAGATTAATTTTATTTATATGACACGGGAATTACTCACGTAATATTAAGCCGGTTACTCCGACTATAGTTTCAACCGCATGTGTGTTGTTAAAATATGTGAAAACCACGTCCAATTACCATAATAATATTAAATATCTATAAAGTGTTTTTATTTTATTTAATCCCTTCTTTATTGTACCTAGCACTACATTTGAAGCAAAAATACACTAGAGATTCAAACAAGAAACAGTTTTGTAGACGATAATGATTTTTAGTTCAATTTGGACAGTCATCGCCAAGGGGCTAATCGTGGTCAGACGAGGTGTCAATAATCCTTCTCGGGTTCCCCAACTTTACCCCAGCCCCCATTACAAAAAGTTCGTTACGGTGTAACCCTCTCCCGTATATTAAGTGGCCATAAATTGCCCTGTCTTCGGGGATGATTCCAGCCGTTTCACTTAACCTTTTTACGTATTATTCGCGGGGTTTCGCCGCCATCTAATGTAATGCGGTGACGTACAGACAGATCGTAATGTTCATTACGTCTTTCGTCTGCTCGGTGTTGTTTTCACGTTGACCTACTTTTTTGTTCAATTTTAATCTAAGAGAAATGAGAGAGGCTGTTTCGGGATTGGAATTTGAAATTGATTAAAAGAGGATGCTTGGACATAAGCCTCCTTACAGTATTCCTCTGCGTTCTTTGTGATGAAAGTGTAGATTGGAAATATAGGGCTCGATATCACTCGCAGCCTTTTCTACCAGGCGTAATTATAATTGAGTACTTATTTTATTACCCAACGATGGAAAGCCAAATGGCGGATTTTGTAGTTAGCTATAGGTGTGAAACCCACAGAAAAAAGAAGTAAATAAAACGGATATGAGAAGGAAAATCTGTTACCAGGCATTATGAGTGAACCTTGATTGAACATCGTATTTAGATCAAAGCGCCGAACTCCGCATCACAGTTGATAACTGATTTTGAATGACTGACGTTTCGTTTATATGGGTGCAACTGGCTACAATAAATTTCTTACTAAAATGCCTTGACAGCCTTTCCAATTTAAACATTTTTTTATCTCTTCTGTGGGTGTACCGGGTGTAAGGGGAACGAAACACTCATAATATAATATCTACACAATCGAATACTAATAATCATTTATGATTTTGTGATTTAGTATTTTGCCAACCAGTAATGTAAAGCGTACAAGCGTGCGCGCGGTGCAGCTCGGCTCAATGCATTCGTTGACCTCTAGCGCTAGCTGATATTTGATTTGCATTACATTGCGAACTTTGTTTGTTTTTATTAAAACAGAATTTTTGTGGTAAGTATCGTATCAGCAATCACGAGCTCTACTAGTCTTCGTTTTTCTTGACCAGGGGCCTTACGGACAACTGCTATTGCGGCACCAAACTAACGTTAAATCCGCTCAGTTGGAAAATCACGCCACGTGGACCTTAACGCACCCAGATACGGTTTGCGGTCGCATGATTTTCCAACTGAGCAGATTTAACGTTAGTTTGGTGCCGCAATAGCAGTTGTCCGTAAGGCCCCTGGTATATTTTTTTTATTATAAATTCATTTCAAGTTAATTAACTCGTATGTTCACAATTAAAATTATACAGTCACATTACAAAAATTAGAATATATAATTACAATTAGTTACAACTTAAATACTTATACTACTTTTAATTAATTAACATGAACATACATTTTATCAATAACTAGCGGTCCGCCCCAGCTTCGCACGGGTATAGATTATAGCCTATGTCACCCGGAGATAGTGTAGCTTCCCGTCAGTGAAAGAATTTTTCAAATCGGTTCAGTAGTTTCGGAGCCTATTCAATGCAAACAAACAAACAAACAAACAATCAAATCTTTCCTCATTATAATATTAGTATAGATTATTAAATTATACATACATTGTATCAATTATATAGTTCACAATGCCACATTTACTCCAATTTAGATGTTATTTCCCTTGCATAGTGTTCAAAGTTAGTTGTCCGCTATGTCATCGTAGCTCTGGCATCGCGCGGCGTTGTACTCGGATCGCGGTTACCTTTCAAAATTCAAAATTATTATATTCAGTATTCGGTACATTTCCACTCGCATATCCCACTAATGCCCAAACTAGGTATAGTAAACAACTGTATCTTGGGAATTAGTCCTTCCCGTTTACAAATCAATTAATGTTATGTACACTTCGTCATTGTAATTATTTTAGAGACTAAATTTTAATTTTTTACTTACATATTAATTATATTTCAAAGTTATTATACAGTCTAAAGAAACAAAAAAAAAACAATTCCATTACAACAAACAATAGTTGATGATATAATAAATTGATACCATCGAAAAAAAAAAAAAAAAAAAACATTTAACAGATTAATACTAACCAAAAAGTCGGCACAATTCATAGCGTGCGCTGAGTTTTGGTGCGGACATTTTTTGGCACGATTGTGACTCTATGTATTCTATCTGCGATGCCTTCACCACACATAATTTACAATTCTGAGACTGTTGTCAGGTTTCTCTACCTATTTATTTACAGCGTTCCACTTAGACAGATTGTATTTAACATTAGGTATGAGTTGTTTTGATCCTGGCCTATTTTTTGCTGATATTCAAGACGTTTCATGACTTGTTTGGAAATTCAATATTCGTTTGAAGGACTCCAGTCGACTTCGTTCGGATTCTGTATTATTTTCTATTGTATTTCTGTCGATTTCCAAGTAATCTCATCATTCTTCGCATAATAACACATCGTAATAACATAACGATATAATCCATAACGTGGATATTCGCCAAAGAACCAGAGTCACCGACATAGCTGTTGAAATTTGCAAGTTGAAGTGGCAATGGGCAGGCCACATCGCTCGAAGAACTGATAACCGATGGGGAAGAAAGGTTCTTGAGTGGAGACCACGAACCAAAAGACGCAGCGTAGGTAGGCCTCCCACTAGATGGACCGACGACATTGTGAGAGTCGCGGGCATCCAGTGGATGCAAAAAGCAGGCTTTCGTTCAGTGTGGAGGTTAAAGGGGGAGGCCTATGTTCAGCAGTGGACGTCTTCTGGCTAATGATGATGATGAATAATATAACGATGAGCAATGGTGGCCAAGCGGGAGTATGTGCGCTTTACAATCTGACGGCACCCAGTTCGATCCTCGGCCCTGCACCAATTACTTATAACGTACCTTAATAAATTATGTACGGTTTCGATGCCATCAAAAACGGTGAAGGAAAACGTCGTGAGGAAACCGGTATGTCCAAGAACCTCAAAGGATCAAAGGTATATGACATTCACTAACATGCACTGGGCCAGCATGGTGGATTAGGGCCCATCCTCTGTCCCTGAGAGAAGATCTGTGTCTCAGCACTGGGAACATAAAGGCTGAAATGATGATGATGGTGACTAATATACCATCACACCACCATAGCAAAGATGTAAGTACTTAGTATTTAGTAACCTTATAAACAACAAAAACACACATTTATACTTCTACCTTAGTTTAGTTATGGACTTATCTCACATAATCATAAATTAGTCTATATATATATATTTATTTTCATACCACTAGCTTTTCGGTGAAGGAAAACAACGTGAGGAAACCTGCATACGTACGGAGAAGGAATTCAATGGCGTATGTGAATCCACCAACCCGCACTGGGCCAGCGTGGTGGATATGGCCCAATCACCCTTTCGGGGGTAGGCTAAAAGTCCAACAGTGGACTATTAAAAATGCTGACTATGATGATGATGATCTATATTTATATCTATCTCTATATATTCTTAATATATATAAATCTCGTGTCACAATGTTTGTCCTCAATGGACTCCTAAACCACTTAACCGATTATAATAAAATTCGCACACCATGTGCAGTTCGATCCAACTTGAGAGATAGGATAGTTTAAATAATTATATAACTAGCGACCCGCCCCGGCTTCGCACGTAAATTACACCCGTGCGAAGCCGGGCGGGCGGGTCGCTAGTATATATATATAAATGAATCCCTATTTACGTTGGTCACGCCATAACTTGAAAACGACTTTACCGATTTCATTCATCTTTTTTTTTTAGTTTTCTTATACATTGCAGAAGGTTCTTACGGAAAGAAAAATTTAGAAAACTGCGTAAAAAATTGGAAAATTTCGGAAAACTTAACAATGATTTTATCTTCGCGCCTTTGACAGTCCTGAGACAGGACAACGTCTGTCGGGTCAGCTAGTTAATAATAAATTTTGCTGTAACAATAAGTTTTGTCTCAATAAATTAAATTAACTTAATTTATGAAGACAAGACAGAGGATTTCTTTTTCAACAGACATCAAAAAAGTAGGTTTATAATTAGATTGTTTTTATGTATATTTCGCGATATCTCCACCAACTGTAAGCCGTTTTAATATTTTTTTTTATTATTGAATATAATATAATTTTGCAAGTATTCTTATTTAAAATTGAATAAAAAACCACCTCCATCATCATCATCATCCACAGCCTTCCTTATCCCACTGCTGAGTATAGGCCTCTCTCTTGCTGCCATCTGCCTCGGTCCTGTGCATCTAGTCCAGGTTCGACCCACGATATTAATAATATCGTCGTAATATAAATAGTAGTATATTATAGTAATAATAAACCGCCTCCACGGGTAGGAAATTAGGGGAAGAATCTTGTTTATTGAACTTTCCAAAAGTCAGTTATTTTTTGTAAAGTGGCCGACGGTTCACATTTCTGAAAGAACATTTTCGCGTCGAGTGTACGAGCCGAATCAAAGGCTTCACCTGGCGCAGAGATGACAAACATTTTCTATTTCTAGCTAAACAAGTACCATTAATCTAAGACCTTGTCAAAAGCAGTCCAGGAGGTTGTAAAATGGCGCTAAGCTTCAATAGAATGATTGTTATTAAAGACAAACAAAAACACATTTATTTTACTGTATTATTTTGGGGTATAATAAAGTGATGTGTTATTATTATATGTGACTCGTTAAAAATAAAACCAAACAAGTGCGAGTCAGGCTCGCGCATTGAGGGTTCCGTACCACCACAAAATACAATAATTATCAATTTGAAAAACCGACTTCAAAATTCGATTGGCTGGCATCCAGTGGATGCAAAAGGCAGGCTGTCGTTCAATGTGGAGGTTAAGGGGGGAGGCCTATGTTCAGCAGTGGACGTCTTCTAGCTGATGATGATGATAACTTCCAAATTAGTAATATATGCAATTTTGATTCGGTGAAAGAAATGAAAAGATCGTCCAATTAGTAACCGAATGCGTTGCTTAATTGGTAATGAACAGAAATTTGTCATCGACTCGCACTTGGCCATTATGTATAATTTTTGTTATACTTTTAAGTGTAAAAGAATGAAGAATTTTGTGTGTTGTGTTGTTGTTTTTTTTTTTTTTAAGTTTTCGGTACTTTGTGTGTTTTCCAAGCCAAGCCACCGTTTTTACATTAGAGCCATTACAAAAATACGTAAAAAAATACGTTTATTGTATGGGGGATTCCGTTTATATTTTTTAACTTTTTTATTTGTTCTTAGGTTATCCGCCGTAACATTACATATTCTGTGAAAATTTCAACAGGCTATCTATTACGGTTCGAAAGATACAGCCGTTTAAAGGTAGGACGGACAGACAGGCAGCCTAGGCTTAGTAATAGGGTCCCGTTTTTACCCTTTGGGTACGGAACCCTTTCGTTTTGACTTTTATTATTTCTTAGTTAATCCGCCGTAACATTAAATATTCTGTGAATATTTCAGTTGGCTATCTATTACGGTTCGAAATATATAACCGTTAATAGGTGGGACAGACGGACAGACGTACAGGCAGACATATCTTAGACAGGCTTAGTAATAGGGTCACGTTTTTACCCTTTGGGTACGGAACCCTAAAAACGAGGACAGAAATATTGTGAATTGTCCTCAAATCACAAAACAATATAGTAATCATTAGCCAGAAACAAGCATATTTCATCAAGCAGCATCTTACCTCCCTTAGTTTCACCACAAGGCCTTAAAACGTCGCTTTCAGGGTTAAAAGACACTCGGCCCGATTGAATTCTTCAAAAGAGTCTTTCGGTTCACAAGTGCACTGGACGTTTCATTAATGGTGGAGCCGGACGGGACTTTTCTCAAAGGAATATGGTGCCGTTTATATTTTCTCGGTTCACACGACGCCAGTTATTTGTAAGGTCGAAATAAATCGCGCTGAGACGGGAGCTTTTAAGAGCTTATGACACGTGCGTTTACTATCTCGCTCGCGCTTTTCAATTTTTCTGATGATAGGTATACATTTAAAAAATCTATAATAAATAAATAATAAATATCTGGGACATTTTTGCACACACGGTCATCTGACCCCAAACTAAGCAAAGCTTGTAATATGGCTGCCAGAAACTGATATACGTACATATATATTTTTAAATACATACTTAAATAGATATTAACACCCAGACATAGAACAAACACAAATGTTCATCACACAAATGTTTGTCCTAGATGGGAATCGAACCCACGCCCCCAAGCACAGAAGATAGGTTCACTACCAACTGAGCCACCGGCCTGAGCCAACATAATACCTCGAAATCAATGTACAAATGTTCGACAATAATTTCATATTGGTCCAAGGTATACAATACATAAAAACAGAATTTAAAAAAATTAGGTTCTCAATTCGGTTTTTTTTAATGTATGTTACCTCAAAACTCCGTAACTTATAAAACGACTCGCTGACCCAACAGACGTTGTCCTGTCTTAGAACTGTCAAACGCGCAAAGTAAAAATCGTTTAAGTTTTTCTGAAATTTTCTGCGCCAATTTCCTTAATTTTTCTTTCCTTAAGAATCTTCTACAAAGTATAAGAAAACTTAAAAAAAAATTATGAATGAAATCGGTAAAGCCGTTGTCAAGTTATGGCGTGACCAAGGTAAATAGGGATTCATCTATACTAATATTATAAAGAGGAAAGATTTGATTATTTGTTTGTTTGTTTATTTGTTTGCATTGAATAGGCTCCGAAACTACTGAACCGATTTGAGAAATTCTTTCACTGTTGGGATGCTGCACTATCCCCGGTTGACATAGGCTATATATCCCTGCTTCGCCCGTGCGAAGCAGGGGCAGCCTACTAGTTTTTATATATTGGTACTAGCTGTTGCCCGCGACTTCGTACGCGTAGACTTTCATATAAACTTTCAACCCCCTTTTGCATCCTTAATTCGGCCCTTTCGCAAAATCCTTAGCGGACCTCTACACTCCATAAGGAATCTACCTGCCAAATTTCAGCTTCGTAGGTCAAGTAGTTTTCGAAATTTCGTGATTAATCAGTAAGGAGATGAGTAGATGAATTTCGCTTATATATAGATAGATAGATATCGAAAAAATATTTTAAAAATTTTATTTTTATACTTTCAGTTTCGTCCCATAGAAATTCCATCAAAACTGGTTCAGTAGTTTAGTTTTTAAATCAAAATAACTTGAAAAAATATGTCACCCAAGTAAACGAAATTGCGATACGAAATACAGAAAAAAAAATACAGAAATACAGAAATGTTTATTTTGCGATAATGAAATTTAGAGATAAACAAAATGATCCAAATACAAGTAGGTACATTATCACAAAAACCCCAGATGCCTTATTATAGATGTCTTATCGTGATTCGGATCGCGATCGCGTGCCATCTCACTTACGCACGTGGTAGATGCGAACGGGACGGCATGCAATCTCGATCACGATCAAACTTCTATAATAGGGCCGCAGTCCACCTAGTGGGAGGCCTACTATATTTCTCTCATAGCTTGCAAAATCTTCCAAAACATCCCTAATCTGGAATAGTTCTCACGCACTATGCAGCAGCTATATCTACAGGACCGTAAGTCATTGCCACCACACCCAGAGCATTTGAGCCACACTTAATCCTTATCCGGGACATTGCTAATCCGCGCCTTAGCCCACCCATTGTGACCACAATTTAGGTGCAATTTATTTAATTTAGATGTAGGTACAGCCCATTGTTTGTGTTGTTTCAAGATGAATCGCTTTGTCCTGTGTGGAGATAAGTGGAGAAATTAACTGGAGATGCTCTGTTAACTTTGTGGTTTGACTGCTGTCAAACCACAAAGCTAAGCTCAGTTTAAACAGTATGGGTCATGAAAAAAAGGAGGGAACAAAAAACTTCCTGTCTTCCCGTGAAAATGGTGCATGTAACTGCGCCGAAATATCGGGAGCTCCTTCCACAACCTTACCACGGTAAATATCTCGTAAATCTTTATCTCTATCTCTTCTCTACATAGTATAAATTGAAGTCGCTTTCCGCGTCTGTCTGTATGTCTGTATGGCCGCTAACTCCTCCTAAACCACGCGACGGATTTTGGTGCGGTTTTCACCATCAGTTAGATACATTTTAAAGGAAGGTTTATATAATTATATAACTAGCGACCCGTCCCGACTTCGCACGTAAATTACACCCGTGCGAAGCCGGGCGGGCGGGTCGCTAGTAATCATATAACTTTAGACTAGCGACCCGCCCGCCCGGCTTCGCACGGGTGTAATTTACGTGCGAAGCCGAGGCGGGTAGCTACTTATATATATGAACCTTCCTTGAAAATGTATCTAACTGATGGTGAAAACCGCATCAAAATCCGTTGCGTGGTTTAAGAGGAGTTAGCGGCCATACAGACATACAGACAGACGCGGAAAGCGACTTCAATTTATACTATGTAGAGATAACAAAGTTCAACATCACGGGTATCAATTTAAAAACCCGACTTCTAAATTTAGTAAAATACGCAAAAATAAACAAAATTTCCTGTTATTTTGATTTTAAAACCAAACTACTGAACCATATATACTGAGTCTATGTACTGAACCGATTTCGATGAAATATCTATGGGACCAATCTGAAGTACCTATATACTTTCAAATAAATAAAACTAATCGGTTTATAAATAAAGAAGTTCTGATTGTTAGATCAGAACTCCTTTATTTATAACTCGATTTGTGATTTTTTGTTTTGTGTCTCAATTCGGTTGTATTTTTATTAATTAGTTAAGTAGAATTAAGAACTCCCTTCTTTTTTGAAGAAGAATTAAAACACGCGATAAAAAAGATTTTTTATTTTTTTTTTATATGCAAAATATGACAGATCTTTACGCAGCGTAGGTAGGCCTCCCACTAGATGGTCCGACGATATAGTGAGAGTCGCTGGCATCCAGTGGATGCAAAAGGCAGGCTGTCGTTCAGTGTGGAGGTTAAAGGGGGAGGCCTATGTTCAGCAGTGGACGTCTTCTGGCTGATGATGATGTTGAATGATGATGACAGATCTTTTGTTAGCTAACGTTTCTAAAACTAATAATTGTAAAGTATACGCCATCTTAGATCGTTACATGAAGGAAGTTCGTATAAGAAGCTCCTCCAATATTGCCCTCACAATGGCGCACTCGACTGCGAGTCTCACAGACTCGTGTATGTCAGCACTTGAAAACTTGACGAGTGTTATTGGCGCAGTTATTGTTATCCCTCACCTGACGTTCTCAGAACTCGCTGTTCTGAGTGTTCTGAGAGTTTATACAACTGTGCTTCTAACCACGCAGGAAATAATTGACTCTATAATTGCTAGTACCTACGCTGCTTCCAGTTCGTGGTCTCCACTCAATAACCTTTCTTTCCCATCGGTTTTTTTTTATATCTATTAATAGGTTTGCGTTGGACCGCCAACTCGCCAGCCGGGCTAACATGCGCGTCGCGACAAACTTTTGTCGACTCTTTTTATCGTGCCTAAGCGTGACAGGCATATACGAAAACGTAGGCGCCTTATCGCGTTCTCGAAAAAGTGACGTCAAGATTTTGTCGCGGTGCGCATGTTATGCAGGCTGATGTCAAGCGACGATGCGGTCTACGATGAAGCACGCTTGCCTAGAAGAAACCGATTCACTCGTGATTTGAAGGCACCCAGATTGATTTGGCCGTTGTAACCATGGGGGAACACCCATTCAGGTTATCAGTTCTTCAAGCGATGTGGTCTACGCACTTTAACTAGCAAATTTTAATAGCTAAATAGCGGAAATCGCAGCGTAGGTAGGCCTCCCACTAGATGGACCGATGACATTGTGAGAGTCGTGGGCATCCAGTAGATGCAAAAGGCAGGCTGTCGTTCAGTGTGGAGGTTAAAGGGGAGGCCTATTTTCAGGAGTGGCCGTCTCCGGCTGATGATGATGATGATGAATTGCTAGTAACTTCATATGAAACGTAGAAACTAATATTTATGCAGAATTTCGATATCAACTCTCATCCTCAAATATCTTGTAAACGATAACACTAGACCACAGTAGATATATAAGCTAAAGCAGTAGGTTTAGTTTAAACAAACGCCCGAATCAAGTGACGAGCGCCCCTTCAATTCTATTTAATGTATATGCTGATTCACCCGTGGTACTGTCTAGTAGTTCAGTTGACCAGACTATGTAATTTTTTTACCCGTGGTACTGTTGACAACTATAACACAACAAACTCGAGAAATATAACGAGTTATATTAAAAAAAAATATCTAAAAAGTCCACAAAACAAATGAAAATCTAAAAAGGAGTTGAGAAAGGTCGTTAATGGATTAGACTAGAATATAAAAATCAGCTGAATCCAGTTCATCTGGGAAATGGATTATATCCACTCTAAGAAAGCAGTAGAATCTAATCGATCCGAGAAATGGACTAGAGAGGAATATAAAAATAGTTTTTCTATAGAAACTGACGTGGTTTTCACACATTGTATTTATATTACATGGTTACTCACGTAAGATTAAGCCGGTCACTCCGAAACCGGTCGGAGTGACCGGCTTAATCTTACGAGAGTAATTCCCATGTAATATTAATTTTAAAAATGGTTGTTTCTAATCTAAATAACCAAGTCTCATCGCTTTTAAGTACGACAATCATCAAACAAAATCTGCATGTAGCTCTTCAATCAAAATAACATGAATAGAAGGGACCAGAAGAAGCGCATTATTGAAGATTACAAAATGAGCGCCGGAACTCACTTCGTTTCAGTCGGTCCCTAGCCGTAGGAAGTGCGACACGAGTCTATTGTTACATGATAACGAAACATCTAACAAAATTATGCCTTCGTGTGCTTTCTCGAAGTGTAAATACACAACAAAAAACCGTTACCTATTTTTTGTAACAAATTTACTGTACATGGTAATAATTAAGTGTTAAAGTATATGTCCGACGGTTTTGACTTGTTTTTACTGAGCAAGTTCAATGGTTATGGCCCGTCCATTCATTTTATTTTGGTCGAAGATGTAGCTGCGTTCACACTGGTGCGCTATGTTTGAGTGCACCACGGAGTCACAATGAAAAAGCTTCATTCGGCCGGTCCTTATGCACGAACCACATCCAAGCAAGGTCGAACGTAAAATCGAAATAAATAATTCGACAAGTTTAAAGCCGCCAGCGCCCGACGGAACGGCCCATTTGGCCAATGAGCCGTGGATATCAGCAAACATCACGAATTCCATCGTGTTCTGCATGAAATATCATTGGATTATATTTTTACGCACGGCCGCGCTCGTTACACTTTCACAACTTTATAGCTTTCATATAAAATGTTTGCGATATCGATTAGTATTTTAGTTGCGTCTATGATTTGGATTGTATCTAAAAATTCTAGCAATCTTATGTATCGCACGTCGAAGAACATACAGCGAGTTGTCGTTTTTTTCACCAGCTAAAAATTTAACTAACGGAGGTTCTCTGAACGGTGTCATAACTTTATGTCAATACTAGCTGTCAAATTCGAATAAAACAAACAAAAATAATGTCAACCACAGCTCAACCTGCTCAACAGCTGTCAATCTGACAGCAGACGAAAATTTGGCGAGCTCAAAAGGTAGATAAAATTTAATCTAGTCAGGCAAAAACGTATACAACCGAACGCCCGTAAACGGGGCAGTTTAAATTTTAACCGGTTTAATTTTTCACCTCGTGGAGTCTGTGAACGGGTGTTTTGATGTTTATCTAGTATAAGTTTTAGTCTGGATAAGTGCCGTAAACGCACCCCCAACGTATGGTGAAAACCACAGAAAAGAAAAAAAATTGAACGGCTGTCAAGGCATTTTTGTAAGAAATTTGTTGTAGCCAATTGCACCCATATAAACGGTCATTCTAAATCAGTTAGCAACTGTGATGCGGATAAATAACTTTGAGACCTAACCCAAAAATTTAAGGTCCAAGTCCTTTGCATGCGGAGTTCGACGCGTTAACATAAATAAGAATGTTCAATCAAGGTTCTGTCATAATGCCTGGCGACAGATTTTCCTTCTAATTTCCGTTCTATTTACTTCTCTTTTTGATGTGTAAACCAAAAAGCACAGCACTGGCTATGCTCTACCTGTGTTAGATAAATGTGTTTCAATATTACATTGCTTGCCTATTTGCTCGTGTACCTAGGCCTTTATTAAAAAACGTGGAGTAGACTTGATATAGATATAGATATAGACTGCCCCGGTGGCTCAGTTGGTAGTGAACCTATCTTCTGTGCTTGGGGGCGTGGGTTCGATTCCCATCTAGGACAAACATTTGTGTGATGAACATTTGTGTTTGTTCTATGTCTGGGTGTTAATATCTATTTAAGTATGTATTTAAAAATATATATGTACGTATATCAGTTTCTGGCAGCCATATTACAAGCTTTGCTTAGTTTGGGGTCAGATGACCGTGTGTGCAAAAATGTCCCAGATATTTATTTTTATTAAAAATGTCCCAGATATTTATTAGATAATGAAATGAAAAGTTCTTTAGCTGCGTTAAGTGATTTTTGATAGGGGCAAAACTTATGGGTTCGCGTCACCGATATGCAAACTGCGTTTTTACTTCAGTCGGCAGTCCCCATGACTGCCTTTTTTATGCAGGCTTTGGACTACAACTCACCTTGGGATAGTTACTCAGTGCTTTGGCTTTTTTTTCTCATTCAAATTTAAACTGAGTCAAATAATAATTTTAATAACATAAAAAAAAACTTTTCAAACAAGCTTTTCTTATTCTTCTGAGCAAACTCTTTCATTTGATACCCATATTGTCATGAGCGTAGATAAGAAATTGTTTTCGCCATCGTGAGGTATCTGCCATATTGAATTTAGTGAGACGTTATTTTATGTTTCGTCTTCTCAGCAAACCCTTTCATTTCATACCCATTAATGCATAAAAAATAACCTAGTTAGCTTAACCATGTATAGTTATCTAAACTAAACATGTATACAAAATTTCAGCACAATCAATAAATGTTTTAAAATTCAGTTGTAAGATTTAAATAAATAAAATAAATAAATATTTGGGACATTTTTGCACACACGGTCATCTGACCCCAAACTAAGCAAAGCTTGTGATATGGCTGCCAGAGACTGATATACATACATATATAGGTTTAAATACATACTTAAATAGATATTAACACCCACATAACAAATGTTCATCACACAAATGTTTGTCCTTGGTGGGAATCGAACCCACGCCCCTAAGCTCAGAAGGCAGGTTCACTACCAACTGGACCAACGGGCTATCAATTTACCCCCCAATCATTTATCTTTTTTTTTTTTTTTTTTGGGCTAGTTATTTGACCCCTACTTACAAGGCAAGGCAAGCAAAGCTTGTAAAAACACAAAGCAAGCATTCAGCATCGCACGTTAACTGCCATAAGACATATCCACCAGTAGATCAATCTTGATCAGGCAATGGCATCGATTCTGATGTTCTCTAAACTAAACTAAATTTTAAAGCTAAAATTGTTGCCATCCTTCTCTCACATCATCATCATCATCATCCACAGCCTTCCTTATCCCACTGCTGGGTATAGGCCTCTCTCTTGCTATGCCATCTGCCTCGGTCCTGTGCTAATCTAGTCCAGGTTCGACCCGCGATAGTAATAATATCGTCGACCCATCTTGCAGCTGGACGACCAACGCTCCGCCTACCTTGCCTGGGCCACCACTCTGTTAAAACCTTACTCCACCTGTCATCACTGCGCCTAGCAACGTGTCCTGCCCAGCTCCACTTTAATTTCATTACCGCGATTCCGACGTCTCGAACCTTTGTTCTTCGTCGGATTTCGGTATTACGAACTCGGTCTTGGAGTTTGATGCCTAGCATGGATCTCTCCATGGCTCTCTGTGCTACATCTCTCCATCCTTCTCTCACATATTAAAATTAAAAGAGAGGCAGATAATTTTAGTCCTGTCAGATTGGTTTAGTTTAGTGAGTGGTATGACAGAATAGGCCTCAATATAGAATTAAATATTCAAAGGCCTTCCGTAGCCCTCAAAATTGCTCCAAGCTTACGCGACACAAGCAGAATTGACCATGTAAAAAGTATTTTCCCGCTTCGCCTTGAAGCCTAAACAATAAGAATAGCTTGCAACTTTCCAAGTGCCTCAGGTAGCGTCGACGGGAAGTTCTAAAGTTTCCGAATATCGTCGATTTAAAACTATCGGCAAGTCTTAACTTTCTTAATAAAACTGTGTTTACCGGCGCGCTGCAGCGCATACATTTTAAACCTCTGGTAGGCGCCAAGTGAAATTCAAAATTTTCTCACAGCGTTTGCAAAATAATGATTTTAGTTGGCATCTTTATGACACTGTTTTAAACTGTCACGATTGTTCACTAAAGTTAAATGATGATGATGTTTTTTGGCATCTTTATGGTCAGACGATCGTGTTTTGACACAAGTAAACGGCGGGAAAATATTTTTTTTTTTTCTAAAATTGGAGTTTAATGCCTCGACCACAGAAAAGAAAAAAAATCCTGTGGCCTCGACCGTAGCTGAGAGTAATTGGTAACAATTTTTGTCTCCTCAGATTATCTTGGACGCGCGTACAATATAATTCATAGAATAGGCATGATGACTAATATTTTTTTATTGCCTCATAAAAAAGCTGATCATAAATAGAGCACATCAACGAAAACAAAATTAAAATTAGTTCAAAAATAAATAAGATATAAGCATTTTAATTTCATGCTAGACAAAGAGCGGACTATACTGAGCCGTGACGTCACGGCTCAGGAGCGCCATACAAATGCTATACTAATTCACGCTTTGCGAGAAAGAGATAGAGCATCCCCTCTCTATCCCCACCTAAAACTTTAAACACTCATATCTCAGATATTTATCAGTCAATTTAAATAATTTTTTCAGTATGTGTAATGTATTTAGTTATATTAATTGCTAAGCCGATTATTTGAAATAAATAAATATTTGTCATCATGCCTATTCATACCCAAAAAGGTAAGGTCCAAATTCTTTGATATAATTATGCAATGTGCAAAGAGGTTTGATTGTGTTTCCGCTAATAAGATACGAATGTAAGAGGATATTCTAAAAAATTAAGAAAAAAAATCGTAACTTCTCCTATATTATGTCCTGTAATTAGCTTATATTAAAATCCAATACCATCACATTTTTTTTTCGAAACTAAATAATTCTCTTTTTTTACGTGAATATCCAGGAAATGTTCGAGAAAAGTACTATGCATGCCTTGGCAGAATTTATGGACTCACATATTATTTTGGCCTCGGCAAAGCTTCGCCCTACATTTTTACGTTTGTCCATAAAAAGCTTCAGTTACCATGACAGTATTTGTACAAAAAAACAAAAGACCAAATCAGACTTCTAATTAGCTTTGAAACCTTTTTGCTGCTTCTTTTTTAATTTTGGCTCGAGACATCTTGACTATTTGTTAGCTTTTTACTATAACGAACCTAGATTCTTTCAACATCATAATCAGCCTTTTAACAGTCCACTGCTGGACTTTTAGCCTACCCCCGAAAGGGTGATTGGGCCATATCCACCACGCTGGCCCAGTGCGGATTGGTAGATTCACATACGCCATTGAATTCCTTCTCTGTACGTATGCAGGTTTCCTCACGATGTTTTCCTTCACCGAAAAGCCAGTGGTATGAAAATCCGTACATGAGCTCCGAAGAGCTCATTGGTACGGGCCCGGGGTTTTAAACCCGCAACCTCACGCTTTCAAGTCTAGCGGTCTCCCAAATGGGCTACCACGGCTCTCAACGATTCTTTCAACGAACATTGAATATTATAGTTTTAGAAAAAAAATACCGAAACATTTGTGATTGTTTTGAGATCTTTTATAGAATCATCCATCGTTTCTTCAACTCGTAAAATTGATCATCAACCCTTTCAACCGTAATAGATAAAAAACATCGTGAAATGACGTGTATAAAAAATTTAAAGCATCATAAAGTTAGATGTATGAATCGACTTGAATTTATTGCAAAGTAATGATGAATGTGGTAAGAGATAAAATTTACCGAGTTCTCTTCCGATTTCCTTTAACATCAACTATCGACAAAATAGCTTTATCGTACATTCAACAAATAACACAGAAATGTTATTGAAGATACATATGTATTTGCACAAAAAACAAGTAGTACTCCAGACTTCCTTTTGTAAGGAAGTGATAAAGTGACAACTTTTTAGTTTTAGTTGTTTAAAAAAAAAAAAAAAAAATATGGCCAAGTGCATGTTGGGCTTGTGCACTGAGGGTTCCGTACCAACACAAGATACAAAAAGTAGTGCAAAAAGCCAACATCACGCCCAGGCTGCAGGCTGTCCTGTCACCCATCCAAGTACCGACCGCGCCCTACATTGCTTAACTTGGTAATGGATATAAATTTGTCACTGACTCACAATTTAGCATTTTTTTTTAAATTATAATTGGTACTTTAGAGTGTGTACTATAATCATGCTAAGTTTGACGCTGGTACGTCTCTTTGTACGTTTTTTGTGTGGGCCGGTTGGAAGCGGCTTGCATGCAGCGTTTCCCTGCGGTCTCTTTTAGGTCGTCTGTCCATCTTGTGGGTGGACGTCCTACGCTGCGCTTACCGGTCCGTGGTCTCCATTCGAGAACCGGCCTATTATCCAAGTCGCGTAGGCAACAAAACGCTCCCTCAGCCCCCGGCAAGTTATAGCGATATGTATTTTGCCACGGAAGAGTCAGGACGCCCGCGGGGGGAGAGCAACGACAAAAACGAACATAGGTCCGACCTCGATGACGCCTGGCGCGGTACTTTACGCGGCATGCGCAAATTCTCGCGACCTTTTTACGCTTTTAATTTCACTAAAAAACAAAACTATACACTATAAAAAATCTATCCAAATCAAAAAATGTTGAATAAAATTGCCTTTCAGTACATGCAATTTCCAGGTTTTTACGAGCTTTCATTAGAGCATAAAACGAAAAAAATAAACTAAATCGACTTTGTTTCAGTTTTTTTTTTTTTGATCGAGGAAACTTTATTCTATCGTGTTTTGAACCAAATCATAAACTCTAACACAGATGTATCTGTGACATGTATGTTTTCCAGCTCAAATATTGTAATTTAACTGAATAAAATTGATCTAAAACCGTCAAATTTGGTATAAGAGGCCGTTAACGTGCTGCTATACTTGGCTTTAACTCGTCCGTAGAAACGATCACTAAGTCAAGACTTGCCTTGTGTACAAGGGAAAATGACATGACATGATTAATCAGAAGTACTTCATGAAAAAAAGCAATTTTGTGAGTCGGTTCGGGCGGCGCTTATTTTGTCATTTACATATTCGTAGTACATTACCGAGGCTGTCAAGCGAGATCATGTCAGTTGGCTTGATGGTTTGTAATGGAGCGTAAACGATGCTTGAAGTGCGTGATGGATGGTCTATAGTGATAAAGTGTCAATTTTTTAGTAGACATTATTGAAACTTTTAGCTTGACCAAACTTTTAACACTCCTAACTAATATTCATCATCATCATCAGCCAGAAGACGTCCACTGCTGAACATAGGCCTCCCCCTTTAACCTCCACACTGAACGACAGCCTGCCTTTTGCATCCACTGGATGCCCGCGACTCTCACAATGTCGTCGGTCCATCTAGTGGGAGGCCTCCCTACGCTGCGTCTTCCGGTTCGTGGTCTCCACTCCAGAACCTTTCTTCCCCATCGGTTATCGGTTCTTCGAGCGATGTGGCCTGCCCATTGCCACTTCAACTTGCAAATTTTAACAGCTATGTCGGTGACTCTGGTTCTTTGGCGAATATCCACGTTTCGGATTTTATCGCGCAAAGAAACTCCGAGCATAGCTCTCTCCATTGCCCGCTGTGTGACTCTGAGTTTTTCCAAAAGGCCAACAGTTAAGGACCACGTCTCAGTACCATATGTCATCACTGGCAACACACATTGGTCAAAGACCTTCGTCTTGAGGCACTGTGGTATCTTGGACGAGAAGATGTCACGCAATTTCTAAACTAATATTATGAGTGCCAAAATAACTCTCTCTCTCTCTCTCTCTCTCTCTCTCTCTCTCTCCGTGTGTATGTGTGTCGTGTGTGTGTGTGTGTGTTTTTTTTATAGATGGTTCTGTCACATAGTCAGCGCTATACCAATGGACCCCAAACTAGGCGAGGCCTGTATCTTGGTGGCCCGCTTCAATCGGGTTACGAAAATTGCTTACGCGCGACTACGTGATAAGTATACTAAACGATCAAGAGATTAAGGATACAATGTGAGATACAGAGTGCACAGAAATATTAATATTAAAAATTACCTGCGTGTGTGTATGCGTGTATGGGCGAATGCGTGTCTTGCACAGAAAAGAGAAGTATAATATTTTAAACGATTTTTTTTTCTCTTCTTTGGTGTCTTGTATATGCGTGTAGGTGTGTGTGTGTGTGTGTGTGTGTGTGTTTGTGTTTGTTCGCTTTTCAAGACTAAGCGGCTAGACATATTTTAAAGAAATTTGGCAGGATGATAGTGTACATCATAAGGACGGATATACAGTACTTTTCCTCCAGAATATGCCGAAAAACTGGAAAACGCGGGTAACACCGCGGCATTCAGCTCATTTTTAGCTAGATTTTATGATACTCGGTCCAAGTTTTTTCACTCTAGCAGCTGCAGTAGATTATAACGCTGCACAAAAACCGTGAATTCTGATTACTACGTTATAATAAGTAAGAAAAATAGAAGAAATTAATACACATAAAAAAATCTTTTCTCTACTTTTCACAATGTTATTGGTACAATCAAAGCTATTAAACTTGGAGCAGATAGTCCCTTATGTGCGTTACTAAGATAAAGATAAAGATTATTTATTTGCACAAAACACTATAATAAATAGTTATCTATATATTCAAGGAGCCAGGTGAGCAAAATCGATTAAGGCCGTGTAAGGACCTAATTTTGCTGTTTTGAAAGTCCTGTATCTAGAATTGTATAGAAATCAGAACTATGAATTTGGTGTCATATCAAAATTGAACATATTATCTAGGTGCATGTAAATACCGAAACACGATTAGTAACAATTTTCTCGATAGAAAAAAATTATGAAGATAACCCTAATTTGTGATTTTTGCCGTGGAATGGTCAGAGAAACCATGGTAAGGTTTGGTAAGTGATTATTATATCCCCGTCTAACCCATACGTAAATTCTATCCATCCGATGGTAGCCTGGAAGAGATCGCTTTTAGTTATAAGGCCGCCGCTTGTGGCACTAGCTCTTAAGTTTATTTATCTAAGAAAGAAAAGAAAGAAAGAAAGAAAAAGTTTATTTGTGACCAAATTAGGTTTTTAAAAAAAATTGCTTATTGACAAGTTATAATATATGGTATGTTATGTTATAGTTATGTGTTATCTGTAACTTTTATTTCTGGTGTGCACAAAAGAGTTTCTACCTATCTATCTATTATGGATCTAGCGAAATAAATGGGTCAGAAGTATATATAGATATAAACCACTGGCTTTAAAATCCTTGAATTAGATTTTTTAATGCCATAGGTGGCAAACAAGCAGACGGGCCGCCTGATGGTAAGCAGTCACCTTCGTCTGTGGATACGTGTAACACCAGAGAACACGGGAAGAGAAGTTGAGTCTTCCGTGAACATGGTGCATGTGACTGCGCTTAAATATCGGGAGTTCCTTCCACAACCTTACCACGGTAAATATCCCGTAAATAATCATATAACTTTAGTGAACAACCGTGATAGTTTAAAACAGAGTTCTAGTAACTCTATTATTATAGTAATTTTCCCTTTTCTCCAGAATCTAAAGTGGCTTAAGTATGTCGCATTAACAACTTATTACTAATGTCCGATCTAATGTCCGGTCCGGAACGTACGTTTTTTCAGTTCGATTTCTCGAAGAAACCCCTCGTCGTGGCATATTTCCCATATATTTGCAATGGAGTAATTGATGGATGTAGAGTGGTCAAGTGACAAATTGCTGACTGCGCGGACCCGTGTCAAGAGGGTCGTGAGCAGAATGGCAAGCCTGGATGTACTGACGGTATATTTCTTTAATCTTGAGATCTTTGGAAAAGGCGGTGACTCGATGCTTTCTATAGTTTACCTACGGAGTGAATAGACCGAGTCCTGTGTTCTTAGTAACAAAACAAAATAAAAAAAGACAAATGACCAAAGCCAATATCCAAACACATTTTTTTATGTTGATGCCGTCCAAGTTTTATCATGGCACTGCCACCACCGCGTGAAAGCACATTCACATATCATCATTATTCAGCCATAGGACGTCCACTGCTGGACATGAGCCTTCCCCATCGATCTCCCAAAGGCCCGGTTGGAAGTGGCCTGCTTCCGGCGTTCTCTGCGGTCTCTTTTAGGTCGTCTGTTCATCTTGTGGATGGACGTCCTACGCTGCGCTTACCGGTCCGTGGTCTCCATTCGAGAACCTTTCGGCCCCATCGGCCATCTGTTCTGCGTGATATGTGCCCTGCCCACTGCCACTTCAACTTGCTAATCCGGTGGGCTTGGCTTTTGTCGATAACTTTCGTTCGTCTACGGATCTCCTCATTTCGGATTCGATCTCGTAGAGAAACCCTGAGCATAGCCTCTACATAGCTCTTTGTGCGACTTTGAGCTTGCTTATGAGGCCCACATATTATAGATCAGTGGAAATCGCACGTTGCGACTCACACGATCTTTCTTGCCTCGCACCTGCAAAATGTGGAATAAACTACCTGCCGCGGTTTTATCCAGAAGCTACACCATGGGGTTCTTCAAAATGCGAATTAATAAAGCAAGGCTAGAGTGAATAGATTTCCCCTATATCAACGTGTTCTATCCTCGCGCCTCGGCCACACCGTCGCTTACCATCAGGCGAGTTGGTGACCAAAGATAGATCTATTCAATCGAGAGAAAAAATGCCATTAAAAAAACCACATTTGGCGCATTTACTCAGATAAAATTTACTTTTTCAGTTAATAATGTCAATATCTTAGCTGTATACAGGAATAAACAAAGGAGGTTTATATTGACGCTCGCTCATGATTCCAACATGAATAACAGTAACTAGCGTTTATACCGCAATACCGCTAACAAAGTAGAACGACCAACAACACGTAAAGTTGGCCAAAAGGCGAAACTAAAAATTATATTCAAGCTGCTGTCAGTTTGTCCCAATAATACGACAGTGGCACCCCCGCTCTTATTCACAGATAAGTTGGTATACCTACCGCGAGGCATTACATAGATGATCCATCTGCACTAATGAGTAATAATGACGCTCATTCTATATGGATTCATTAGATCGCTTGTTTTACCCCCTTTTAGTGGGTTAGTGGAATTATTTAGGTACAATATCAGTTGTAGGTTGTAGTTTAGGCACAATATTAGTTGAGCATATGAAGGGTGACCTTCCTTTGTCATTAAAGCGTACTCTCATCGACACGTGCATCCTGCCCGTCCTAACTTACGGTGCCCAGACTTGGCCATTGACCGATTCTCAGAAGTTCAAACTTGGGGTTTGCCAAAGAGCGATGGAGCGCAGCGTCCTAAGAATCAAAAGGACAGAACGAGTCCGAAACATGACGCTGCGCTCAATTACTGGAATCGCTGATGTTGGTATCAAAGCTGCCAAATTATAGTGGGGTTGGGCGGGACACGTGGCCAGGAAACCCCGAGATAGATGAGCCCAAAGGATCACACAGTGGGCGTCTGAAAATGGACGAAGGAGCCAAGGCAGTGGTCAAGTCTGGCGGGTGATCGCACTGCCTGGAAAGAAATGGTAGACCTTTACCCATGACTGGGACAGTATAGGTTAGTAATTAAAAAAAAAAATAATGTAATGGTCCTTAATGTAAATGTATAGAATTTTTTAATACCATTGACGTGTAAATTAATTTATACTTATGAATAAATGACTTTGACTTTGACTTTGTAAAAAAAAAATTTGTAAGTAGGGCTTTATTTTAGCTGAATTTGATTATATTTAGTTGTTTGATATTATATTAGTAGTTTTAGACACAAACTACTTCTAGCGCTTGGCTCTAAAGTACAAAGAAAAAGAACGAGTTAGAATTTCCCAATATACTACAACAATACTATAAATAATAACACAATAACTAACTACAACTAATAACTACTAATATACTACAATATATTACAATGTTTATTCTCCAGTTGTCCATTTGCGAAAATTCGATGAAGAGACCCAAGTTATACTGTATGTAAAAAATCTGTTATATTACTGGCGACCCGCCCGCCCGGCTTCGCACGGGTGTAATTTACTTGCGAATCCGGGGCGGGTCGCTAGTTATATATATTATATCCTTCCGTGAAAATAGTTAATATTATTTAGTAATAGTTAAGGCTTTTTTTTATTTTCTTTGTTTGTTATACCTACCTATGTACATACAATAAATATCCGTGAAAATGTATCGAACTGATGGTGAAAACCGCATCAAAATCTGTTGCGTGGTTTAGGAGGAGTTAGCGGCCATACAGACATACAGACAGACAGACACACGGACAGACAGACTTTAATTTATACTATGTAGAGATTATATACAGTTATATAATAACTGTTATATATACTGTTGTATAAACAGTTATATAATAACTGTTATTCCTTATACTTGTGGTTATACTTTTAGGAAATAAGGAATTCATCGCCGTAAATATCAGGAACGTAGATTCAAATCGTATTCCATACGAAGCCAGAAAAACAATCTTATGAAACTCGCAAAAACTTTTAAATTTTCCAGCCATCGTAGCTGACATACCAACTTTATGATTTTACATATATCTTGTCAACATCAAACTAGTCATATCCACTCTAAGTGGCATAGTTCACTCGAACTTGGAGAGCTAAATTAGTCGAAAGTTGCCTGGAAGACTTGAGGCTCGAGACTTCCACGAAGTTTGCCTTGGTGCTAGTGCCAGGCAGAGACTGAAGTTGCTTGGGGAATCGACAACAGCGAAACGAACCAATTGTTAATGAAAATGTTGTAATAAACACATTATCATCATCAGCCAGAAGACGTTCTCTGCTGAACCGCCTATGTTTAGTACATAACATATTAGGTACATATTGTAATACATAGTAAATTACACCCGTGCGAAGCTGGGGCGGGTCGCTAGTTAGGTATAAGCAGTAATCACTGCCTATGGTCACCTGCAGGTATTATCGATAACCGGAAGACGCAGCGTAGGGAGGCCTCCCACTAGATGGACCGATGACATTGTGAGAGTCGCGGGCATCCAGTGGATGCAAAAGGCAGGCTGTCGTTCAGTGTGCAGGTTAAAGGGGGAGGCCTATGTTCAGCAGTGGACGTCTTCTGGCTGATGATGATGATGATGATGATGATTATCGATACTTTGTCGACTGCAGCTTTGCCGCTTGTTGTTTCTGTGGAAGGCCAGCTTGGTGACGTCAGTGCAGGCCTCCCGGAGCGTCCTCGGTGACCTGTAGATGTTGTTTTGCTGCTGTATTTCAGCAAAATATGCGCAGCCAAGCAAGTTGAAATGGCAGTGGGCAGGGCACATATCAAGCAGAACAGGTGGCCGATGGGGCCGAAAGGTTCTGGAATGGAGACCACGGACCGGTAAGCGCAGCGTAGGACGTCCACCCACAGGATGGACAGACGACCTAAAAGAGACCACAGGGAAACGCTGGATGCAGGCCGCTTCCAACCGGCCCTTTTGGAGATCGATGGAGTAGGCCTATGTTCAGCAGTGGACGTCCTATGGCTGAAATGATGATGCGTAGCCATGTCTTCGGCATCCACACACCCTTTGCATAGAGGACTTTCTTTGTTTAGAGATCTGCCTGTAATGACTCTGGATAAACTGGAGTTTACGCTCTTAGTTATAAGATGAACAACTGTGTTTGCAATACAGTGTGACTTTGCAGATGATTATATCAGTGCAGGGATATTAATTTATATTAGTTTGCAAGACGAACTCATCAATTTGTTCCTTGATTGAAATAATTTACTCAATTAAATTAAATACATTACTCTGTTTTACGTATCAATAAAATGTATATAGTATATTTATTGTTATTTAACTTTGGTTCATTACTCGTAGAACTTAGTTTATTTATTACTGAACTGTTATAATTTTAAAAATAATGTAAATTGCTTAGGTAAATTTTTATTTTGAAATGTTTAAACTTTTATTGCAACAACGTGATAAAAGTAATAAAATAATACGAAGTTTCGGTTAGTTTGGTCAGTACGGCTGTATTTCAATTTTAATATTTGAATTTTTTTCATGCGATAACCATTACGATGTTTTATAAAAAGTTTTAATTACTTAGCAAATTAATGTTTCTAGTTTTTGTTCTGATTAATGAATAAAAGTTGAAGTAGGTACTTTTTATTAAACCTGAAAAAAATATTATTAACCCTAAATACTCTGAAATAAACTAACACAAGCAACAGACTTGATTTTAGAGGAATCAACATGGGCTAAGTACTTCTCCTACGTTCCCTCTACGGGAACCAAACTTGCTTTAGACCCCATCAAACCTGTTCGCTTCAAAGTGACAAAAATAATATCTGTTCCCTGAAACCATAGAGAAATATACTATACTAGCTGAAACTAAACTCACTGACACATTTAAGGTGGTACGTTTCACATAAGGCGGGAAATTCAAATTTCAAACAGTATTTTTTGTCAGTGTGTTTGCGCAAATTGATTGTTATTCTAAACAAAATAATTATGTAAAGCTTACTATGTTATTATGTAATGCTTACCTACATTAGATATTACTTACATTTGTAGTTTTTTTTTTTTGCTATTTTAAACAGTTTATTGGCAAATGTAAGTAACATGGTGCGTTACTGATAAATACCTGTACATAATAATGTCAAAAACAACCAATGATTTGCGCAAACACAGTGTCATTTACAATAATTGCCCTGGCTTGTCCTTATAGCTATACAAAAACTGTTTAAAATTTGCTATTTTCCCTCCGTAGGTAGAACGTACCACCTTAATGAAATACATCCCACTTTTCGCTACTTAATCTTTAAGGTCGTAGAGAGAGAAAGGTATAGAGAAGCTGCTAGCGTATAGCTATGAGATAGAAATAATTTTTGGTAATTGTAATTTTTCCCATAAAATATGGTTTAAATTCGACTAAATCTGACCTAACACGAAAGATAATCAACAACAAGTAATTCATGCAAGACTATTCAGTAATGGACCCGAAAATCAAAACTTACGTGTAAAAGGTTATATTTTCATGTTTTCATTCCGTGCGGCTTTTACAGCCTAAAATACAGCAATTCACCAATAGCAAAGGTTAGATTTACAATAACTCACTAGAAACCAGCAGGTAAAAACGTTCAAAATATATTTAATAGAGCACAAACACAAAAATATCGAAAACTAAATTTTTTCGACCGGTTTGTCTGCCCCGAATGAGCTTTGGGCCAGACAAACTAATCGCATACGCCAGTAAGGGACAACAAATAATATCTTTCTCTCGTTTACTATCAGCTAACGGTGTTTAAGTTTTTTTTTTTTTTTGCTACGGCTCCATTAGTTGTTGAGGCAATTTTGCCATTAACAGTGAGGGAGGAAATAGTGAGATTGTCTAAAAACGAGGTAATCCTATTTCGGTTGCACAACTATTATTATTCGAGCTGCGTCTCTATTCCTTCTCACTCTACGCTTCAGCTGCAATATAAATTCACGCCTACCCACAAAAAACTTCCAATAACAAACGCTCCCGCCAAAAGTGTCCTCCGAAACCACTCGACATCCGGCGCGACGCAAAAACCGCGCGAAACTCCGACAATATTGTATAACACCAGCATTCAATGACTGACACAATCGTTCGGGGCCTCCGTAATTTTCCTGCTATGTTTTATCTGGACAGAACAATGGCGACTCATTTTGGGGCACAATGAATTTCATTTCGGGCGCTATCCGCCAAAATAGGGGGCCATTAAAATCCTTTCCTTGGAGCGGGACGCTTTGTTGCGGGTCACGGGGAAACTAGCTGATTATAACCTAGGTATTGTTACTGGTAAATACATACATTAGGCCGGAATTCTGGAAATTAGCCGCAGGGAATACGGATTTTGTTCCACGGATATTTCGCCGTTCGCAATTTTAGCAATTTAGAGCGGAACGAGACGTTCCGATTTCGAGGTCAAATTAGTATTTGGAAATGTTTGCAATCCAGCGTTTAATTTAGAATTTAATATTACATTTTATCAATACTTAACACCTCAATTGTCTGAATTGTCGAGTCCTTTCAAAGGTCCTTTTTAGTAGCTCTTGGCAATTTGGTGAAATTACGTTTATGTCCGGCGAAGGGTAGATTAATAAAATAGAAGATACTTCGGGATAGCAACACATATAGTTGTAACACGTCACTTGTCACATAATTATGTTCATCATCATCCACAGCAGATGGCTCTAGAACAGAGTTTCCCAAAGTGGGCGATAACGCCTCCTTGTGGGCGCTGCAGGCCTAAAGGGGGGCGCTAAGAGACCCAGAAAAAAAATGGGGGCGTTGTGTAGAGACTTGGGGGGTGATTTGTAATTTCATTTAGCTAGGAGGCCTCTTAGACACCGACTGCATGAGCTCTCGACTCTCAACTACAACTTGTGAACATCAACTAATATTATTTAAGAGATTGCTCAAACTCGGTTCGATGTTTCTTTTTTTTTAGCGTCCCCGTTTTTTCAAAATGGGGGCGTTCAGTGTGGAGGTTAAAAGCCTATGTTCAGCAGTGGACGTCTTCTAGCTGATGATGAACTACTAACCACCGACAATAATTTTTATTTTTTTTAAATAAATAATTGACTTGCGCTTGACCGCCAACTCGCCTGATAGGTATAGGTTTTTATATAGGTATATATAAAAATCGAAGTGTGTATGTGCTCCAAAACTTTTTTAAAAATAAATAATAGGCTTGTGTTTGACCGCCATCATGCGGTCATGCCTGATGTTAAGCGATGATGTAGTCTACGTTGGAGCACGCTTGCCTAGAAGAAACCGATTCACTCGTGATTTGAAGACACTTTGATTTTGACGAGACTTTCACTGGTAAATAGCTGATGCTCTAAGGAGTAACTTAGGCTAGTTTTATCGAGGGTATCCTCGCGGCTGTGAAACCGTGGACCACAGCTAGTATCTAATAGATAAATAAATATTCGGGACATTATTGCACACACGGTCATCTGACCCCAAACTAAGCAAAGCTTGTGGCTGCCAGAGACTGATATACATACTTTTTTTTAATACTTACTTACTTACTTAAATAGATATTAACACCCAGATACAGAACAAACACAAATGTTCATCACATAAATATTAAATTTGTCCTAGGTGAGAATCGAACCCACGCCTCTTAGCGCTGAAGGCAGGTTCACTACCAACTGGATCAACGGGCATAGAGTAACAAAACCGCATCGCTTTAAATATATAAAGCTCTCCACTCGATAAATGCCTATTAAACTAGTCACATGGCCCAGGCTCAACAACTCGGGACAGGCCTAAATCCCAGTTATACCCAGAACCCGGGTATAGCCCCCGGCATCTAGACTGGAAACAAAGTTGTCCCGGCCAAGAATCAATCCGGAAACAGTCGATTAGCTGGCAACCGGCCAAATTGCTCGTTGCGATGCAGCTTGTAACGTCAGCCCCAAAACTTTACCAACAGCTTAATTGCAATTAGTTTATGATATGACGGTTTAATTCTACATTTCACCAGCTTTTATTAGCTTCACTTATGTTGGCGACCGGCGGGTGCGGAAGAGAGTGAAAAGGCTTTTTAATTAAGCACAAAAAACCGTTTATTCAGCAAAAAGCTATGTTCCCCATTGAAACGTTCACCAAGTGAAGCTTGGTGAAGTTCTACCTAGCAGTGGGTAGGAGTTTCAAAAGAAAGAGTTTAAGATAGTATAAGTTAAGATTTAATCAAGCAAGAATGAATTTACAGGAGACTGAGGGTCGTGTGAACTCGGAAGGTGATGGCGATAAAAAAACGTGTTGGTCCCTTGTTTTGAGACTTAGCTTGAAGAGCTGGGGCGCCGATCGCCGCGTGGCTCGACGCGGCTCGTGGCACGTAGGATGTCCAGCAGAGCAGCGCAGCGACGAGACGGCTTCGTGAGCTCTTTTTCAGGCGTGACCGGAGTGCGGTCAGCGCGTAGTAGTTCCTGAAGTTTGTGCGTGGCCGGAGTACGACCGACGTAGTAGAAGGGAAGTAGACGTAGCGTCACGACAGCGTGGCGACTCGTACGTGGTCGGAGAATCGACGTAGAGGGTAGGAGCCTGAAATGCGTCGAAGAAACTACGCATGAGGATCAGTACTGAAGAGCCGCTCGGCCACGTCGTGTGAGATCCCGAAGATAACGGCAGATCGGACTAGGCCCCGCCTCACATGACGTGGTACCGGCGTTAAAACACAGTTTTTGATCGGAAGGATCCAAGATTACAGAATGCTTTAAGAACTTAGAACACAATTATATTAGAATGTAAGTACGGCGCGCGTCCACATCCGCAGATAGTACGGATATGAAACGCACTTGCACTGCGTTTTAGAACACAGGTGGCCTGATGATAATTCAATTGACAAATAACGATTAGCATTATTTGTCGAGACAGCAGTGCAAGTACCGTTCTTTAGCGATCGTCTGTTATCGAATCGTTTCAGTCGGTAGAGGTAACGAATCGTCAATACATTTGCGAGTACCGAAGTGGTGTCGTTAACTTTTAGCGACGGGTGACTATCGGTTCAGTCGGTAAAATCATAGACTAGATTTTTGAATATTTACGGATGGCAATTTCAGGAATAAAAGAAATCATTCATTCGGGAGTTTTGGCGCCAACGTGGCAAAAACATGTCGCCTCATAATGTTATTTTCCTAAGTTATTTTGACTAATAATGCGTAATTATGGTAGATTATTACTTACTTATGAGTTCGTGTTTGAGTTCGAGTGTGGCAAAATGATCTAGGAAGGTGAAACATAAAATTTTCGTGATGGTTCTAAAACTCCGTATAGCCTCTAAGTAGTCTCCTCCATTTAGCTAGGGCATGACTTGCACTTGACTGTGACCTTATTTACTTGACTTTGACTGTGACTAAGACGTTTGTTTATAGAAAAGGGAAAAGTAAGACTTCTTATATAAGATATATTCCGACTGAACGACTCTGTATCAATGGTCATAAAATAATTCGAGAAAAGTAAAGTAAAGTAAAGTAAAGTAAATATTTATTTCTGAAGCGGTTTAACATTTTCATAATTAAATTGTATACATAGCCACAAATAATCTAAACTAGGTAATATTGAATTAGCAGTGGGCCCCAAACTCGGCTAGGCCGGTATCTTGGTGACCCGAAAAAGATTTGCCAATTTTAACTTAACGCGCGCGCTTAGGAGTTACAAATACAACAAAATACTTAAATTAAAACTAAAGTAGGTAGATTAAGAGTACATTCAATTAAAGTTAATTATGTTAAAAATAAGGTACAGAGGAGTTAAAATATTACATATGTATATTAAAAAAATTTATAGATCTTTGAATTAGAGGTTATACTTTTATTTACAAAATAAGAGTTGGTTGAAGTTGGTGTTTGTATTATTGATTAATATCAAAGACAAAGGTGTTGAACATGCAATCGACAACACTGGTTAATATAGGGACAGTCCAGTCTGTCCGCAAGTGCAGCCTGCATGCTGTTTGCTCACCCGCCGACACCCGCCTCAGAAGCAAATTGCCTCTCTTCCGCATTTCGCATCGTCGCATAAAAGCAGTGGACGCGAGCTTCAGCAAACATTGTCGTCGCACTGCAGTACCTGTATATCATTCATGAACGCGTTGTTGAACTGGACGCGAAAGTCAGCCCACAGGCTGCAGATATAAAAGGTACAGTAAGCTCTTAATAAGGTTATCATAAAGTTATGCCGAACGCAGAGTGCGTTCGCTAACTAGTCCAGTCAAGCTGCAGAGGCCAAAATTCCAACAGTATAAGTCAACATAAATAAAAATAAGGTTATTTTGACCTCCATCGAGCACCGTGCATATATGCCCTAGATATATAAACACATCTACCCTTTGTAAAGACGAGCCATTTAATTTTACAGTGGGCATTACAACAACCTTTCTTTCCGCCCTGAAAGACCAGGCGCTGACTTTTGTTTACATTATAAATAAGGCCGTGACCAGCTGCATAGCTCTCACACAAATACTCATCAGCTTCCTGAGGCCGCAGACCGAGGCTCATATGAAATCAGGGTGATATGAAAAATGTAAAACATTTATGTATTATATTTTTATTAATAGGTACGAGTACATTAGGTATTATGTACTATATAGGATGGACCGGGGTGTCCTAAAACTGTGACCACCGGAGGATCAGCAGGAAATAGCATCCTTTTAGTACACGATGAACGTAACTTAATACTCTGTTCCTACGGAGACACCGAAACACTGCTTTAATAATCCAATTGGTGCGCTGAATGCAGTTGCTAAACAATCTTTATAGCTTTGTATCGGTGTTCTTATCCAGCCCAAAAGGTCTGGCATAGCCAGAGTCACCTAAAACAATAAAAGTAATTAATATTTGCATTGTGAGTTTATAGAACATGGTGTAGGTATTATTAGTACGGTAGTGAGCTATTGGTTAGGCACTGAAAATACTATTTGATTTATATCATGTGAATTTTTCTTTTTCAGTATGATGTCTCAAAATGCAGATCCTTTGAACCATGTCGAGGTGGTCCAGCTTCAGAAGATCAGAAGGTCCCGAGCAACCACTGAAGTCACCGGCAACAAATGAAATAGTACATTACGATATGTGTGAATTAAGATATTAAAGGTGTGACACCTGACACCTGTTAAACCATGGAGCGCGCGCATAGTTTGTGGCACTTGTTAAATACAGTTACTCTTTCGTTAATCCGCCATCACAAAATCCCAATAATAATCAGCGGATTACTGAAGAAAGTGGATTATAATATACATGAACAACTTTAACAAAAATAACCTTGGTTGTCATAGACCGACTAAACTGTGGTTGGTTATGACCGTGCGGCTTGTTTGTTATATACGTAGACGGCGGATTATCGAGCTGACGGTAACTGTACGACTAATCTGGGATTACAGATTCCAAATTTTAACTAACAAAAAAACGGCAGATTATAGTAGCTGTCTGATTTTAGAGTCGTGGATTAGCGAGAGAGTACTGTACATGCAATGTTATGTAAATGTACAGAAATAGCTTACTTAGTTTGTCATTTCTATATTATGAGAATTATTATATAATGAGAAATTACATTGACTACTTGTTAATTAATAAAAAATATACTTACAAACTGGGTGTTTATTGAATAATAACCCTTTCTATTTTTATATCCTATCGGATCCATTAGGCTCTATACATACAAAAAAGGATATGAACGGAAGAAAGGAAAACCATCCCATGAGTATGCAGTGCTGTAACTGAAAAAATCAGTCGCCCTAGAGGTCATGCGAGGGCCAGTCAAGCCAGGCAGGGTGGACGCTTGTCCCACCCTGGCACAACGTGGCTACACCCATGCTTATGCCTTAAAACACTTCCACTCTGGGGCTTACGTTCTTAGCTCTTGCAATTTCCGCCCCCGGACGACGGCCAGTCAGAGCCGGGGGTCAGAAATACCTACACAGTGTCCCCACTCACCGACGGTGCGCCACAAAGCCACCCCTATTTTATTACCTATTATTAATGGGTAAGATATTCTGTGAAGTTTAGTTTGTAGGTTAATTGTTAGATTTAATAATCATAGAAGTAGGGACTGCCCCGGTGGCTCAGTTGGTAGTGAACCTACCTTCTATGCTTGGGGGCGTGGGTTCGATTCCCATCACGGACAAACATTTGTGTGATGAACATTTGTGTTTGTTCTATGTCTGGGTGTTAATATCTATTTAAGTATGTATTTAAAAATATATATGTACGTATATCAGTCTCTGGCAGCCATATCACAAGCTTTGCTTAGTTTGGGGTCAGATGACCGTGTGTGCAAAAATGTCCCAAATATTTTATTTATTCACTTACAACAATGTGCACGGGTATACTGTGAGACCCCGTCTTTATAAGTTCCGATTCAACTTCTTGGATGAGGGCCAGCGCAATGTCCTTCGAAATGCGGAAGAACGTCCTGAAACGATCTTCCGCAACTTCCAGAGGATTACTAATATCCCGTAAGTCGCGGCGAAGCAGCGTATGGCTGACGCTGTCTGCACTCCGCTATTTTTTGAGCTCTTCGAGCAATAAAACTAAGCCTAAATCTATTTTTCCAAAATAAAAAATTAGTCGCCAACCTATATCGGGCTCGTTTCAAAACCTGATATAAAAATCGGTAAAATCTTTTTTATTGACGATTGAACCGACCTCAAATGTCACTTTCAAAGTTCGGTACTTGCATAATTGTCAAATTCGATCCAATTTAACGACTGCTTGGCGAATTTAGCGACCCATCGTTATAAGGAGATCGGTACTCGCAACGTCGTCAAAACGCCATTTTAGCGAATTTGGCGATTTTTTGGCGATCGATAAAGAACGGTACTTGCACTGCAGATTTCACAATTAACACATTTAAAAGGCATCTCACGGAACTTACCCGATGAAGCACGGGCTACAAGTTTGGTTGTAAGATATAAGGTTAAGTTCTGAGCGACTTTTTCACTGGAGTACATCTGCGCGTATGACCCAGTTTTTATTTCGGGTCCTATATATATCGTATTCCTTCTAGAAAGAATACGATATTTATATACCCGAATCTTTAAAACTGCAGTTTATAATTTTCGTGGGTTTAGACAATGTTTTTGTGGTTAAGAAAATGAAACTGACTGACATTACGTCAATCACCTTCATTCTGTCAACAATGTTTATGTCATTGTAGTGACCTTTTTTATTCGTTAAGTTTGGCTTCTAGCGTATGTGCCATTTGCCATGAATTTGGGAGTAGGTAACGATCATGGAACGTTACACCATTTTTTCCTAGTGTTCGATTGATATTATTTAAAATTAGTGACGCGCCGTGTCAGTCGCCCTTCGCCAGCCTCCTGCTCGCCCATGGAGGCTGCACTCTACCGAGGAGGCTGGTGTAGGACGACTGGCTATATCGCTGCGTGGCCAACAACTTATAACTAGCTAACGAACTTTGTAAACAAATTTTGGAAGTCAGTTTAATCCTACTTCTAATTGTCGTAGCGATTTGATATTGCGAGTTTAGTATAATTATGTAATCCGCAGGGCAGGACACATGGCCAGACGTAATGATGGCAGGTGGTGAACAGCAGTAACTGCGTGGTGGCCGAGACTAGGTTGGCGGAACCCAGGCCGACCGAGGATGAGGTGGACTGACGACATCAGAAATACTGTCGGGAACGAGTGGATGCGAATAGCGAGAGACCGGGGAGAATGGCATAAACAAAGGGAGGCCTATACCCAGCAGTGGGTCATGATGATGATGAATTGATGATGATGATGATGAATTAGGCTTTACAATCTTTAGATCTAAATCAATCTATAAGATATTGCAAAGAATACGGTTTCCTCGAAATAGGCCGAAAGCCCTTGAACTTATTACTTACTACAAGGGCTTGCGAACTCTTAAGAACTATTATTGGTTTATAATTAAGATTTACAAATTGAATAGCTAATCTTTCAAAAGCTAATCTCCCGAGAACATCATTAAGTTTTCTATTTAATCTCTGGGAACTTTCAGGCAATTGGAACGAGGTCGTTTCTTGAATAAAGTTTGAGAAACGATAGATTTTTTTTTAAATTTTAGATTTCAATCTTGGGTAAATTATTTTACTCGAAACGAATTTTCATAAAAATTTATTATATTGGTAACATAGTCCAGTTGTTTCTTAAATAATCCGGCACAGTCTCAGCCACGATAAAAAAACCAAGATTCGTTCAAAAATTTCATCAAAATCGGACGAATACTTTCCAAATAAAATACTAGTAAGTAATTACCTAAGTTTGTATGAAAATTGCCAAAATTCCGGGCTCTCATAAGACGAAATGAGTTCCAAAATGTTTTTTCATGAGTTGTACTAATACTATATTTCCTTAAATAAATTGATCAGTAATTTCAGAGGCATTTTTTAAAATCGGATCGTTGCATCTTAAATCGTTTTATATAATCTCTCATCATCATCATCAGCCAGAAGACGTCCACTGCTGAACATAGGCCTCCCCCTTTAACCTCCACACTGAACGACAGCCTGCCTTTTGCATCCACTGGATGCCAGCGACTCAGCGATATAATCTCTACATAGTATAAATTGAAGTCGCTTTCCGCGTCTGTCTGTCTGTATGTCTGTATGGCCGCTATCCCTCCTAAACCACGTAACGGATTTTGATGCGGTTTTCACCATCAGTTAGGTACATTTTCAAGGAAGGTTTATTTATATATAACTAGCTACCCGCCCCGCACGGGTGTAATTTACGTGCGAAGCCGGGCGGGCGGGTCAAATAATATCTGACTAATTTTCTATCGCACCGCGTCGACACTAATGGTAATATTTTATTATAGAAACTGACGTGGTTTTCAAACTTTCACGATTTGAACACTTGACATGTTTTAAATGTTTATCGACTTATCACGAAAGGAACATATTTTTACCTAAATAAAATAATACGTGATAAGTCTCGATAAACATTTAAAACACTAAAAGTAATTTCTAGTAACTACTGTACTTATACAGGAACACTCTCGAAGCCAAAAGAAGGTAATTGTACTCATCATTATGAACAACTTTTACTATGGGACCAGCCCTGAAATCGCGAAAAAAAAACGCCGTTCCATACATTTTGTCGAGTGTCAAACCGTTTTCTATGGAACTGATATTTTTTTCGCGATTTCAGGGCTGGTCCCATAGTAAAAGTTGTTCATAACGATGAGTACAATTACATTATTTTGGCTTCGAGAGTATTCCCCTTACACCCCGTATAAAAAATATGAAGTAAATTATTTGGGGCCAACAATTCAATGACGACAACAAGTTATTGCTTGTAAAAATTACGACCCTATGAATTCACGACGACGATTGAATTTTAATCCTACCATTGATTTTACACCGATTTTAGAACATCCTAATATTTTTACGGTGGATTTCCTTCAATCATCGTTCTTTATTTTACTGCTACAGAACCAACTTATCCGTTGAGTTGGCCTAATGATGGAACCAACATTTTCCACGGGAGCCTATCCATCTTGTTCGGAATTTGCGATGGTGACTCCCTCACTCGATTCTACAAATAAGTTAGTCACACTGTACCGTTTGCCATTACCAAATCCTATCACGTAGCAATTAGCAGCCGTTCGTATAATCCGAATAAATCTGGTGAATACCGGTTTTTACTACTTTTTGTATTGATGTTCTTACAGTTGAATAAAGCTGGATTCTTCCATCTAATAATTTGCCTTCGCAAAGCTGTACTTGGGTTAACAAGCTGTGTTATGTTGTTTTACTCATAGGAGCGATTTTAAGTGAAAAACATTCAACGTGCGTGTTTCTTAATTTCAGCCATAGGACGTCCACTGCTGGACACAAGCCTCCCCCCACCGATCTCCAAAAAGTTTGGAAGCGGCCTGCATCCAGCGTTTCCCTGCGATCTCTTTTAGGTCGTCTCCATCTTGTGGGTAGACGTCCTACGCTTATCGGTCCGTGGTCTCCATTCAAGAACCTTTCCTATGGCTGAAATGATGTTGATGAGACATGGAATAGTATTGTGATCATGCTAACTCTCTGAGAGAACGCCCGTATCCCAGCAGTGGGAATATGATAGAATGTTAATAATGATGCGTGAATGGGGAACAAACAAACACCCTTTCACATCTCTTCTCTATCTCTACATAACATCCGCGTCTGTCTGTCTGGGCAAGTACCAAAAACTGTAGACAATCAAGGGAAGCCTTCCCGGAACTCAAAACGAGATATTCTCGTAGATTGTTGAATCTCAAACGTGACAAACTTAGACAAATCGTTGGGGTAGTCACAGGTCACTGCCTCTTAAACAAACACCTTTTTAAAATTGGGGTTACAGACAGTCCCCTATGTAGAGGGTGTCTGGAGACTGATGAAACGGCCGCACATATGCTGCTGGAATGCAGCAGCGTGGCAGAACAACGAAACACTATCCTCGGATCACCGAGGACACTCTGGGAGGCCTGCGCAGGCATAAGCGAGCTGCTGGCTTTCCTGGAGGAGACCGGGTGGCTGAATTAGCTGCGGCCGGGTGACGCAAAATGGACCAGTAAATGGTCTAGTTGCGGAAAATGCCCGCTACACAAGTAACAAGTAAGTAACAAGTAAGTCTGTATGTCTGTATGGTCGCTAACTCCTCCTAAACCACGCAACGGATTCTGATGCGGTTTTCATCATCAATTAGATACACTTTCAAGGAAGGTTCATATATATACGTAACTAGCGACCCACCCCAGCTTCGCACGTAAATTACACCGGTGCGACGCCGGGCGGGCGGGTCGCTAGTTTAAGTATATATATACATATATATTTTATGCCATAGGTGGCAAACAAGCAGACGGGCTGCCTGATGGAAAGCAGTCACCGTCGCCTATGGATACTTGTAACACCCGAGGCATCACAAATACGTTGCCGAACCTTTAGAACTCGATTAACTCGCCTTTTGAAGAACCCCATGTTGTAGCTTCTCGGAAACACCGAAGAAGGTAGCTCATTCCACATTTTAGAATAAAAGTATGATTTAATTATAAGTATGATGAGTGTACCTATTTACAGAGGTAAACATTACTACTATGGTACTATTAAGCGATAGTGGCCGAGTAGTAGTGCGCTTTACAATCTCGCACCCGGTTCAATACTCGGCCCTGCACCAATGACTTATTTGGTACCTACTCAAATAAATTATGTGCAGTTTGATGCCTTCCCGTGAACATGGTGCATGTAACTGCGCCGAAATATCGGGAGCTCATTCCACAACCTTACCACGGTAAATATCCCGTTAATAATCTTATAACATTAGTGATAGTTTAAAACAGTGTTTGATGCCATCACTTAACAACGGTGAAGGAAAACATCGTGAGGAAAACGGTATATCCAAAAACCTCAAAAGCTCAAAGACATATGACATTTACCCACAGGCACTGGGCCAGTATGGTGGATTAGGGCCTACTCTCTCTCTCTCTCTCTCTCTCTCTCTCTCTGAGCCTGTGTCTCTCTGAACGTGAATGGCTGATAATGATGATGATATTATTCACATTAAATCTTACAGTTACACATCACCTTCATCGTTTAGGACTGAACTGCAACAGATATCCTATTTATTCCTTTCACGTAGCAATTAGTAGCGGTTAGTATAATCCGGGTACCGGCGGCTGTAACCGGTTTCCGGTGCCTCCAACCGGATTTGTTCGTGTCGATTGTTTTTGTTTCGTGCATCGAATCCTAAGTAAAGGTTAATAGAGTCGATATTTTTCGGTCACTTCTGATGCGTGGGTTGCTCGAAACTTTTATAATCTATCTAATATTAAGATAAGATCGGTTTCTTCTAGGCAAGCATGCTCTATCGTAGACTGCATTAACGCTTAACATCAGGCGAGATGGCGGCCAAGCGCAAGCCTATCTTTTATTTAAAAATAAATTGACGATATATATGTATACTAGGTGCGCCCTGCGGTTTCACCCGCGTAGTGATGAAAAATGGTGATGATTATGATGATGAAAACTCCGGCACTTGATCTATACCCATGCATAAAATCAAGTCGATACAGCGCCGGCAACGTCGCACAGCGCGGTTCGGTCCGCGTCTACATCCCGCCAACTCTCAGCACGAAGTGGCAACATCGCATTGTGAAACGCAACTGACCTCGACTACTACGTTCTATTCTGTGATGCATTCTGTGAGCGCCAGAACGTCCTATTATTTTCGTTTTTTTTTCCAGAATTTCATAAAATAATAAAAAATATCGTCAAAAAAGTATTCCATCTCTGTGATATACAGCAACTCTATCAAATTTTACTAAGATCTGTTCAGCCGTTTAGTCGTTAAAAGCGAACAAACATCCAGACAGAGAGACAGAGTTACTTTCGCTTTTATAATATTACTAGCGACCCGCCCGCCGGCTTCGCACGGGTGTAATTTACGTGCGAAGCCGGGGCGGGTCGCTAGTTTTATATATAAACCTTCCGTGAAAATGTATTTAACTGATGCTGAAAACAGCAAAATCCGTTGCGTGGTTTAGGAGTTAGTGGCCATACAGAGATACAGACAGACAGACAGACGCGGAAAGTGACTTTAATTTATACTATGTAGAGATAGAGAAGAGAAGAGATAGAGACAGAGATATTATAGTAAGGATATTTTCTCAATGGAATCGACAAGTAAACGCTGTCTCACTCCCTCATATTTATTTTAACGTCTCTTATCGTCTTATCTATAACTTCATATTGACCCGGATACCGAAGTCCGGGTAGAAACCGGATAAAACAAGACAACTGGATAGAAAACGGATAAACGGAGGGAACAGGGTGAAATGCAAAAACCATAAGGCTTTATCGGACATCTGCTGCATTCACGGAGGTGTTGAGATAGCTAGATTATGCGAGGGATGGTATTAAATGATAGGGTTCCGTCGACGTTGGATCTTAATAGGTATTACTATTTGAGGTATCTCTAAAGAGGAGAATTTTAGGGTTCCGTACCGAAAGGGTAAAAACGGGACCCTATTACTAAACCTACGATGTCTGTCTGTCCGTCTGTCCGTCTGTCTGTCCTACCTGTTAATGGGTGTATCTTTTGAACCGTAATAGAAAGCCAGTTTAATTTTGTCAGTTGTTCAGAGTATGTAATGTTACGGCGGATTGACTAACAAATAATAAAAAAGTAAAAACGTAAGGGCCATAGACACCGATTTTTGTATCAAAACTGTAACGATTTAAAACACACGCAAAACTGAACTCGTTTGTTCGTTTTGTCAATGTCACTATACACGATGGCATCGAAAATAACCTAAAATCCCCTTCGAAATTTCCAAAATGTGTCGTTTATTTCGTGTGTTTTTTAATGTTTAATTTCTATAAGATCCAAAAACGAAGACAAACAGCAAAATGCTTCCACTCGTATACTAAGGCCTTTAGTGGGCCATCCCTGAGGGTTTCCATGGAATGGTGGTTGTACGGCCCTATAATCCTGGCGGTGGTCATGTTCCTGCTGGTAGGCACCATCTTCGAGAAGCGGATAGAGCTGGCTATGAGGAATTTTAGTACGTATGTTATTTTTGTATGCAATTTGCAAGTTGAAGTGGGCAGGCCACATCGCTCGAAGAACCGATAACCGATGGGGAAGAAAGGTTCTTGAGTGGAGACCACAAACCGGAAGACGCAGCGTAGGCAGGCCTCCCACTAGATGGACTGACATTGTGAGAGTCGCTGGTATCCAGTGGATGCAAAAGGTAGGCTGTCGTTCAGTGTGGAGGTTAAAAGGGAAGGCCTATGTTCAGCAGTGGACGTCTTCTGGCTGATGGTGATTGATTAATACGTTATGCCTTTTAACACTTCCACCCTGGAGGTTCTTAGTTCTTGCGGTTTACACCCCCAGACATCCGGTTAAGGCAAGCTAGAGGTCAGAGTCTCTGGGGTTTTAGCCCCATGGAATCGGGGTACGCGGTGTCGCACTCACCGACGGCTCGCCATAAAGCCACCCCTGCATATTAGGTAAGAAAGACGTAGATAGAAATACAGAAATACAGAAATGTTTATTTTGCGATAATGAAATTTAGAGATAAACAAAATGATCCAAATACAAGTAGGTACATTATCACAAAAACCGGCCCCAACTCAGCATGTTGCTGGTTGTACACAACCAGCGCTGGTATTCTGTTGGACCCGGCAAGTGACGTCACGCTCAATACACACAACACAGCCAGCGTAGACAGCGTGATAGACGTGGCATTCTTAAGGTACACGTCCACTGGGTCGGAATCAGAGCGTACGGGGCGTACGATTTTGTTGCTTTGTATTGAGTTTAATGGTGCAGATTTTCCACTCCAGTGCACGCAGTGCCATAGAAATCAATACAAAGAAATATATGTATCCATAATTTTCCAGTCGAACGTCGCCGAATGCAGTTGTTACAACAAGCTCAACAGCGTTCATACCTCGGAACTACCACCACGCACACTGAGACAGACTTCCCTGCCAAAGAATCAGCTCATCTTACCAGATCAGAAAAGATACTTGGCGGCCTCACAGCCAAGACTTCGTCCCCAATCACTCACACTTTGAAAACCACGTCTCTGCCAACAATGACTCCAGTGTTCACGTCCGCTCCAACGGAAGTAACTTTCAAATCGACTTCTAAAAGAAGCCTCCTCACTTGCAAGTCAGCTAGCCTTGCTTTAATGAGCACGCAAAACTTGAATATGCTAAACCGTGATGAAGAAAAGAAAGAAGACGATGAAAAACTTTCTGAAGAAAAAACTGAACATATATGCCCAAAGGTTACAGAATAATGATCGTCAATGTAATAGAAAATGAACAAGTAATAAAATCTTAGTTCGAATTTCCCAAATAAAATACGTTTTATTTGATCTTCTATTATAGTTTGAGCGATGGTGGCAGAGCGGAAGAATATGCGCTTTACAATCTGACGGCAATCGGTTCGATGCTCGGCCCTGCACCAAGTGTCTTATTTCCTTAAATTATGTGCAGTTTGTATGCCATCGCTCAACAACGTTGAAGGTTAACATCGTGAGGAAACCGGTATGTCCAAGAACCTCGAAGTTCAAAGACATGTGATATTCCTCAGCATGGTGGATTAGGGCCCATCCTCTCTCTCTGAGAGAAGACCAGTATCCCAGCAGTGAGGAAATGATAGGCTGTTGAATTTTTTTGAAGTCCCCGATAAAAAAGCATCTTCAAACGGCTTAATAGTTTTTCTTGAATCATAGCTAAGAAAACTCTCGATCAATCACCTTTCAAACAAAAAAAAAACTAAATCGATTCAGTTGTTTAGAAGCTACGATGCCACAAACAGACAGATAAACAGGTAACATACGTTACACGTGTACGTTACAGGTAACGTACATACGTTAAACTTATCACACCCCTCTTTTTGAGTCTGTGGTTAAAACCTAAAAGAGACACAAACATACACAGATTCGCATTTAATAAGCATGTTTCTAGAAAAACGTTCCAATAACAAAAAAAAAACTACATTAAAATGGGCTTGCCATTAAGCTTGCCATACAAGAAATTGCTTTGTATAACGGTATACCGTATACATACCCACCTTAATTTATCTCAAGAACGAAAGCTAGAGTTCGACTGAGATACCTCAGTTGATCTTGAAATGATATGAATACAAATTGATTCCAAGATCAAAGAATAACAGGAGCTACATTGAAACGAAGTAAATTCAATGTATATCGATCTCTCGATATTAAATTATTCAAGTACCTAAGTGTTCATGAAGAGATACATACGAAAATGGAGTTTTTAAGATAAACACCACATAAAAATATGAAAGCTCAAAGGAGTAGTTAGTAGTTATTTTATGTATACGTGTGTTGTAGTGGCCAAAATAAATGTAGACATGTTCAATACTAGCTGCGCTAGCTGTGCTTCACCCGCGTAGTGATGAAAAATTGTGATGATGATGATGAAAAGTAGCCTATGTCACTGAACTATACCCATGCAAAAAAACAGGTCGATCCGTTGTTCCGTTGCAGCGTGAAAGAAGAACAAACTTCCATACATCCATAGATACATCTATATCATACAGCTGTGCCCGACGGGGTCCACAATTGTAACTAAAATACTTTTCTACCACCTAAGAAACATTGTGGAATGCTGAAATAAATGAATATGAATACATACAAACTTTCGCGTTTATAATATACTAGCGACCCGCCCGCCCGGCTTCGCACGGGTGTAATTTACGTGCGAAGCCGGGGCGGGTCGCTAGTTATATACATAAACCTTCCTTGAAAATGAATCTAACTGATAGTGAAAACCGCATCAAAATCCGTTGCGTGGTTTAGGAGGAGTTAGCGGCCATACAGACAGACAGACAGACGCGGAAATCGACTTCAATTTATACTATGTAGAGATAGAGATAGAGAAGTAGGATGAAAAAAACATGTAAGTATAAATTGTTTTTTAACTCCCGATAAAAGAGCTGATAATTATCAAACTGCTGAACAGATTTTTTCTAAATCATTGCTAAGAACACTCACGTTTCGTCACCTTTCTCAAGCCACCTTTCAAACAAGTAAACTAAATCAAAATCAGTTCAGCCATTTGGGAGTTAAGATGCCACAAACATACACAAGCTGATATTTTTGATATTTTTACAAGTTGATCCAACAGTAAACGTTCATAATGATAAGTATTTTATACTGGGTTATATGAATAACCCTGTGTAGTTTCATAACGACCGTCGGGTCTTCTTTTAGAGTAGGCTAATGATGATGGTGGATTAAGGCCCATCCTCTCTCTGAGAGAAGGCCTATGTCCCAGAAGTTCCGGAACATGATAGGCAAATACAAATACAAACATTTATTAATAACACCTATGTTACATGTCAATAAACGGTAAACTAAATCAAACTAAATCATAGGTTGTAATGGCTAAGGGGTTGATCAAACGAATTCTTCTCAGACTAAAAATAATAACTTTATTGAAATAAAACGATCCTACGAAATGATGATAAATTGTTTATCTGCTACTTATATCATAAGAGTTCTGAGTAAGGACCAAAGCGTATTATAACTTGTATGGGCGTAGACGTGACGCAGGCAACCTTTTAAGCTAACAAACAAATTTCAACGCATTCAAATGGTAACGCGGTGACTATATGGCAACGTCATCAGGCGAAATGCAAACGTAGACCTCTATGTAAAAAAAAAATACTTCTTCGGCACTGAATAAATGTAAAATCAAAGCTAATCTCATTATGACAGCTTTGTTTGTAAGTGCTTTTGCCAAATAAATCCTCTAAACTCACCTTGTCTCACCTCAACCGACTATCGTCTATTCTGTACCAACCGACCTATCTTAACGATAAGGTAACACAGGGCTGAATTCAGCGCCAAGGTATAGCGATATCACAATGCTGAAGGACTAAAGGCTTGAGATATTGGATTTATGGGAATGCTCCAGTGGTGTGGAAGCCTTTGTTGATTTTATTGTTACTTCTGCTTATTGTGAAACGCTGTGAGAAAACGATTATCAGTATTAATGTGTGACTTTGTCCGGTTCAGTGTTACGAGAAATATTGAAAGGCAATCGTTGCCGCCTGAACGGTTTTTGGTTGACCATCTCTGATGCTAGACTGAAAATATTAAAAGTAAATAGTTTTCGCTTCGGTAGAGACATTTTGTCTTTTTCAAAGGTTGACAGAGAGTTGACAGAACTAATTACAATATAGCTGTCCCTTTCTTAGATTTCTTAATTAAAAAACATCATAATTCATCATGAAAATTTATTTAATCATTATTTTGTTTTTTGTTTTTTTTTTCTCGAGAAAACTTAGAACGTCAATTTTAATCTATGCCACGTAGCCAAAGGCGGATCCAGGGGGGGTTCGTGGGGTCATGACCCCCCCCCTGGGCTGGGTCCAGGACCTTGGTGGACCACTAATTAATATTTAAAAAAATATAAAAATTTAATTAGGGGTAACTTCTTGTTACCATTCACTTGGGTTCGACATTGTGAGAGTCGCGGGCATCCAGTGGATGCAAAAGGCAGGCTGTCGTTCAGTGTGGAGGTTAAAGGGGGAGGCCTATGTTCAGCAGTGGACGTCTTCTGGCTGATGATGATGATGATGAACTTCTTGTGACTTGACAACGACTATGTGTAATCACGAGTGAATCGGTTTCTTCTAAACAAACGTGCTCCAACTTAGACCGCATCATCACTTAACATCAGGCGTGATGGTGGTCAAACGCAAGCCTATTAATTATTAAAAAAAAAGATATTAACTGGCGCCAAAATGCCTAAAGCGAAAAAGTAAATTCGGGCGAAAAAAAATTTGCAGGCGCCTCGCGCCTCGGTCCCAGGACGGCATTGCAGACAGCGTGCTACACTTACATTGTTTGTAACCAGATGCCTTATTATGGATGATTCAGATCGTGATCGCGATCGCGTGCCATCTCACTTACGCACGTGGTGCGAGTAAGTAGATGCGAACGGGACGGCATGCAATCTCGATCACGATCAAACTTCTATAATAAGGCCGCAGCATACAATTTTGATTTTTTTGATTAGCACATAGCAACATTCATATACGATAGTTTTCAGAAACGAAACTTGCCGAAAGACAATCTTGCTCTACCCTGATCAACTAGGCTATGGCCGGCGCTGAGGGCCGTTCCCTTTGTTCTATGGCCTTATGCTATTTTATGTTTATTGTACCAATAGAACAAATAGGAAATAGTAGATGGTAACATAAGGGAGCAAAATAATATTTTTACGGCGAGGGCGCTTTTTTTAATCCAGAGCGAAGTGAGGGATTCTAGAGTAGAATCCCGATCATAGCGAGGTATTCTTTACTAGAATCCTGAACGTAGCGAGGGATTCAAAGTACGTCGCCTGAGCCAAAAAAATATTTTGGACTATGGGCCGTCGTACCAGCCAGTCTTTATTCAAACAATATTTGCGTTCTATTTCTTTGACGCTGAACACTAAGATGTACCAAATTCAAAAAGTGCGCGGCAAAGATAATTGTGGCGCACTTATAAAGAGGATCAAAAACTCATTACTGCCCGCTAAAAGTTTCAAAACACCACCTTTAGGCGAACCAAGTAGTCCTTTTCGAATAGATGGGATGGAAAAATCATTACCGTTTTTTTCTACTTGACACAGCTTTTTGCGTCGGGAGTTAAAACGTGCGCTAGAAACGTTTGCCTAGCGTCAATTTCTAAAACAATACTAACTTCATTTAACCTTTTTGATAAATTCGTCTCTGTGTCCCGTCTTTAGTAATTATATTTATTTATCCAATAAAAATCCCTTACTCCCAAACGGGACATGCGAGACTCAGACTGTATTTTACCATCCCCCGGGAACCGAATCCACGGCCTTTGGCTATCTGTTACTCGGCGATTTGGGAGCGACCCAGAGAGTATAACCCTAAAATATAACGTTTCATTCGAGCTGAAACACCTCGTAATACTATAGTAATAAGAGCGTTAATTTTACGTAAGCGCTAACGCTCCGTTTTTGAAAGTAATTGCTATATGGTTATGAGTGAATTAATATGTTTATGACGTAAAATATGCTATTTTATAAACATTCTGTATTAAAATTTATCATGAGTGTAATTTTTTTCGTTTTTATTCTGAACTTAGAGCGCATTGAAAGGGCCTTACGGAACAGCTAAGTAAGTTCGTTCGAGCCACAGAAAAACCACTTTTTGCAGATAATAAATTGAAGTTAAAATTTTCATGAGCGTGGATTCAATGTCCTTTAGTCAACATGTTTACATTATCTTAATAGCGTCAAACAAGTCATAGTCACAGTCAGAGTCAAGCTAAGTAAGTTACGGTCAAGTCAAACTCATGCCCCTGTAAAGTGGTGGAGACTTTACAAGAGGCTCCTATGGAGTTTTGGAAACAACACGAAAAGACAGGTTTCACCTCGTTATATCACTTGAGCACGTTTACGACCACTTAATGAATCATAATTCACCATTTACTACACATTAACACTAAAATATACACAAGTTTAGGAAAATAATCCAACGAGCCGAGATGTTTTTTTCCACGTTGGCGCCAAAACCCTTTTTGCAGATAATAAATTGAAGTTGCCACCTTTGCAGCCACAGATCCTAACGTAGTTTTACCCCAAAGAAATTATTCTATTTCTATGCATTTTTCCCACTGGCAACAGTGGCAGTGACGGCCTGGCAGCCAGCAAAAAGATTGTATTATTTGTTCCACATCGCGTTCCCACTCGTTCCTGTACCTACCTGCCCACAGACTCCAGTGCCGCTTCAATATTCGCGATGTATGTACCTTTTTGTATTGGGCTCGGTTGGTATTCGGTACCGTGAAATATCAGAAGTTGACTCATGGAATAGACACCCATTATTTTAATAACAAGCAAGGTTTTATGTAGCACCCAAAAAAATATAATGACAAGTAACGACGGTGCCAAATTACTATTTCTGTTAAATTGGCTGCCATACCTTCAATTCGAGTTTCAGTGTACTTCTACCAAAATTGTGATACTACAAACTACAAGATGCTCTACCTCAATGTTTTAATGCAATGATACGGGAGTGTTCTGAAGAACTGTTTGATCTGATGTCGGCGTCACGGTTTTATCATCGTACTAGCCGCTACCGCCTGAAATTTCATCCACACATCATAGATCAATGTGCGCACACTGTGCGTGTGTGTGAATGTAAAAACAAACTATTGTACAGTGGATTTAAAAAACTGGGCTATTGTGATGAATTCGTGAAGGTCTTGAGCTGGTCTAGGTACGGCACTCGCCAATTATGCTTCATTTCAAGATATTATGGCGGGTTCATCACCTTGCCACCCACTAAATGGGCCACCCATAAAAGCTGCCATATATTGGCACCGGAAGGGCAACATTGGCGTGGGTGGCTTAGGGTATCGAGAGGTGTGCTGCTATTTTATAGAACTAATATAAACAAGACTCTACATTATAATCTTGTTTATGGTAGTAAATATCACCATGTAGAGTCTACATGATGGTGCAGAGCAAATAGAGCATTTTTATTTTGTTATTCCTTATATAATATTACGTAGGACGATTTACGACGACGTAGGTCGTCTGTCCATCTTGTGGGTGGACCCACAAGATGGACAGACGACCTAAAAGAGACCGCAGGGAAACGCTGGATGCAGGCCGCTTCCAACCGGCCCTTTTGGAGATCAATGTGGGAGGCCTATGTCCAGCAGTGGACGTCCTATGGCTGAAATGATGATGATTATGATATAATATTAGCATAAATACCAAATAACATTCCTCGAACTGTTAAATAAGTTTTTTTTATTACTGATATTTTATAATTAATTTTATCTACACAATGTTTTGAAATAAGTAAATAATGTCTTCCTTCACTCCATTGCAGCGCCCTAACAGGGTCTATGTACTGAGTATCCCTAGTTATTAATAACTATATGTACCGTACATTGTGCAATAAATAAATAAATAATACAAGTAGTAAAAAGGTAGTGAAAGAAGTACATACTTGTAGATGTACCTGACTTTCTTAAAAGTAGAAGTGTAAATTTGTGAGAAGTTGCTCATACATCTGACGACACTGATCATTGGGATTGGCTTGCATTACTCGTATTTCTATGCTGTTGATGTTCCGTGGCGTCACCAATATTCATCGTAGAATGGTACGGCGGGAATCGGCCGATGAGATTTGCCTTTTGAATGAGTTGGGCTCCACGTTGCTAGTACCTACTTTCGTTCTCGTTTGTAGATTTTTCTTGATAATTCTCAATTTGTAATAGACTTCTTTTATAAAAATAAGACATCTAAAATTTAAAGTAAATAGATGAGAAAAAACTCAGTAAGTATACAGGGCTACTTATATAGCCTGTACTATGCCTAAAGGAGGTCATTGTAGTCATTATTATGAATAACTTTTACTATACTACACTTTATAGGCTGTTGGTCCAGTTGGTAGTGAACCTGCTTTCTGCGCTTGGGGGCGTGGGTTCGATTCCCACCTTGGACTAATATTCATGTGATGAACATTCGTGTTTGTTCTATATCTGGTTGTTTATATCTATTCAAGTATGTATTTAAATCTATATATGTATGTTTATCAGTCTGTTGCAGCCATATCACAAGCTTTGCTTAGTTTGGGGTCAGATGACCGTGTGTGCAAAAATGTCCAATTATTTTTTCCTGAAATCACGTAAAAAAACCGCTGTTCCAAACCTGAATTAGAACCTGCAGGATTTATTGAGTGTAGAAAACTCTAAACTCTTTATTGTGTACACCAGAAATTTAAATTACAACACGATAGAAAACACTTACGAGCTAGTGCCACAAGTGGCGGCCTTATCGCTAAAAGCGATCTCTTCCAGGCAACCATTGGATGGAAAGAATTCATTAAAATAATAATGTTATTAATAATGAAAAAAAAAACAATGAAAAAAAAATATTTATGATATGAATAGTGTAATCTTTTCAATGTGAGTGACCTGAATTAAACTATCGTGCCTATGAGTCTTCGTTACTTGAAATAAATGTATAATTAATATTTGACTACCTGTTTCCATAACATAGCCTGCAGGTCTAGCATGGGCTGTGGATAAATTATCTTTCCACCGTTTTTATCCACGCCTAGACGCGACAAAGCTAGAATATGGATACGTTTGTCGTTTTCTCGCGGGATAAAAACGGTGGAAAGACAATATGTCCACGGCCCGTGCTAGCTGTTCTTCTATCCGGTCATAGCTCAGCATATTCGTGTTTAAGAGATGTGCGTGCACAAACAAACAAACAAACAGACAAAAATTCTAAAAACAGTCTTAACGTTCAGCTGCTTATTTTAAGACGCCTTGTGTGCTTTTTTGTTGATATCTCGCAATTACAGATTTGAATATCTCTACGATTTTATTATATGTATAGATTATATACCTGGGGCCTTACGGACAACAGCTAATTGCGGCACCTAATCCGCTCAGTTGGAAAATCACGCGAACGTGAACCTTATCACGCCCAGATACGGTTTGCGGTCGCGTGATTTTCCAACTGAGCGGATTAGGTGCCGCAATTAGCTGTTGTCCGTAAGGCCCCAGATCTAAGCTTATGGGATAAAATAGTAAGGCTTTTATTTATGAGGTACGTAGGTACTCAGATCCCTATAACCCTTATCTGCAACGGATTTTATCGCGTGTATTTATGTTCACCCCCGACGCAAAAAGAGGGATGTTATAAGTATCACGTGTTTAAATATGTGTCTGTTTGTCTATCGTAGCTCCAGAACGGCTAAACCGGTTTTTTTTTTTCTGTTTGAAAGGTGACTTGATCAAGAATGGTGCAAGTTATGAATCATGAAAATCTGTTCAGCCGTTTGAAAACTATCAACTGGTTAAAAAAATATCATCATCATCAGCCAGAAGACGTCCACTGCTGAACATAGGCCTCCCCCTTTAACCTCCACACTGAACGACAGCCTGCCTTTTGCATCCACTGGATGCCCGCGACTCTCACAATGTCGTCGGTCCATCTAGTGGGAGGCCTCCCTACGCTGCGTCTTCCGGTTCGTGGTCTCCACTCCAGAACCTTATAATTATAGATTATAGAAAAATATATACTTTTTTAACTTCGGTACTGATTTATCTATACTAATATTATAAAGAGGAAAGATTTGATTGTTTGTTTGTTTGCATTGAATAGGCTCCGAAACTACTGAACCGATTTGAAAAATTCTTTCACTGACAGGAAGATACACTATCCCCGGGTGACATAGGCTATAATCTATACCCGTGCGAAGCTGGGGCGGACCACTAGTTTATAATTTTCTGGATATTTCATGACTTTGAAACTTCCATAAATATAAATATAATTTTACAGTTTTCTCTCCAAAGGATTCAGGTCATTAAAGGTAGATTTCTCAAGACATAATTATCAAACTTGGTGCTAAAACATCAACTTGACTAGTACTAACTGGAACCAAAGGTCAAAATGTTAAATTAGCAATTAAGAGAATTTAAATCTCTTCAAGTGCACAAACAAGCGTAAAATTTAATTAAAACGACCGACGATTTCTTAGGTTTCATTTATTTTTAGGATTAATTCTATTTTGGCGACCTAAATCTTAGATTACAGATGTCTAAATTGATTTAGATGTTTGTAGCTGACCTTAATTTGCGACCTCTGCAAATATAAGAGAAAGAAACAACTAGGTACATCAAAAATTGAGTTATTGGACCCCGAGGCAAACATAGGGGTGCACTAAGTTTAACGTGTGTATATCTGTGCGTTTGTCTGTGGCATCGTAGCTCTTAAACAGCTGAACCTATTTAGATTTAGTATTATTTAGTTTGAAAAGTTACTTGACCAAGTGTTCTTAGGGATATGAGTAGATTTACCTAGTTTGTGATTCCTATACAAAAAAAAGGTGTTCAGTTGTTTGAAGATTATAATTCAAACAACTGAGACTTGAGATTATTTTGTTTGTTATTGGTAAACGACGGTGTGGTCGAAGATGAAACACGCAGACTTAGAACGTACCTATTCACTCTGGCCTTGAAAAGGCCCAGATTATATCTCTTAGGAAACAAAGAAGCTGGCAGGTTGTTCCAATCCTTGGCCGTACGGATTAGAAAAGTAGAATCGAAACGTTTGGTACGTATCCGAGGAAAATCCACAATGGGTGGTAGTGGGACGTTTTCCTACTTGCCCTGTAGTAGAAAGGGGGTGGTAGGATAAGGTCATGTAGCCCCGATGCACATTCTCTGAAATGAATTCTGTAGAAAATTTACAGAGTCGCTACTTTACGGCGGTTTTCTAGATTGAGAAGTATCACAGTCACTAACTTCTCAGCGCCTGTAAGTCGAGCAGCACGCTGGTCTACCGACTCAAGAGCTTCGAGCTGGTTTCCTTTACGCTTTATTTTATTCATCATCATTTCAGCCATATGACGTCCACTGCTGGACATAGGCCTCCATCGATCTCCAAAAGGGCCGGTTGGAAGCGGCCTGCATCCAGCGTTTCCCTGCTGTCTCTTTTAGGTCATCATCATCATCATCATTTCAGCCATAGGACGTCCACTGCTGGACATAGGCCTCCCCCATCGATCTCCAAAAGGGCCGGTTGGAAGCGGCCTGCATCCAACGTTTCCCTGCTGTCTCTTTTAGCTTTTTTTTTATTTGGCTGAACCATTCCAAAGATGACAGCAGTATTCCACACACGATCGGACTTGAGCATGATATACCTAATCCCAAACTTTTCCCTACCCAGGTGTGTGTCATTTAGGATTCACCCCCATATTTAGTCCTTGCCCTGAAAATAAAAACACAATCATACTTAAGGCCCGTTTGCACTTTGATTAAGCGAGTAGGTACAAATGATTAATGATTAGTAATTTTGCGAGTGATTAAAGTTTACTCTCGCACTAATCAGTTATGGTCCAAATGTGTTTAGAACTAATCACTAAGCACTTGCATTAATCACTAATCAAAGTGCAATCGGGCCTTTAAGTTCATACAAAAGAAAACTATCAATTACCTACCCATCACTGAGCGATCAAACAATTCTACGTGCCATCCTTGCCTTTTAATTTAAGGTTTTTTAAATCTGTCTCAAACCCCTAGCGGTTTTCACGGAGAAATGGAAGTACGAGAATCAATTCTCATTTTCAGGTCAGGCGTGTGCACCATGCCGTCAGAAAACTAGGTTAACAGTAGTCAAAAATGGCCTTCCATTTCGTTAAAATCCACCGATATTTAAAGCTCTCGCGACTGTTTAATTGTTGGTACATAACTGGAACACTTTCGAATTTCATTCCGCGTTCTCCGCGTTTATGTCGTAGGTACGTACAAAACATAGATAATATTAAGGCGCGCTCTGATCACGATTTCAAATTCGTTTTTCACCCGCTCACGCCATGATCTATTTGCTATCTAAAACGGCTTTGCTTAAAGTCGAAAATCGTATATCATCATATTTGATGATGATGATGACTTAGTGGTTGTGTTTATATTATTTTGAGGGTTTTTATTTAATTTATCAAAGTATATAATAGAATTTTAACAATTAACTGGTTAAAGTTTTAGAAGACTAGTCTGGTTATACAATTAGCACAAAAAAATATGTTGTTGTCGCTGAAAATTCAGAGTACTTCAATTCAGAAGCTATTTTTATTGCTCAATTTGTAATATGTTTTTTTTAAGAATCTAGACAATTAATAAAAAAAAAAATTCGGTTAAGATTATTACCAAGGGGTTTTTTCTACTAGTAGTATTTTTTTTATCTGATCAGTTAATTTTGTCACATCACATTAAGCGTTTAAAAACACTTCTTTTGGTTAATTTTGCGATTGTACCGCGTCTTAAGAACTGTTTTTATAGCCTCTATCTGGTAGTAGTTCCAGAGAATTCCTCGTACAAACAAAGTCAGTAACTTTACTTTTTCATAAAAAAGGTAAATATTCATAAAAAGTTTTAAATTACCTATCATCTTCTGCATTGCTGATTTTCAAAGATATTTCTGAATAAACGAATGCTTTCCATACTGAATGTATTCAAACATTATACATTTTACATCAAAAGTAGGTAATACTATATTTCTGTGCGCATATCGTCAGTATTACCTACATCTAAGGCTGAAGCCAGACGAGCGAAAATTTTGTCGCGTTTTTGCTTCATGCAATTTATGTAACACTAGCTGAACCGGAAATTTAAGTTTCCCGCGTTTTTGCGGGAAAAGTATCCTGTCTGTCATCATTATACACTCTTCACTCTATCAAATTCGGTTCAGCTGTTTATTCTTGAATAGATAACGAACAGGCCGAGTTACTTTCGTATTAGTGTGGTAGTGTGACTCGGTACAGTCTTAACACACACTCAGACCGACTAAAAGAAGACCATAGAAAAGTCAGCTCTACGTTATATCACATACAGCATGATTTTAAATGATAATATACAACATGTTGTTTACAATTTATTATATTTGAGTTTTATAAACAATAAAATTGTTGTGTCTGCATGTAAATAGCGTCTAGGTTGTTATTTTTATTTATATTTTCAGTGTTGTACGTACCTGTAAATGACTGGTTCACGTAGTTGAGTATGATCGCTTTTCCATTTATTATTTATTTAACACTGCACTGCATTTGGCAGTGTATTAGCAGTGGCATTCTTTGAGAATGTGTTTGCTATACCTAGGGTTAGGTACCTACTTTTTCTCCGCGTGGTGCTGGTGGCGTTTTATTCATGTATATGTATATATATTATGTATGTGTAAGTAGATAATGTTTTAAAACAATATCTCTGTATTTATAGGAACACAATTAGTTTTGATATTGGCCACAAAGCTCTTATCTGGCCCTACAAACTAACAGCAATGCAACATACGTAGGTATCAATTTAGTTAATGTTGTTGGGTCCGACAGCTGTAATACCATTGTAAAAATTTGAATGAATACATTTTCATTTAATACTTTACTATATTATATTGGCTACGAGCTTCAATCTTACGATCAAAAAGCTAGTAAAAGTGTCAAAATTTACTGTTCTCGTTCAGCTTTTTACAATGTTATGGCAACTGTCAGACGCATTTAGTCAGCGGCCGCACTTTAAGAAAAAATATTGCATCTCCGTTAGGATAAACTGTGTCTAAATGTTTTTGTACACAGTTCTGAGCAATAAATATGTTAACTTCGATAACAAAACTTCGACACGTAAACCGAATGGACCGACGACATTGTGAGAGTCGCGGGCATCCAGTGGATGCAAAAGGCAGGCTGTCGTTCAGTGTGGAGGTTAAAGGGGGAGGCCTATGTTCAGCAGTGGACGTCTTCTGGCTGATGATGATGATGATGAAACCGAATGATAAAATGAGAAAAAAAAAGACGATTTACTTTTAGTCGCTACTGTGACGATTCGATGCATAACGCGACTAAAATACGCTCGTCTGACCCCAGCCTAAATGAATCACACACTGTCACAGGCATATAATTCATAAATTCATGAGCGAGGCGTGCACACGGCACACGGCGCCATCAAATATTCAACATTCACTCGTGTGTAATCGCAAAATTGGAAAATGTTTTCTTTGACGTGCTATTCTCAGTGCACACATGTCTTGTACAGACGCCTGGTTAGGTACCAACAACTAGAGCAGGGTTTCTTAAAAAGGGGTTCATGACGCGAGTGCTAGGGGTTCACTGTCCCGAGGTATATTCAGAATTCGTTTGAAGTATGCAGCTATATAAATAAACAAAACCAAATCTAAAGTAATTTTAAGTCCTTATACGATACAGACTCTAGTATCTTCGGCCAAAATAAAATGAATGGACGGGCCTTAATCATTGAACTTGCTCAGTAAAAATGAGTCAAAACTGTCGGACATATACTTCAACACCTGATTATAACCATGTACAGTACATTTCTTACAAAACATAGGTAGAGGTTTTTGTTGTTACACTTCGGGAAAGCACACGAAGGCATAATTTTGTCAGATTTTTCGTTGTCATGTAATAATAGACTCGTGTTGCACTTCCTACGGCTAGAGACGAACTGAAACGAAGTGAGCACCGGCGCTCATTTCGTAATCTTTAAATATGCGCTTCTTCCCGTCCCGTCTGGGCCCGTCCATTCATTTTATTATGGTCGAAGCCTAGTGTGAGGATCGATAAATAATTCTATCAAGGACACAAAATCTCTGCGTAAACATGTTCAATTTCCCTTAGCATATTTATCTGTAATTTATTTTAGTCATCATCATCATCATTTCAGCCGTAGGACGTCCACTGCTGGACATAAGCCTTCCCCATCGATCTCCAAAAGAACCGGTTGGAAGCGGCCTGCATCCAGCGATTCCCTGCGGTCTCTTTCAGGCTCTGTCCATCTTATGGGCGGACGTCCTATGCTGCGCTTACCGTCTTATTTATTTTAGTGTTTTTGCAGTAATAAATATATTTTCATTTTTCGTTTTCAAAAAGTACTAAGTTTCGTAAGATTTCAAAATCCGTGTAAAAATTATTTTGTTCTTTGTAGTGGCATATTAACTTAGAATGTTTGATTTGTGGTTTCTTACAACTAGTTGGTCCGTTCAGTTGGTCGGAGTGGAGTGACTGCTATTGACTTCAAAATCCGTGTAAAAATTATATTGTTCTTTGTAGTGGCATATTAACTTAGAATGTTTGATTTGTGGTTTCTTACAACTAGTTGGTCCGTTCAGTTGGTCGGAGTGGAATGACTGCTATTGACTTCAAAATCCGTGTAAAAATTATTTTGTTCTTTGTAGTGGCATATTAACCCAGAATGTTTGTGGACCCGGGTATGTCCTAAAACTGCGACCAGAACCACCGAAGGATGGGCAGCAGCGTCCTGTTAGTACACGGTGAACGTACTGCGATCTCCAAGCCGCCTGTCAAGCGTGGGGATTATGGCAACACCCCTCTCTAAGAGGAAGGCCTTGTTCAGCAGTGGACATTTAATGGCTGATGATGTGTGATGTGTATGTGTGTTTGTGTTTTGTGGTTTTTGAAATCGGTTTAAAAAACCGGACAAGTCCGAGTAGGACTCGTGCTCTGAGGGTTCCGTTGGGCAGAACCCTCAGAGCGCTAGTCCAAAAAAAAAACCTAAAGTTGAATTATTGAAAGACAAACCTACCTTTGTAGTTGATTATAAGGTTCTTCTATACATTCCAACTACTAAATATAAGTTTGTAATAGCAAAATAATTATTTTTAAATGATATAACTTCAAATTTGTAACTTTCAGATTTATTCCTATATATGTGCTATGAGACCTTGCCTTTTGCCAAATTTCATGATTCTAGATCAACGGGAAGTACCCTATAGGTTTGGGTTTTCCTGGGAAATCGCAAAATATGCGACATAAACGTTCATATCTTTTGATTGCGTTAACTTACAACTTTGATTTTTTTACAGCCGAAAGAAACCGTAGACCCAAGTATTTAGTATAAATTTCAACTTGATACCTTAACGCGTTCTTGAGAAAAAGGGTCTTGACAGACGGACAGAAGAACAACGAAGTGATCCTATAAGGGTTCCGTTTTTTCCTTTTGAGGTACGGAACCCTAAAAAGATAATTTATGACATGACTTACGCAGAAGATAATTTATAACTTACGCATATTTAAATTTGTTTTACCATTACACCTCTCAGTACCGTCATGTATGTCTATTTTCTACTCGTATAACGTATACGTCACGTGAATTACGTTACGGGCCAATTTATTTTGTGCGACTGAATCGAAATGAGAGAATGGTGTCGCTATAATTCGGGATCATTCGAACGTGAGGAGAATCGAGGCGCGTTGTATCTGACCTTAATAGCATAATGAATGTTAACATGCTATTTGTTTAAGGCTTTCTTGATAGCTTATCTTTTTGAGCAGCTTTTGTTTACTTTAAACGTTAGTAAGAATAGGGGGCAGTACTCGTTGCAAAGTTATGTGGCAGAAGGCAAGGATTTTCCGTTGCATATTCGGCTGCTAGATGAGTCGACAATCTCTACATAGTATAAATTGAAGTCGCTTTCCGCGTCTGTCTGTCTCTGTATGTCTGTATGGCCGCTAACTCCTCCTAAACCACGCAACGAATTTTGATGCGGTTTTCACCATCAGCTAGATACATTTTCAAGGAAGGTTTATACAATATAACTAGCGACTCGTCCCGGCTTCGCACGTAAGTTACACCCGTGCGAAGCTAGGCAGGCTGGTCGCTAGTATATAATAATAGTGACAATCGCAAGTCGAACCTGAATAGTACTGGGGCCTTACGGACAACTGCTATTGCGGCACCAAACTAACGTTAAAACCGCTCAGTTGGAAAATCACGCGAACGTGAACCTTAACGCGCCCAGATACGGTTTGCGGTCGCGTGATTTTTCAACCAAGTTCTACGTTCAGTGTGAGGGTTAAAGGGAAAGGCCTATGTTCAGAAGTGGACGTCTTCTTGACGCTCATGATGATGATGATGAGGCTACAGGTGAAAATACAGAGACAGACAAACATACACCCGAAAAATATTACTCTCCTTCTTGAGCTGTATGGTAATAACCTAGTCTCCCCATTTCTGAAACAATGGATAGATACACGCCACGTAAATCAAAAGGAAACCCCGAAAGGAAAACAAGAAATCCATTACGCATTCCAAACAACTTTTTTATTGGCTACATGTTAAATACGCCCCAGGAAGTGGCAAGGAGGTTTGCTTAGGACTGGTCAAATAAACCTATGTGACTCCTGATTTTACCCCCAAAAAGCCCTAAGCCATGGAAATCTAACATTTCCTGCATTATGATAGAGGTTGTAATTTTTGGTTGAGCTTTGTTGATTTGTAGGGTAAAAGTTTGTACCGTAATTCAACAACAGATAGAATTAAAATATAAGAAAGCAGAGCGTATGTTTTATTTATGGTTATTTCGGTGGAGTATCGGTTTTGTTTGCGCTCTTGTTGTGGTTGCTAAGTAATTGTGATTTTGGTAATCTATGGAGTCAGGTTTCTCTGAAGGTAAGAATTGAAGTAGGTAAATAAAAAGTAACATGTAGGTAATTGTTAGCCTTTTAGAAAAACTCAGAGTCACACAGCGGGCAATGGAGAGAACTATGCACTTTGGCGGGCAGGCCATAATTCACAAAAAAAAAAACAATTAAAAAGTAATTAACAAAACCTTACCGTCATTTTTAAAGATCTATTTAACTCTACCCCACTCAGGGAGGTACCTATTGATAAAAAACCGATAGCAACTTTACGTGAGCACGTAACTTCTAGATTGAATAGGGCTATATATTTTCTTCCATCTGGTTTCTGATACCTTGAAATAGAGATTGCATGAAGATGGTGGAATGAAGAAACAGCCATGGAGCGATGTAGAAGACATTTCTCAATACATGTACATTGTGCGTATAGAGCAATGTATGTACTTATGTGTAGAGCAGAATTTCCTTTTATCCATTTTGCGTCATCTAGTGCTCTAAACCACAATAATACATGAAACCACAGAAAATAATATTTTTTTGTTTAAATTAGAACGGCTTGTCAAGGCTTTTTTGTAAGAAATTTGTTGTATCCAGTTGCACCCATATAAACGAAACGTCACTCTTTCGAAATCAGTTAGCAACTGTGATGCGGAGTTCGACGCGTTGATCTAAATAAGAATGTTCAATCAAGGTTCACTCATATGCCTGGTAACAGATTTTCCTTTTCATTTCCGTTCTATTTACTTCTCTTTTTTTTTTTTTTTTTAATTTATTTATTTCATATATATACACATAATTAGTCTAAGTTAGTATCGAAAAACTAAGCTGTTTGTATCGATACTAAGATTCACTATACGCAACTATATACATATACTATTTCTTTGCATGAAACCGAACACAACGTAATGAACATAACCAAAGTTGCGCCTATCTGGCCTCAGCCTTTACATGACGCCAAAACAACTACATGACGCCAAAACAGCTGCAGGCATGTGGAGCTTGCCTTGCATTTCGGTAAACGTATCTATTTAAGCAGAAAGCTGAATGATCATCATCAGCTCAGCCATAGAACGTCCACTGCTGGACATAGGCCTCCCCCATCGATCTCCAAAAGGGCCGGTTGGAAGCGGTCTGAATTCAGGGTTTCCCTGCGGTCTCTTGTAGGTTGTCTGTCCATCTTGTGGGTGGACGTCCTACGCTGCGCTTACCGGTCCGTGGTCTCCATTCCAGAACCTATCGGCCCCATCCGCCATCTGTTCTGCGTGATATGTTCAGGTTGCTAATCCAGTAAGCTGTGTCGGTGACTTTCGTTTGTTTACGGATCTCCTAATTTCTGATTCATTTTTGAGAAACCGAATGAAAGCGTAAATTCTCATCACTTGGCTAGATTTTTGTACGTTAGATGTCTGCTGCTAGCCGAAATACTACAGTGCCATATTAAAGCATTGGGGTTGCCTCTGAACCTTCAATGGTCCATAAGCAATCCAAATGTTGTTGGTATATTGGTACCTTAACCCGACTGCCCAAGAAGGTGGATTCGAAAGTAGTTTTATATTGAAGTATTCCACTTTAGGATTTACTAGTGTTTTTTTCATTTTTTTTTAATAAGAGGCTTATTTTTGACCGCCAACTCGCCTGATGATAAACGATGATACGGTCTACGGTGGAGCACGCCTGCCTAGAAGAAACCAATTCACACGTGATTCAAATGTTATTACATTTAAAAAAATATATGACCGGCAGGATTCGAATCTGAACCCAGAGTGGCATAGGCTGGTTCTTTTTTTAATAATATAGCTACCTACTTGTGTTTAGCAAGGGCTGCCCGTAAAAAAATGTCTCATTCAGTATTGTAGAATGTTATTGCAGACAAATATATGTTTGATTTTATTTGAGCTAAAAAAAACTAAAATTCAAAATTCCCACAGCCAGCGGAGAACAACGAAATCAGCTGATTTGAAATGTTAATACCAGGCTGCCGCGTAATTGGCTGCAACGCCGTCTTTTCCTTGTGGGGTAGGAGCTGAATATGTAGTAGGTGAGGGTTTCCGCTTGCTCCTACTGGGTACTCCTACTAGTAGGAGCACGAGGACTAATATGTCCTTATGCTCCTACCGGTAGGACCACAAGGATTAGCATATCCTCCTGATACTTCTAATGGACTGTCACCTATAAAAGTATACTATAAGCGGGTCCATTCGTAGGTATATACACTCATTTGCAAAAAACAGGCGGTTTTGATTTTTCCCTGCCTGAAAAAAATTCAATACGAAAAAGGTTTTAAACATTTGAACATGTTACTGGCAGTTTACGAAGTGCCGTGGCGCAAAAAGTACGTTCCAATTTCAAATTTTTGAATGAGGCTGGTTTTTAAAGAAAACAACTTTTTACTACATTTTGTGACGCGAATTCCCGAAAGTTAATATCGACTCTAAATAACTTTTAGTCAATTTTTATTTAATTATTTCATGTCCTTGACTTTTTAAATGTTGTTATTGCTGTTCATTTTACACGGTTCATTTTCATGGTTTCATGGTTGGGCATTTCACTTTACTTTTCCTTACGTTCGCTCTCCCAATCGAACACGTGAAAAACGCCCAATAAATCCAACGCCAGGTTGTCAAGGCGAGGTTTTACCACTTCTTATTACTACAGATGACCATAAGGCTTAGTTTATTGTATTAAAGTCGCATTTAACTAAGCAAAACCATGGCACTTACACACAGTCGTGAGTTTTGCTACTTCTATTTCTGAGGTTTTTCTCATAGTTTTCGAAAAGTATAGCTGTATGTTAAAATGTTCCTTTGCGGTTTCCTTCATAATTATGAAATCTGTATATTAAGATATCGCAGACATAATTTAATAAATAGGTGAATATAAATGAATGAATCCAAAAACAGGGAGAAAAGCGCAAATAAGTTACTTATGCAAATAATGCTACTTTTTTTCTTTTCTATCGAGCGAAATGTCCTTATAATCGTGTTTCCGGTCTTTAGGGGTTCCTAGATAAAACATTCAATTTTGATATGACACCGTTTTTATACAAAAGAAGTAGGCACACTTAAACTAGAATGACCAAAATTGCTAAAAGTCGGGAAAGACGGCCTTAAGAAATGGCGCTAAAGTAGTTTTTTTATCCGACTTCAAAAACGAGTGAATCGATTTCTTCTAGGCAAGCGTGCTCCACCGTAGCACATCATCATCATCATCGCTTTACATCAGGCGAGTTGGCGGTCAAACGCAAGCCTATTATAAAATAAATAAAAAAATTAAAATTTAAAATACTTTTTTTGTGAGAGTCGCGGGCATCCAGTGGTTGCAAAAGACAGGCTGTCGTAGGGGGAGGCTTATGTTCAGCAGTGGACGTCTTCTGGCTAATGATGATGATGATGAAAATTCTTTTATTAATTTGGCTTAATCGAAAGAGTTCTTAGGAATTATTCAAGAAAATCTGTTCAGCTCTTTTAAGATAATCAAGCTTTTTTATAGGGGGCTTAGTATATTTTAAAATATTATTATACAGATATTAATTTCAGTAAAATTTGCTCCTCGCCTATGATAATGCACCTTTTTCGCAACACATCGATCTCTTCGTGTGGAGTGAGAAAATAAAAGATATCCAAATGTAATTCAGAGCACACGGTGTTACCTCAGCGACGACGGTGACGATGGCATACATATTTATACTTGAAATAATAGATGTAGAACCTGACTATGATTGGGCTGAAGATAATATGAAGAATTATGGAACGTTGGGGTGCGTTGGGTAAGGAATGTAAGAATCAGAACCAAAGACATACATCTAAGTAGACTTCACTAGCGGTCCAAACTGTATGAAAATTAATAATAATAATAATTCGACATCACCATCCCACATGCCACATGTGGATGCAAAAGGCAGGCTGTCGTTCAGTGTGGAGGTTAAAGGGGGAGGCCTATGTTCAGCAGTGGACGTCTTCTGGCTGATGATGAAGATGATGATCCCACATGACGAGAACCTCGTGAAGGCCGAGAAGGACAAACTCAGCAAGTACCTTGACTTGGCTCATGAGGTTACCGCCATGTGGGATGTTGACTCGACGATCATTGTCCCGATAGTCGTTACGGTGAACGGTCTTATAGCGAAGAGCCTCGACCAACACCTTAAGAGGCTCTATCTAGACAGTTGGGTCAAAGGTCAGATGCAGAAGGCGGTAATCCTTGACACGGCTCGCATTGTCAGGAGGTTCCTCACTCTGCAGCCCTAACCACCGGTAACTTGGGCCCTGCCCCGCTGCCGGCGGCACCCTAGTTTTTAAGTTTTTTATGTTATTATGTAATTTTTTTATTATTCATTTGATGTAAAAAACTTAAAAATTAAGATATAAAATAAATAAAGTGAATAATAATTCATTTATTTCAGGTACTTATAACCGCACAGCAAAACAGTAAACAATTTATAACATTCTGGTCACATTTCACACACAATTAAGTCACAAATAAAATTAATACATCAAAATAAATAGTTATGTCATAAGAAATAAAATGTCATTAAAATATAAAAATTAAATTAATTTAATTAGTAAATTTAATATTCTAGTCTAGACAGTTTAGTAGTAAAGTAATTGGTCATGTCCCGGAAAGCTACTGGACCTAGTACCTTCTCTTCTGCATTGGTACTGCGACATGCGACATTAAAAGTCTAAAATTTTTCGTACCTAAAAGTGAAAAGAAATATCTTTATTCTGTCGGCCAACTCTATTTACGGTATTCTTACAACTCCCCTCCTCCTTTCGTCGATTCCCCAATGCTGGGGGTCGTGACTCATCATGGCATCAACTTCTCCCTTATGATGTTCCGCCATCTGTTCCGGCTTTCAGCAGCGTGAACCGCTTCGGCAACGTTAATGTTGAGGATGGTGCGGATTTGATCTGTCCAACGCATTGGGCTCCTTCCTCTCGGTCTCTTGCCTTCTATTTTCCCGGTATTCTTACAACTCAGTATTGCACAATTACCCATTTTCTAAACTGACACGTGTTGTGTTGTGCGCCATCGAATGAGGAGACTGATTTTAGCCGGTTTCAATTATGACGATTAATCATAATTGTATTGGAAATATGACATGCAAGGTAAGTCGACTTGTGGCGTCTACTTGGATATAGGTCTGTGATTAGAACAAATTATAGTGGTTGTAGATTCGATTCCCGTTGATCAGTGACATAAAATTAAACGCACTTCCTTTCTTGAGAGCGATGGTGGCCGAGCAGTAGCTTGTGCGCTTTACGTTCTGATGGTACCCAAGGTTTGTTTCCATAGTTCGTTAGTACAAGTTTTGCTAATAAAAACGCGTAAAATCCCTATTGACTTATAATAATTTAAACTTTTGTAGGAACTAGATAAAACAAAATCTCATCCATATTTAAACGATAGTGCAAGGACTTGCAATAATTTTGCGCGCTATTAATTTAGCGTCCGTACAGTAAGCGATTAATTTTTATACACCAGTAAATTCGCATATTAGCAAACATGGCTATCGACAAACAATTAAAATTCACACTGCATGCATGAATTATTGGCGTGGACTATGACATGAGGGAATAGCGGATTTGTTTATTCTAACGGCGATTGCTGTTTTTCTTGCTATCTTATAAGAACCATCAAATATTTTTTTTTTCTGGGATAAATAGTAGCATATTCAGTTTATATACCCTACCTGTATACTATATTTTATTTCAATCAGTAAGGCCGTTAGGGACCGCCCATTAATCACGTGAGGCTTGAAAGGGGGGGGGGGGGGGTTAGCAAAAATCACGAAATATCACGTGTATTTATTTTTTCATCAAACGCGCGAGTTCTAAACTGAGTGTGACCTTGACTCGCCGTTGCCAGGCAACGAACGCACTCCCCGCGCGCCGCGCACCGCGACGATCGCCCGGCTCGGCTTGCCAGTCGCCAGTTATTCCGTTATCGTGATAAGATAATACCTATATAAACAAAAATTAAGTTTTTTTTGAAAATTACATGTGATTTTGGTGGGGGGGTGATAGTCTTAAACCTCACCGCGTATCACCAAGGGGGAGGGGGGGTTAAAAATGCTACAAAGAAAATCACGTGATTAATGGACGGTCCCTTACGAATTGAATATGTACAAACATACACACAAACTTTAGCATTTATATAAATACTGTGATTTCGGCAAATTTATAACAAAAATTTATGGAATCGAAATGAGAACCTCCGTTTATGAAATATGTTTGCTGCATATTTACGCATGCTGTGTTCACAGCTTTGAGAATGGACACTGAATGTTCCTTACATAATATATTTTGTAGTGTTAAAGGTGTCACATACAATTAGTGAACCGAATAATAAAAAAATAAAAAAAATGAAAACAGAAAAATCGTCGTATAAATCTGCGGAATATAGCGAAAAACGAGCAAGTTTAAGAATAAACTGTATCACCACAACATCAATTTACGGTAGGTACTAAGTACTTCTTCATATGAGAACACGTTTAGATAGAGTGCATCCGCTTGCTCTTGTGCCTTGTCCATACCAAATATGAAGTCCACACGAAGTATAAGCCTAAAAATATGAGCGCACGGGGTGCGTTGCGACCATTAGCGATTTATCGACACTAAATACCGACATTCCGCTTACTCGCCACTTCTTTATTGGCGTTTTCCGGTTATTTACAGGTCGATGGTTGGCCACTTTTACTGGAAACGGTTGCCAGATGATTGTAATTTATTATTTTAAACTGTGCCTGTGGAATTGGTGATGGCCAAACGCAAGTATAACTGTAATGGCTACCGCAATCGGCCCAGTATCACAGAATATACTAGTTTTTCACCCCGAACTGTGACCTTGCAACCCCTGGGCCGGTTTTGATCATATTCTGATTCTAAAATCTAAGATGGACAGACGACCTAAAAGAGACCGCAGGGAAACGCTGGATACAGGCCGCTTCCAACCGGCCCTTTTGGAGATCCATGGGGGAGGCCTATGTTCAGCAGTGGACGTCCTATGGCTGAAATGATGATGGTGATTCTAAAATAATTATATTGGCATTAACTGCTTACCTACAAACGTGGTCTCTCACTATGGGCCTCATAAGCAAGCTCAAAGTCGCACAACGAACTATGGAGAGGGCTATGCTCGAGGTTTCTCTACGAGAACGAATCAGAAATTAGAAGATCCATAGACGAAGGAAAGTTACCGACATAGCTCACCGGATTAGCAAGTTGAAGTGGCAGTGGGCAGGGCACATAGCACGCAGAACAGATGGCCGATGGAGACCACGAACTGGTAAGCGCAGCGTAGGACGTCCACCAACAAGATAGACAGATGACCTAAAAGAGACCGCAGGTAAACGCTAGATGCAGGTGCTTCCAACCGGCCCTTTTGGAGATCGATGGGGAGGCCTATGTCCAGCAGTGGAAGTCCTACGGCTGAAATGATGATGATAATGATAAATTCATCGTCGAACAAACATACAAACATACTTTCATACAAAGGCGGACCTGGTTCTCTTGCAGATGGCACATCAAGATATATAGACCACCTAGCAGTGGGACAAAGAAAGATGTGGATGATGATGATGGAAATCGAGCTAGTACTTAGATAGTTACATAAAGCTATTTACACCATTACTCATTTACACAATAACTGCGAAGTGAACTAGGATATATAAGAAATTGCAAAAAACTAAGGAAATGTGACCTTTTGCCAAAAGCCTGTACCTCGTGCCTACAAGTAAAGGTAGCATTCTGATATTGGCGACCGCGACCGGGTGGCCGCGACCGGGTGGCAGCGGCTAGGTCGCGCAACCCCCCCCCCCCCCCCCCCCCCCCCCTGCTTAGTATGAATTTATATATATTTTTTTAGGACATTTTTGCACAAGTCGTCTGACCCCAAACTAAGAAAAGCTTGTGATATGGCTGCCAGAGAATTATATACATACATTTATAGTTTTAAATACATACTTAAATAGATAGTAACACCCAGACATAGAAAAAACACAAATGTTCATCACATAAACAGTTAGTTACAAACTAACTTACTACCTACTACTTGCTACTTAGTTTGGGGTCAGATGACCGTGTGTGAAAAATGTCTCGAAATATTTATTGTATTTATTTATTTTTAAATGTTTGTCCTACGTGGAAATCGAACCCACGCCCTCAGGTTTAGATGGTAGGTTCACTACCAACTGAACCAACGGGCTATCTAATATGGAGTGCTAAACAATGCAAGCGACCGCGTCGCGCGACGTGTGGGTCGCGGTCGCCAATTTCGGAATGCCACCTTAAACTGCAAGGGGTCAGCGGCCTACATACAATACAGTCACAAAATATACCTGCGTGTACGCAACGAAAATAAAAAGTGAAATGAACAGACTCCGAGAAGTACCTCCACATCGAGTGTCGTGTAGTTATCATAACGTACTGGTAGGGCGGCCATGCTTTAGGAAATTACGGCACAACTTATTTTTAACGGAATTAACGGATAATAAAAATCTACAGATTTTCCACACAAAATCTCTTACAGTCTAAAAACTTGTTTTATGCTGTCATGTCCATATGTATGTAAAGGTGTTTCTTTATATGTCTATACATATATGTAAACTATTGTTATATAAGTTTAAGTTTGTTGAAGGAAATTGATAAATGATTTGATTAGCTTTGATTTGATTAATTGATTCTGAATTCTATCACTGACAAAATCTACATGTTCCTTGAGTGATCAGGTTATGTTTGTACAGAACGCTGACGAATTCGCAGGCAAAAGGAAAGGGAGCAAGGGGCGCCAAAATGCCTAGAGCGAAAAAGGCAGAGCAAAAAATAAAATGCTGATGATTCCTCACGCTTCGGGGCGAGGGTGCCAGGCGGCGGGTTCACTTGCATTATTTGTAACCAGCATAGCAACCTGGATTAAAATACTTACATAACAAAAACACAAAATACATAACACATAATAATATTTTTTTAAATTTAAAAAAAAGAACTGACTTCATGACTATATATACCTACATTTATAAATTGAAACTAAAATGTAGAAAATATTGTTTAATATTACGACTGAAATACTTTGTATCCATGGTCATGAAAAATTTAACGAAAAACAACAGGGCCCGGTCGCCATGGAGACACTTTGTTTTATTGAAGTTCTGTTCTAGGAACAGTTCCTGTTTATGTTTGCTGTTCAGTTGACAGCGTCGCTAGTGGAGAACAAAGTATGAAATTCACCAAGAAATAACTGTAGTTCCAATTTTGCCCACCTTAACAGCTAAGTCGGTGGCACTGTACAATGTACATTGAATTCGTTGCTTATTGTCATGATTTCGTAGATTTTTCAAAAAGCGCTGAATCAATGTCGATAAAATTTATATGGGACCACCTATGAGATATGACCTACCAACCAAAAAAATAATCATGAAAAACAATTTAAATTGGCGGAGTAATCGCGTGTATATACATACAAAAAAAACATACAGTCGAATTGATAACCTCCTCCTTTTGGAAGTCGGTTAAAAATACTTTTTATCCTGGAATCGATCCCTCTAAGATATAGTTATCAGAAATGAAACGCGCCGAAAGACAATCTAGCTCTGCCCTGATGAAAAGCTTGCGCCGGCGCTGCTAATACATTAGGCCAAATACAAGTAAACGCCAGTAACTATGTTGGTTGCACCACAGAAAAGAGAAGTAAGTAAATAGAACGGAAATGAGAAAGAAAAAATGTTACCAGGCATTATGAGTGAACCTTGATTGAACATTCTTATTTAGATCAACGCGTCGAATTCCGCATCACAGTTGCTAACTGATTTCGAATGACTGACGTTTCGTTTATATGGGTGCAACTGGCTACAACAAATTTCTTACAAAAATGCCTTGACAGCCGTTCTAATTTAAACTTTTTTTTCTTTTCTGTGGATTACACGTTGGTTACACGACCAGGCGAGATTAACCTTAAAAACTACTAGCCCCTTTTCCTTACTAAAACTTGATTTATTTGTGGATATGGACACCGTACTTACACACAAAACGCACAGTTTTGCAACAGTGAGTGAAAGCGTCGCGGGCGCAGCCTCCGACCACTGCGGTCCGAAGATCGGTGTCTGTCACACGACAAAATGGTAAGTACCATCACAGTTATGCTTATGTTTAATTCATTTTGTTAATTCCAAAACTTCTTTATTTATGGAAGAAGTCGCTCATCCGATGTAGTTACAGTTTGCAAACATTAGATGTTCCGCATTGAAAGGCAACAGTTCTAGTGAAATTATAGGGCCTTTTAGCAGGGAATGTCTTAAGGCCCAATTGCACTTAGATTAGTGATTAGTGCGAGTGATTAATCCCCGTGCTTAGTGATTAGTACTAAACACATTTGGACCATAACTGATTAGTGCGAGTGCATACTTTATTCACTCGCAAAATTACTAATCAATAATCATTTGCACTCGCACTAATCAAATTGCAATCGGGACTTTAGGTATAGGTAGAATACCGCAGTGTATTACTGCGCCACACCGATTCGAACTGTTGTGCTCAGCGAACAGGCTCGCTGTTGGTGCTGAACTATTACCGGCTTCTTGTCACTTTTGTCCCTTAAGGTCCGATTGCATTTTGATTAGTGATTAGTGCGAGTGATTAACGTAATTCACGCGGAAGGCGATCAACACCATAAGAGTCCAGTATAATGACGCATTCCGGGCTCTTATGAGGTTACCGCGTTACTGCAGTGCGTCAAGTATGTTTGCTGTTTGCCTGACTTCTTTGCTATTATAAGATCCAGAGTGGCTTCCTTCTGGCATCGCTTGCGTCGTTCCGGCAACAGAATCCTAGCGGCTGTCTCTGATGATGTAAGGAGTTCAATGTTTAAGCATTGGATCTCTGTTCACATGAATAGAAACAAAAAGTGACCTGGCACTATTGTGCACCGTACTTCTTTTTGTATAGTTTGTCAGAGTTTGACTATCACCCATATACAGTGTGCTTATATAGTTTAAGACGAACACCCCTATACAGTGTGCATTTATTTTATTTTAGATTAAGACATTAATTAGTACGAGATCTATGGGTCAAGTTGCCTGAATTAAACGATTTTTATTTTTTTTATTTTTTTTTATTATTAATCCCGGTGCTTAGTGATTAGTACTAAACACATTTGAACCATAACTGATTAAAGTATACACTCGCAATACTTTAATCACGCGCAAAAATACTAATCAATAATCACTCGCACTCGCACTAATCAAAGTGCAATCGGCCCTCCTATAGGTACCTAACAGTTTAGTGTCACCCACAATTTTGAGCAGCAACAGTTGAAACTCAGCGCTCGTAACCCTGGGATACTTATTCGCTGTTAAATTTCTTAATGCTTTGTCATCATCATCATCATCGCCTTCCCCATCGATCTCCAAAAAGGCCGGTTGGAAACGGTAACTATCCAGTTATATGATTATTTACGGGATATTTACCGTGGTGAGGTTGTGGAATGAGCTCCCGATAAATTGAAAAAAAAAACTGCTCCGAAATATCGGGAGCTCATTCCACAACCTCACCACGGTAAATATCCCTGTAAATAATCATATAACTTTAGTAAACGTTTTTTGTTTGTCATTGCTCGTAAAAAAATACAAGCTTCAAATTTGGTACGATTATAGTACTAGTCCTATCCTAAGTCTTAAAGAATAATAAAAATAATGAAATCTAGCGCGAGTAGGGTTCTTGTATTTTGGGGTGTTATGGAACCCTAAGTACGCGAGTCCACCTTGCATTTGGCTGGTTATATGGCTGGCAGAGAATTATTAAAATCACATAGTATTAAAAGTTATACATACTCGCGTATCAAAAATACTAAAATTAGAAGATACGAGTAAGGACATACCCGAACATATTCTCGTTGGTGGAAAACTTATATGAGTTTTTTTTTTTTACTGGTCATAGTTAGTGGTTCTGGTTACTCACATGAATATCATTAGTTGGCAGAGCACCTGGTTTCAGCAAGTTTTTTTCTCCACGCTTCATAAATAAATCATTCTTATAATGTTTGGAACAAATTCTGGAATTTCGTGTTGGTCTCCAATCATATCTACCACATGCTTGTATCCAAATCTCTACCGGTCCTGCATTCGATGGAAATCTGTAAATAAATATTAGGAAATTTAAGTATATGGTGTAAATTCTGTGATTACAGATAACATAGATTCCGACTCTACTATTAGTTAACAAACAAAAAAACATTTTTCGTTAAAAAAAAACGCTCCTATACAAAACCGATAATACAGTAATGGCATCTAGTTTGAGCGCATAAAATAAATCTGTCAAATTCAATACATCGTCGGTAAACATTTAGAAAACTAGGGAAAATTTGAAAGCTACATTATGGCAGCCCTAACTCAATATCTTTGAGGTTACATTCTTCTTTGATTTTGTATAATTTGTAATTTTGCAGTAAAACTTCACATCTAAATATGTTGCCCCTGCATCAATACATCATATTTATTATTTTTATTGATTTTAGACGATATATTGTAAAGAAAAACGGCCATTACAAACCTGTGAAATGTAACATCAGATAAACCTTGTTCTGTTCTGTTCGGACAACCCAAAACACAACACTGCACCATTGTGACGACATCCAATACTCTTCACCACGCGAGGATAATAATTTAAGGATAACGAATTGAATTTAGATGATTTATTTCCGAAAAAACACAAAAATCTCTCAATGTTTGACACCACACTGTCAATTAGAGCTTGGAGTCAACCGGTTACAACGACAAAGAGAAAAAAAGCATAGATCTTTCTTTTTCACGCATGCTATTTTTTCATATGGCTGTTTCGCTGCGAAGTAAAAGAGTAGGAAATGTGATTGCGTCTATTGTTTTCTCTGTCTACGAAATCAACAAAGTAATAACAAATACTGGCGAAGTGCAAGTCGGTGACGAATTTCTGTTCACCACCGGTTCTCGTACGATCACCGAACTTAAGCATCGTCGGGCGCGGTCTGTACTTGGATGGGTGACCGTCTGGGCATGGTGTCTTTTTGCACTACATTTTTGTACTATACCTACTATAGCTAACAATTTATGTGGTGGTACGGAACCCTCAGTGCGTGAGCCCGACTCGCAGTGGGCCGCTTTTATTTTGAATTTTATATAACAAAACACTCGCAGACGCCATGTCTATTCATCACGTCAAGATCTCAAACTATCCATGTCAACAGTACTAAACTGCGAACTTTCAAACAAAGCGGTTTGTTTTCACAATCGTGACGTCACTCACTCTAATTGGCGTTTCACTTACCATAGTGAATTGCTGTAGTTATATGATTATTAACGGGATATTCACCGTGATAAGGTTGTGGATGGAGCCCCCGATTTCTCGAGAAGATTCCCGTGAATGTGAACATGGTGGATGTAACTGCGCTGAAATATCTGGAGCTCCAACCATAACCTAACTAGGGACCGTCCATTAATCACGTGAGGCTTGAAAAGGGGGAGGGGGTAAAAAAAAAAAAAAAAAAAAAACATTACGTGATTAATGGACAGTCCGTTACGGTAAATATCCAGTTAATAATCACGTTACTGTAGTGAACAACCTCAATAGTTTAAAAGTGTTTTGAATCGCTGTATTTTACCAAAATATTTATTAATCTCAAAAGAACAAAAAAAATACACAAAATATTTCCAAACCATTATTTAAAATCATAATTCCAGATAATTCTAGTTTTAGGGTTCCGTACCCAAAGAGTAAAAACGGGACCCTATTACTAAGCCTACGATGTCTGTCCGTCTGTCTGTACCTTTAAATGGCTGTATTTTTCGAACCGTACAACATACAACAAACGTATTTTTTTACGTATTTTTGTATAAGCTCTAATGTAAAAACGGTAATTCGTAAAGCGTCAAACTTGGTATGATTATATTACACACTCTAAAGTATCATCATCATCATCATCAGCCAGAAGACGTCCACTGCTGAACATAGGCCTCCCCCTTTAACCTCCACACTGAACGACAGCCTGCCTTTTGCATCCACTGGATGCCAGCGACTCTCACTATGTCGTCGGTCCATCTAGTGGGTGGCCTACCTACGCTGCGTCTTCCGGTTCGTGGTCTCCACTCAAGAACCTTTCTCTAAAGTATAACAACAAATAATAAATAGGTACATGCCAAGTGCGAGTCGGTGACAAGTTTCTGTTCAATAGCAAGTCATAAACTGGTATCGTTATTGAATTTTGTAGTGGTACGGAGCCCGACTCGCACTTGGCCAGTATATTTTTAATCATTGTCAGCACGACTATTGTTAACAAATAAGGAATACAGAGTTAATTAGTGTTGATTCGGTATTTGGACCCGGGTATGTCCTAAAAGCATCCTAGTGTATGTCGCAGCGTAGGTAGGCCTCCCACTAGATGGACCGACGACATAGTGAGAGTCGCTGGCATCCAGTGGATGCAAAAGGCAGGCTGTCGTTCAGTGTGGAGGTTAAAGGGGGAGGCCTATGTTCAGCAGTGGACGTCTTCTGGCTGATGATGATGATGATGATGATGTCCTAAAACTGCGACCAGAACCACCGAAGGATGGGCAGCAGCGTCCTATTAGTACACGGTGAACGTACTGCGATCCCCAAGCCGCCTGCCAAGCGTGGGGATTATGGCAACACCCCTCTTTAAGAGGGAGGCCTTCGTCCAGCAGTGGACGTTTGATGGCTGCTGATGTGTGTGATGTGATTCGGTATTTACTGTTACCTGTGGGTACTATTCGATGCCGACAAACCATTAAGTTGATGGAATACAATATCCATTAAATAGCATTGACTGATGTAATGATGGACATGGATATTAATAGGAACTACTGGTCATCAATTTGAATTTATACCCGTCATATAACGTTTCTAATATCGTAACTAACTGCACTTCTTCATGACTACGCAATTAGTTTAGTATACATCTGCCATCGATCGGGATTAGGTCAAAACTTTCCAATAACCGAGTTCCAAAAACAGGCGTAGTTACTTTTTTTTTTATGCCATAGGTGGCAAACAAGCAGACGGGCTGCCTGATGGAAAGCAGTCACCGTCGCCTATGGATACTTGTAACACCCGAGGCATCACAAATACGTTGCCGACTCTTTAGAACTCGATTAACTCGCCTTTTGAAGAACCCCATGTTGTAACTTAAATAATAAATATAATGATATATGTCGGGGGACACCCGGTAACAGCATGTTTTTTTGCAGCTGTGACGTCATCAGTGCTGATAATCTATTTCCATAGCTGGATTCTACCATAGCAGATAAAACCTTAACTGATAGGAATACTCTCTTCTAAGCGACTTTCTAGTTTTTAGGCTGTACCAAACTGACTTATTCACGGGGTAGGTAATAGAAACACGTCTAAGTTCTGATCATGAATAATTGTAGATCCTTTATTCTGCATAGACCCTAAGAAGGTGCTCTATGCTAATGTAAATTTACCGCCACGTTCGTAAAACCCTAGACGCTTATAGAAGAAGGGCAAGAAACTACAGCGCCATCACATTATCACAATTATTACAGAATAACACTTTTCATAACACCTATCGTTGTTGAGTAATAAATAGAAGTTAACAAAATAGTAACAGCACACTAAGTGCATCGGATAACGCTTCAAGCAAGACTGCCTATTTCTGCACTTTGTAATGTGCTCGTTGAATGTCTAAAACATAATGGGCCGGGCTTCACAACAGCTCGCCATTTTATAACAAAGATAGCGTCGTGTCGAGTCATTGCGAAGTCACAACACTTATTCATTAGAGATCTACAAATAGCCTACTTTACAGTAGTTTATAACTTGTTAAATAATCTTAACAATTTACAGAACTTAGCTCTTAACACTTAATCAATTTTACTTAAGCTGAACATTTAAACAATCGAAACAAGGCGCCATGTTTTCCGTTTTGCAAATCGAATATCAAATCAGCTGTCTTCCAATGTAATCATTAACTAATGATTTTAAACCTAATGTTTATCGCTTACAAATCAAGACATGAATTTAGCGATAGATAACTTTACATTTAACTAAAGATTAAATAGTCTCGTGTCATTGTTTGCTGTCCGGAAAGACAACAAAACATATTTTTACATTTTAGTTTTCCGAAGGTAGTTTTAACACTTAAATAAGTAAACTAGTTACATCAATCAGTTTGTAAACCTTTCTAGTCTTCATTTTAACGGACACTGTTGAATTCGACGTTATTATTTAGAAGCTAATTTAGAGACAATAAATCATTGTTATCACATTGCAATTACTAATCAAAGTAAACATACTTGAAGCAACTATCGGATCTAGTCAAAGAGCACTTATTTACACTTTATTGTGGATTTCAAGATTTGAATTGAACACAACACAATTGTATTTAACATTAGGGTTTAACATAATTTAAGGTGACAATATGATCATAATCAAAAATAAGCCTTAAAACTAGATTTTGTGCTCGTGACTCGGTGACGAAGTTACACGAAGGTGTCCGACGTCACCCGATTCCTACTCGCGGCGACACGGCCATTCTGAAAGGCGACGCGCGCTCTGTGTCGCTCCTAGTGTGCTGTTGTAACTGAAATAAAGAGACGAGGAGAGAGTATTTTGAGGCTAGGTACTTCTACAGTACTCGTAAGCCTATGATTTAGAATTGAAATTTCTGGCAGTTGATGAACTGAATTTCTAATTATTATTCAGTGCTTTTCCATGCTGTATGACAAGTAATAATAATTGGATGTGTACTGCCAGTACAGGTAATAACTGCTCATTCCACATGACAACAGTTTAAAAAGTCTACGAGAATTATAATTTTAGGTACAGCTCATTCCACATGACAACAGTACGTTAAATGCTAAGTAGATAGTTGTGTGATGTGTAGATATGTAGGGAAGGATGGGTTGGTGATAGGTCGATGCTGTGCAAACAGAGGTTCTAAGGGATTTTAGGAAAGGCCGATGCTGTGCTCTAGGCGGCCATACTACGCCGCGGACACAGGGGATTGGATAGGACTTGTTTTGGCCATTGACGGTCCCCCACGTACCGTCAATGTGCATCTTTTTATCGAATTATTTTATTTTATTGAAACAGTCATAAGTCATAGGTCATTATAGTCAAGTCTTTACAAATATTTGGATTGGATATGGGTAGGTTAGTGAAAGTTGATGCTGTACAAGACAGAGGCTCTAAAGGATTTTAAGAGAGGCCGATGCTGTGCTCTAGGCGGCCATACTACGCCGCGGACACAGGGGATTAGACAGGATTTGTTTAGCAATTGACGGTACCACACGTACCGCCAATGTGCATTTTTATTTTTTGCTGTATTGGACTACTCCACGCGCCAATACGTATTAATAATTCGATTTGAGAGCTATATTGGTCTACTCCACGCGCCAATATGCTGTGTAAACGTGTGTGTGTGTGAGAGAGAGAAAGTGTGTTTCTATGTATGATTCATGTTGTAGAACAGAATGAAAGGTGCTCACCAAGAATATTATGGTAGTGATGCGCGATGAGTTTTTTTTTTACTGTGGCGTTGACGTCACCATCAGTGACGTCAGCCGCTTGTAGCGCCGACGACGTGTATTGTGTTGGCGTGGCGCGAGTGATGCCAGACGGACCAGCTTGCTGGTCGTCTCGAGGCGACACGGCCGCCTGGGCAGCTTCTCCTGGTTGAAGGGCGCACCGCAGCTGACCGTGCGCTACCTTACGGGGCCGCCCTGATGGTGACCCATTACCTTCTTGACTAGGTAGTGGTCGTTTTCCAATACTCTGTGAACTTCATAAGGCACGCTAAATTTCAAATCAAGATATAGTTGAATCTCACTTTATCTTCTGCAAATAACTCGGAGATTCTTTTTTGTACATATGCCGATCCAAAGCATCAACATCGACTGATGCGTTATCTAAATATACTAACTGCAGGAGTTCCGGTGGCACGCAGTTTTGGCGTCGGGTCAGCAGTGTAAATGGCGCAGTACCTGTTATTCTGTGTGCCGTGCAGTTCAGGGCGAGTTGTAGGTAGTCTAGCGCTGTGTGCCATTCACGAGTCTCGTAGTTCTTTATCACGACAAGACCGTTTTTCAGCGTTGACATAACTCGCTCTACTTGTCCGATTGCCCTGCTTCCACCTGGGAATATGACATGTAACTTGATACCAAACCTGTCACAGAAGCTTTTGTATTCGCCCAAAAACTCGCGCCCACCATCCACGATGATCTGCCTCCGATTTGGGTCACTCTGTTTGTAATTTAGAACATTACCTTCAAGAACATTTTAGAGACATCATTTCCGTTGTGTAGGTAGTCTATAATCAGGGGCAGATGGTATGTGCACCGTTGGTCTATGTTGAGGTTATAATTATGTCATGGTATTGATTGTAAATTGATCTAGATTCCGGCTGAAAAATTCTACATGCTGCATCCGCTCGCCCTTCCTGTACTCAATATTGAACTCAAAGTTTGACTATGGTACCTACTTTCAGTTTCCGTGGTAAGCATGCTGAAGTGAGTGATCACGTACTGTTAGCCGTCGATAATTTGAACAAGAATTTCATCAAAACTGATGCTACACTCATTGCATTTATCCGCGCAGTTATTTGTACTATCTGCGTTTAGTAGTAGCCTTAGTGCACGATTTATGCATTTTTAGTACACTGAAGGTGCATTACGGAGACCAAATAGCATCATGAGATATACTCGTATAACCCATTGGGTGGAACAAAAGCCATATTTTTAATACTGTACTCGGAAATTAATATTTGATGGAACCCGGAAGCCATATAGAGGGTAGAATAGAACTGTCCGCCTGCCAGCTAGTCAATCTGATCCGCGATCAACGCAAGCGGAAAATGGTCTCGTATAGTGTTAGAATTTAGCTCCCGATAATGTACACACATGCGATAATCTTCATTTTTCTTCTTCACTAAAATGATCCAACTTGAAAACGGAGATTTATTTTCGCGGACAATATTATTCGATTACCTTCCTGGCGATTTTTTTTAAACTTTATCGCATTCAACTAGGCTCAATCTTTCGCTCAACAATTTGTCAGGGTTTTTTTTTTTTTTTAAATCTAATTTCTAGTTCACTTATGTTGACGCGAGACTGCAAAACAACGGGTAAAAAAAAACATAAGAATATTTGTTAGGCAAAATCATCAGTTCGTCAATGTCAAAATTGTTCGTCAGGTCGTAGTTAATATTTTTAAATAGATGGCTATTCGATTACACGTGCATGACACGAGTTTGAAACATTTAAGTTTGACTATTTTTTGTCACTACAACACAGACTGGTCTCGTGAAGCAAGTTTGCTTGCACCAATCAAAGCGTCTGACGTCATTTCATAATCTGGAAGGACATAAAACAAGATCTCAATGTTTATGCCGTCAACGAAGCAAACTGCTGTGAGGGTACTTGTGGAAACCACTGGGAAATTACCTATTCCACGCAGATAATTAACTCAACTGATTTCCACGCACGTATCACAGCATTCAGCGCCGCTTTCAAAGACGGTATCTAAAATTTCCTTACCGACGCAAAAACGCATTTTATGCAAGCTAGAATACCTATCGCTAGATAGTGAATTTACATTAAAAACTACCCGTTTTTCTAGACGATAGCAAGTGTCAAAATGTGTGACCTGGTTTTGAGCAGAACGAACAAAATGTTTTACTCTTTGGCCTTGGTAACGTCGTGGATGACGTCATGGAACTTTTATCAATTGGTTGAACATTCGAATCGTTTCTACTGCGACGAATATCGAAAGTATGACAGTTTATTTTACAAAAATTGCTGTTCCGGCTATATAGTTTTGGACTTATTAGAGGCGGTTGACTAGTTCTTCTTTGATTCGGGCGTTTAACGTGAATGGCAGAGGCAACAGATATCTGTTCAGCCACTGAGGTAGCTCTGGCATTCATTCGTTCAATGCGGAGACGTTTGTCACTCACCGTTCGAATCATCGCCTCCACAGCGTCACCTGTGTCACTATTGTAGAGCTTATCTTTCGTCACGCGTCTCCACAGCAGCCACGATTGGAACAGGAACACTGCAACGTCCTTGGAAAAATCGTAGGAATGTTCTCCAAACCGGAATACGTATGTCCCACAAGTAACGATTTTCTGGTTCAAATGTAGTGACTGTTTTCTCGTAGCTCCTCCCTGGTCGATGTAGTAACTAGCCAATTATCGACCAGTTTTATTAATTTTTTTTTTTTTTGCATTCAGGTTTCTTCATCTAGATATCATAATTAGTGAGGTTATTAGTACTTACGTTTAGCCGTTACACTACTCGTCAATTCCAAAATTTGCTATCCGGGTCGTATGAAGGTAGAAACATGTCCGTCATCTTCACTTTATCGAATGACTTCTGTCGTGTTAAAAGCCGCTCGCTCATATTTTGCATCATTACCATCATACGTGAGAAAAATTCTGGTCGTACATTACCAGACTGTAGCAACAGCGGAGGTGGTGCCGGCATCGGGTCCGCTGCAGGGTCGCTCGTCGTTAAGCATGCCGTAGACATGTCTGAACTTGTTGAAGCGCCAGGCGCTGATCGGTTTGGATCGGGAGCATCCATCCAAGAGCCCTGTCGCTGCTCTCGTGGGTGTGATCAGGATAATCTGAAACATAATGAACGGACAGAGAGGGATCTTTGGAATCTATCCCACTTCTGATGTCGGGGGACACCCGGTAACAGCATGTTTTTTTGCAGCTGTGACGTCATCAGTGCTGATAATCTATTTCCATAGCTGGATTCTACCATAGCAGATAAAACCTTAACTGATAGGAATACTCTCTTCTAAGCGACTTTCTAGTTTTTAGGCTGTACCAAACTGACTTATTCACGGGGTAGGTAATAGAAACACGTCTAAGTTCTGATCATGAATAATTGTAGATCCTTTATTCTGCATAGACCCTAAGAAGGTGCTCTATGCTAATGTAAATTTACCGCCACGTTCGTAAAACCCTAGACGCTTATAGAAGAAGGGCAAGAAACTACAGCGCCATCACATTATCACAATTATTACAGAATAACACTTTTCATAACACCTATCGTTGTTGAGTAATAAATAGAAGTTAACAAAATAGTAACAGCACACTAAGTGCATCGGATAACGCTTCAAGCAAGACTGCCTATTTCTGCACTTTGTAATGTGCTCGTTGAATGTCTAAAACATAATGGGCCGGGCTTCACAACAGCTCGCCATTTTATAACAAAGATAGCGTCGTGTCGAGTCATTGCGAAGTCACAACACTTATTCATTAGAGATCTACAAATAGCCTACTTTACAGTAGTTTATAACTTGTTAAATAATCTTAACAATTTACAGAACTTAGCTCTTAACACTTAATCAATTTTACTTAAGCTGAACATTTAAACAATCGAAACAAGGCGCCATGTTTTCCGTTTTGCAAATCGAATATCAAATCAGCTGTCTTCCAATGTAATCATTAACTAATGATTTTAAACCTAATGTTTATCGCTTACAAATCAAGACATGAATTTAGCGATAGATAACTTTACATTTAACTAAAGATTAAATAGTCTCGTGTCATTGTTTGCTGTCCGGAAAGACAACAAAACATATTTTTACATTTTAGTTTTCCGAAGGTAGTTTTAACACTTAAATAAGTAAACTAGTTACATCAATCAGTTTGTAAACCTTTCTAGTCTTCATTTTAACGGACACTGTTGAATTCGACGTTATTATTTAGAAGCTAATTTAGAGACAATAAATCATTGTTATCACATTGCAATTACTAATCAAAGTAAACATACTTGAAGCAACTATCGGATCTAGTCAAAGAGCACTTATTTACACTTTATTGTGGATTTCAAGATTTGAATTGAACACAACACAATTGTATTTAACATTAGGGTTTAACATAATTTAAGGTGACAATATGATCATAATCAAAAATAAGCCTTAAAACTAGATTTTGTGCTCGTGACTCGGTGACGAAGTTACACGAAGGTGTCCGACGTCACCCGATTCCTACTCGCGGCGACATATAATATACATTATATAATATTCCACTTTTATTGTGCGAACTGCTAGACTGTAGAATGCGCTGCCTGAATGGGTGTTCCCCGATAGATACAATCTGGGTGTCTTTCTAGGTTTCTTCTAGGCAAGCGTGCTCCACCGTAGACCGCATCATCGCTTAACATCAGGCGAGTTGGCGGTCAAACGCAAGCCTATTATTTATATAAAAAAAAAAAGTGAATATTTCGACCAAAATAAAATGAATGGACGGGCCCTAACCATTGAACTTGCTCAGTAAAAACGAGTCATAACCGACGGACATATACTTCGACACTTAATTATAAAACTGTACAGTATATTTGTTACAAAAAAACCAGCTTTATTTGTGTATTTACACTTCGGGAAAGCATACGAATGTATAATTTTGTCAGATGTTTCGTTATCATGTAACAATATTATAGACTCGTGTTGCACTTCCTACGGCTAGAGACCGACTGAAACGAAGTGAGTCCCGGCGCTCATTTAGTAATCTTCAAAAATGCGCTTCTACTGGGCCCGTCGATTCATTTTATTTTGGTTCAAGAATGTACCTAATGTAGTACCTAAATTTTACAGGATCATCCGATTATGATGCTTGAGATTACAATTTCGGTTTGTGTCATTAAATCTTTATTTATTGTTTGTCACCCAACTCAAACAAGTAATTTATGATATTGGCATTTTTATGCTAAAAAGAATTTAACAGCAGTAGGTATTTTTTACATATTTACTCATTAATCCAATTTGATAATGTGAGTTTTTGAATATGTAAACAGACAACGACTTCCTACCGCATAAACACCTGGCATCGGGTGAGCTGTTTCAATAATCACATTGGCACAAAATACCTATAAAAAATCTCCAATGACACGCAAAATCACACACACGCAAATGTCGTGACCTGGAACGGACCAATCAGCGTTCATTTTCCCACTCCTGCAGGCCTAGCATGGGCTGTGGATAAATAGTCTTTCTACCATTTTTATCCACGCCTAGACGCGACAAAGCTAGAATATGGATACGTTTGTCTTTTTCTCGCGGGATAAAAACGGTGGAAAGACAATTTGTCCACGGCCCGTGCTAGGCCTGCTTCCCACCTCGGAATGGCATATTGTTGTATTGCAAACAATTTTGATATGATCTACTTCCATCAAAAGAAGTGCAAGTGTTTAATGAGGAATGCGGGGCATCCCGTCTCGCACTAATGTATTCCTCGCCTATATATAGTAGGATATGAGCAAGATGATCATAATTTTCAGCACCGTTCTTTGGTTGCAGGGTAACAACCAGAGCGACCATAGTTCCGCATCCAAGGCCGACCTGGTGCAGAAGATCAAAGCTAAGCTGGCAGCGCAGGACCCGACCAAGGCGAAGGAGCTCGGAGGAGTGTTCCTTTTTAACATCATTAAAGGCACCAGCGTCTACTCCTGGAGTAAGTGGTCTTTTAAAACGCCTTAATATTAGCTTCACTTGTAACTAATTAATAGGCTTATAAGCCTATGTGATAATCTCCTAACGGCTGAACAGAATTTTTTAATCATAACTATGAAAACTCTCGATTAAGCCAAAAAAAGAAACTAAATCAGAATTGGTTAAGCAGTTTGGGAGCTACGATGGACGGACAGACATACAGACACACATAAAATTTATAACACTCTTATTTTTACGTCAGGGGTTAAAAATATCCAAACACTAAACGCTGCTTAGATGGAAAAGCACCTCAGCACTGGATCTCCCCATCTTGACAAAAAACATATTATCCGGACCAGGGGCTTTACGCCCAACTCCTTACGCGGTTTCAAGTTAATGTTAAAACAGCGCAGTTCGGAAAATCACGCGAACTAATACGGTTTGCGGTCGGTTAACTTTTTTCATCGCCTAAACTGCAATAGCGTAAACTGAACAGCTAGGCGTAAGGCCCCAGGTTGATGAGAGAGTATGTTATTCATAAGTTTAATAAAGAAAGAAAATAAATTTTATTCGACACCTTTACAAAAACTTATATTATCTAAAGGACACAATCAGTGTAGAATGGGTCCGTCTCGGCATAAATGCTAAAAGTCAAGGACTATCAGCGCCGGTTTTCAGACGAACCCTTGAGTTTACACTTGCATTACACTTAACACAAATTAACATATATATATTTTTAGTTATCTATATGCAATTTAAACAAATAGGACATAGGAAACAGAAAAAAAAGTAGGACACAAAATAAGTATACAAAAGTTACAGTACTAAAATATATGGAAAAGGAACTGGAATGCTAAAGCTCGGTGTGAGTGCATTATAAATTATACTTAGTACCTATTGTTATACTTAGGTCCTAAATTAAGTACTGTTGTTTTTTTCAGCCCTAGACCTAAACAACGTGATGGTATACGAGGGAGAGCCAGAAGACGACCCCGACTGCACAGTGACCCTCAACGAGAACGTGTTCAAGCAACTGGTGCTGGGCAAGGAAGAGGCGAGAATGATCATGCAAGCCGGCCGGTGTTCGGTCACTGGCGACATAATGCGGGCGATGAAACTCGAACCTTATGTTAAGATAGATTAGGTTCAAATTTGTTACTGATTGCATGATGACTAGACTTAGAGTTCAACTGGTGCAAGGCAAACGCGAGAGTGATCATACAAGCCGGCTGGTGCTCGGTCACTGGCGACACCATGCGGGCGATGAAAATTAAACCCTATGTTAAGATAGATTAGGTTAACATTTGTTAGTGAGTGCAAGATGACTGAATCACTTAGAGTTCAACTGGTGCAAGGAAAAGGCGAGAGTGATCATACAAGCCGGCCGGTGCTCGGTCACTGGCGACATCATGCGGGCGATGAAAATCAAACCCTATGTTAAGATATATTAGGTCAACATTTGTTACTGACTGCTTGATGACTGAATGACTTAGAATTCAACTGGTACAAGGAAAACGCGATAGTGATCATGCAAGCCGGCCGGCGATTGGTCACTGGCGACATCATGCGGGCGATGAAAATCAAACCCTATGTTAAGATAGATTAGGTTAACATTTGTTAGTGAGTGCAAGATGACTGAATCACTTAGAGTTCAACTGGTTCAAGGAAAACGCGAGAGTGATCATGCAAGCCGGCCGGTGCTCGGTCACTGGCGACATGCGGGCGATGAAAATCAAACCCTATGTTAAGATAGATTAGGTTAACATTTGTTAGTGAGTGCAAGATGACTGAATCACTTAGAGTTCAACTGGTTCAAGGAAAACGCGAGAGTAATCATACAAGCCGGCCGGTGCTCGGTCACTGGCGACATCATGCGAGCGATGAAACTCAAACCGTATGCTAAGATTAATAAGGTTGGTTCTATAAAAATGATAACTAAATAAGTCAATGTTCATACTGGTGGTAAGCAAGGAAGACCAGTCATCATGAAAGCCGGTCGATGCTCGGTCGCCATCATACGGACTATGACACTCGAACCTTCTGTATAAAAGCATAAAAGCCTTACTTAGAATATAGGTATATATATCACTAGCGATCCGCCCCGACTCCGCACGGGTATATTTATATAGCCTGTTAAAATAGCCTTTATTAATCAGCGATAATGTAGCATTCAAATTTGTAAAATAATTTTTAAAATAGGTCCAGTACTTTTTGAGCGAATTCGTTACAAACATATATACAAATCTTTCCTCTTTAAAATATTGTGTATAGATATAGTTGTATAGATTAACAAATCTTTTAATGTCAGGAAGTGATAAAATTGTAAAAAAATTAAACATAGGCATTGCATGATGAAAGTTCATATTGTGAAAACTTAATGAAGAAGTAGACCACATTCTAGAGAACTTCTTTAAAATGTGGTCACGTAAAATATATATAATAAATACATAGATGACAATGACGCTTTCTTAAGCTAGGCTGATTCATTAAGTTTAATTTTGTATTTAATTACCCATCTTTCTTTTTAGGGCAATTTTGGTCCAGTCCTTCAAGTAAGAGTCCAGTTTGTTACTAGATCTCTACCTATATTATTCGCCTTAGTATAATTAGTGTTTCAACCACTTTATTTACTATACCGCTTAACAACTGGTCTATTCCACTTTGATCACCTGGGGCATTTCGCCTAACTCCTAACCCGGTCTCAAACTAACTTTAAAACAGCGCAGTTCGGAAACAGAAAAGAGAAGTAAATAGAACGGAACTGAGAAGGAAAATCTGTCGCCAGGCATTATGACAGAACCTTTATTGAACATTCTTATTTATGTCAACGTGAACTCCGCATCCAAAGAACCGAACTTACCTTTTTGGGTTAGGTCTCAAAGTTCTTTGTCCGCATCACAGTTGCTAACAGATTTTGAATGACTGACGCTTCGTTTATATGGGTGCAACTGGCTACAACACATTTCTTACATAAAAGCCTTGACAGCCGTTTTAATTTAAACAAAAAAAAAACTTTTCTTTGTTCGCACCCTCCATGTTACCTTACCATATCTCCCTTGTTTATCTGATCTAAGAGAGATACTTACTTAGCTATGACTAAGCAAGTAGTCAGTTAAAAAGAAATTAAAGCCTTATACGAGTTAACTATCGTGATCAGCTTGCGTCGCCATACCGGTTCGCGAACGGTACTCGGGTTCATTGGCAGCGGTCGCCCGCCTGACATTATAAATAAAAATAATAATTTATTTTGATGGTCTAGTTATAGATGATCGCATTTTTTCCCCAAGTTTTTAATTAGAACTACCGTTTGACAGCTTTCTTCTTATTACCTTTTCACAACTCAACGAAAGAAAAGATAAAAAAAGAAAAGAAATAGAAGCGTAGGACGTCCACCCACGAGATGGACAAACGACCTAAAAGAGACCGCAGGGAAACGCTGGATGCAGGCCGATTCCAACCGGCCCTTTTAGAGATCGATGGGGGAGGCCTATGTCCAGCAGCGGACGTCCTACGGCTGAAATGATGATGAAAGAAATAGTGGTCACTGGTAACGACTAAGATTAGTTTTGGTACAGTGTACACTATTTCCTTTTATTCCTTTTTTCCTTTCCTAGTGTGCAAAAGGTAAGTATAATCCTGAGGACGTCTACTACATTTACTAGTGTACTTTGTATAGTGTTCACTAGTAAAACTTAGAAATAGTGTAGGTATAGGGTACAATATCTCTTTTCTATCCTTATTTCCCTTCCTAATGTATAATTGTATAACCTTGAGGACTTCTACTACATTTACTAGTGTACTTTGTACAGTGTTCACTAGTAAAACTTAGAAATAGTGTAGGTATAGGGTACAATATCTCTTTTCTATCCTTATTTCCCTTCCTAATTTATAATTGTATAACCCTGAGGACTTCTACTACATTTACTAGTGTACTTTGTACAGTGTTCACTAGTAAAACTTAGAAATATTGTAGGTATAGGGTACAATATCTCTTTTCTATCCTTATTTCCCTTCCTAATGTATAATTGTATAACCCTGAGGACTTCTACTACATTTACTAGTGTACTTTGTATAGTGTTCACTAGTAAAACTTAGAAATAGTGTAGGTATAGGGTACAATATCTCTTTTCTATCCTTATTTCCCTTCCTAATGTATAATTGTATAACCCTGAGGACTTCCACTACATTTACTAGTGTACTTTGTATAGTGTTCACTAGTAAAGCTTAGAAATAGTGTAAATACTGGATACACTTTTTTCCTTTCCATCCTTATTTCCATTCCTAATGTATAAGTGTATAACCCTGAGGACATCTACTACTTTTTGTAGTTACTTTTTAAATTTTTCACTAGAAAAGACTAAGAAATAGTGTCGGTACAATGTACACACTGTACACAGCAAAGATAATTATAACCACTCGTCATTGGTACGCAGTGTACAGTGACACGCAATTTTTTTGTTTCCTTATTTCCTTTCCTATAGTAGGTACAAGCCCTGAGGACTTGTAATACTTTTACTAAGACACTTTTTTAAGAGTTTCTTATACCAAATTTGACGGTTTTAAATCAATTTTATTCAGTTAAATTACAATATTTGAGCTGGAAAAAAATACATGTCACAGATACATCTGTGTTTGAGTTTATTATTTGATTCAAAATATGATGGAATAAACTTTCCTAGATCAAAAATAAATTATGCCGCAAAATTATCTGAAAACTGGCAAATCATGGCAAAACTGTAGGACGTAACTAAAATAGTTTTACACTTCATCAACACAACGTTTCTACCTGAACTATTGTATATTTATTCGCCTATAAATAGGACGAAATACTTGATTTTTGTCTCGTAGATAGCGCTACATGAAAAACTCTTTAGTTTCTAAAAAACCTCGGGACTGGGACTGGACTTTTACCACTAAGACGGTTCTCCTAATCGATACCAAAAAAGAAACAATTTTCCTGCCAACATCTAATTACTTGTCATAACCAGTTTCTAAAACACTAACGAATTAGGTTCTCTAGTTACCTGAGAAGTAGTTAGATCATAACCAGTCCTTTGATCAGAGAAGGGCTAATTGTAGAAGCTAAGGACGCCGTCTTAGCCCTTCAACTTAAATGCACTTGAAGTATAGGCGCAAAGAAAAACTGTATCTATTTTTGTAATATAAAAAAATTATCAACCAATCTACTAATGTATACTGACTAACAACATACTTATAACAAAAATACAAAAACAATTTAAGCATTGCCAATGTTTTGTCATTTGGCTCTATAACTAGTTAAATATAAAATAGCGGATGCAAGTGTGACAAAATTAAGACGCGAAATTGTTATACAACCAGTTTTTAAACCGGCATTTATGCAGAAAAACTAAAAACAGCTAGTAAAACCGAGGGGCAAGGGCGAAAACATGCCACTCTACCAGCTTTACCTACTCAAATTTCGGAAATACGGAAAAAAATAATATAAATAATATAAAAATAAAGGGTTAAAACGCAGCGCTATATGCGATTGTTACTAAACCAGCTCGGCTACAATTCACTATAGATGTGAGAAGGATGTCGGAAAGCTCGCTATTTGCTGCAAGATGCTCAAAGGATTGGGCGACTCCTTGCATCTGCAAAACTTATTGTGCACTTTGTTCGTGCCAGACGAACCCTGGTTTCCAGCTAAAAAGCGTTGGAAAATGCCCAAGTTTTTCCACGTGGATCACAGCCGCACTGTGGCGTGCTCCATGTCTCCATTGATCCGCTCCCGCCGCCAATTCAATATAGTTTCAATGTACACTTCAAATTATATTATTTGTGACTGTAACGAAAGTGTTTTTTGACTTATTGTGAAAACTTAACTGACCAATGGGACAGGATCAAAAAAGCCGATGACTTTAATGACATACATGTTGACATATTTTTACAGCAACTTGTATTTATGATATTAGTTCTTTTAGTTTTATTTCTATTTTTATTAGAAAATCGATTTTAGCTAAACAGTTTGTAAGATAAATGTTAGTTGAATTTACATATTTTTATCTCAATAAATAATTTGAATTTGAATAGATTTATTCTGGAAAACGCGGAAAATTAAAAAAGCCAGATATAACGAGGCAGGAAATTGTTAAACGTGTTCTATTTTATTATAGAAACTGGCGTGGTTTTCACACATTTTATTTATATACCATACGACCATTTACAATAATTATTTGTTTTAGACCACCTAATGCGGTTCAAACTATAGTCGGAGTGACCCGACGTAATATAAATCCCGTGTAATATAAATAAAACGTGTTCTATCATTGTTAAGAAAAAAATTGAACTTGGGATAAACCTTCTGCATGCGACTGTACCGGTAAGTCCACCTGCCTAAGCCGTAAGTGGCATTTATTTATAATATTATTTAGTCCGCAACCATCGGCATTGCAACACATCAGTTTATTCGAGATATTCGCACAAACAGATAGGCTCTACTGTTTTTGATAGTGTTTGTTGATAAAAGATGGATAAATCAGTAATTGTTTTTCTTGTTTTGGGTGCATGTCTCGCTGCTGCTAGTGGTAAGTTTTAGTCTTTACAAATAATTACTTATTTTTAGTTGGTCAATAAATTTTCTTTAATATTACAGTTAGGTTTGTTACTTTATATCGTATTAAGTTGAAAAAACAAACGATTCATTCAAATATTATGTAAAAGTTACCTACATTCGAAAATATTTTGTCGGTAATTTTAGTCTTAACCTAAATATTTTTTCCATAACTTTTACTTTTATAATTCGTAAGGTTTCTAATTAAATTTAACAAGTAATATTTTTAAATAGAGTTCCACGAAAAGGGTGTACTAAGCCGAAAGGGGTCCATAATATTTATTATTTTATTGATCGACGATCCTGTTTCGTAAATTCTTTCCATCCAATGTTTTTTTTTTCTTATTTGGGTAATTTTTTCACACCCGGTCATCTGACCCCAAACTAAGCAAAGCTTGTGATATGACTGCCAGAGACTGATATACATACATATATAGTTTTAAATACATACTTAAACAGATATTAACAACCAGATATAGAACAAACACAAATGTTTATCACATAAATAATTGTCCTAGGTGGGAATCGAACCCACGCCCCCAAGCTCAGAAGGTAGGTTCACTACCAACTGGACCATCGGGCTATCTTAGAGTTGCCTGAAAGAGATCGCTTTTAGCGATAAGGCCGCCACTTGTGGCACTAGCTCGTAAGGGTTTTCATTCTGTTTGTAATTTTCATTTCTGGTGTACACAATAGAGAGTTTATATCTATCTAAACCTGAAATTACAAAAAAATATCAAATGTTCCATAGAAAACGGTAGCTGTTCCATACATTTTGTCGAGTCAGTCGAGTGTAAATAGCCCGTTTTCTAAGGAACAGCACATTTTTTCGTGATTTCAGGTATTACAGATTACGTACCCCTTTCGACTTAGTATATTATTTCCTTATAACTCTCTATAGATAGAAGCTTATAGTTCTACACGCTTAAGTATAACTAGATACCTATATTCGTAGGCTTCGACCAAAATAAAATGAATGGACGGGCCCAGAAGGAGCGCATTTTTGAAGATTACAAAATGAGCGCCGGATCTCACTTCGTGAGTCGCTCTCTAGCCGTACGAAGTGCGATACAAGACTATTGTTACATGATAACGAAACATCTGACAAAATTATGCCTTCGTGTGCTTTCCCGAAGTGTAAAAACAAAACAAAAAACCGCTATCTATTCTTTTTGTAACAGATGTACTGTACATGGTTATAATTAGGCGTTGAAGTATATGTTCAACTGTTTTGACTCGTTTTTACTGAGCAAGTTCAATAATTAAGGCCCGTCGTTTAATTATATTTTGGTCGATGTTCGGAGGTATATCAATAAAATTATTTAATTTACACATTTAAACTCGCACTTTTATGTTTTGGCGACGAAATTAAGACATCTTTTGTTTTATTAGGTGTAGAGGTGTTTACAAATTACGAAATAAGCCGAAATAAGCTAGGGGGTGGTAAGTCCAGAAATTGCCTATCATTTACTATAACTACCACTTCGAATGATCATCGGGATTTGTTACATTACCACATGCCAAATCATCTCATACTTCACTACACAATTCATCATCATCAGCCAGAAGACGTCCACTGCTGAACATAGGCCTCCCTTTTTAACCTCCACACTGAACGATAGCCTTTTGCATCCACTGGATGCCCGCGACTCTCACAATGTCGTCGGACCATATAGTGGGAGGCCTCCCTACGCTGTGTCTTCCGGTTCGTGGTCTCCACTCCAGATCCTTTTTCCCCATCGGTTATCGGTTCTTCAAGCGATGTGGCCTGCCCATTGCCACTTCAACTTGCAAATTTTAACAGCTATGTCGGTGACTTTGACTGGTTCTTTGGCGAATATCGCGATTTTATCGCGCAAAGAAACTCCGAGCATAGCTCTCTCCATTGCCCGCTGACTACACAATTATGGCCCATCAATGTTTCATGCCATTTGAATAGGTTTTCATTTTGATCTGCGTGGACGCAGCTAGATAGAGTCTGTACGTAGGGATTGCCTACTATCTATCTTCTATATATTGTTGTATATAAAAGCGAAATGCATCTACTGACTCACTCATCGCGAAATCTCGAAAACCACTTGGCCTACGAAGCTGAAATTTGGCAGGTAGATTCCTTATGGGGCGTAGAGCGTCGCGTCCGCTAAGAAAGGATTTCGCGAAAGGGCCGAATTAGGGAGGACAAAAGGGGTTGAAAGTTTAAATGAAAATCTGAAAATCTACACATACAAAATCGCGGGCAACAGCTAGTTTATCTATAAAAAAGGGGTTGTCTGTAAAGTCGGTTTACCGACGATAATTTTACGTGATAACGCTTAGGCCAATCGTGCCTCTCTATCGCTTGTTCTGCGCTCTCGCTTGCACGCATGGCTCAGGTGGAACGTGACAATTTTTCGTGCGTGCAGCCGGCGTTCATTAATTACGCTTAAGATTTATAAGACGTTATCACTTAAAAAATATGATAAAAGACTTTTGAAAATTTGCATGTGCATTTTAAGCTTTTATTTAACTTGCCCTGTTAATAAGCGTAGGACAAATCTTGCAACTAAATTAGACCTTAGCCTAAACTGATTAAGCGGAAATTTGTCATACTTATGAAACGGTGACAATACAAGTTATAGTACCATCGAGCTCAATATTATTCAAATTCAAAATATTTATTTGTCAGAACATGGTAGGTAGGTACACAAACATAATATAAAGTAGTAAACATAGTCGTAAGAATGGAGACGTATCTAATGTCCTTGCCTGTTACAGCATACAAATGTTGGTGTTTGAATATATATTTTCATTAGTTTTTGTTAAAGTTAAAAAAAAAACTATTAAAAATTATATTGTTAAAATCATAATATATTTTGGTTTAGTTGTATGGGACGAAAATATTAATTTTCGTCTGTGGTGATACCAAAAACAAACAGTATATTGCGTAGGTACTTTATTTTTGTTGAACAGTAGACAGCTAGACAGTATTATAGAGAGTGATGCTGCAATGTTATGCTGTACACTGTAGCATATTACATTCAATAATATGCACTAGGCCTGCATGGTGGAGGGCCCGCTTTTTCTATCTCTCTCTCTCTCTCTCTCTCTCTCTCTCTCTAAAGAAGTCTGTGTCTAGCTTATCATGATAATGATGATGACATTTGTTTGCGTTTATGAAAGTGGATCTTCAGGTATCTAGAACTCCTTGTCAAACCCGTAGCTGCGAGCTGGTTATTATATGCAAAACACCTAATTAGATGACCGTTAAACAGTTCAAGAGCAGTCCGGTTTTCGCTTGAAAACTAGTTCAAACAGCTGTATTTCTATTAGAAATATTATCACGCTTATCTGACTGTTAGTTTTACATACTACACCATCATTTCAGCCGTAGGACGTGCTGGACATAGCCTAGGCCTCTCCCATCGATCTCCAAAAGGGCCGGTTGGAAGCGGCCTGCATCCAGCGTTTCCCTGCTGTCTCTTTTAGGTCGTCTGTACATCTTGTGGGTGGACGTTCTACGCTGCGCTTACCGATCCGTGGTCTGAATCTATATAAAGCCAGTGAAAATTATCTTGATCCAGATGCTTATTATATATCTTTATTTCAGATCCAAGATCCATAATAGTTAAACACATAAGAATATAAGTAGGCTAATATACCTAAGTACCTTTCATCGACCACATCATCATCATCATCATCATCAGCCAGAAGACGTCCACTGCTGAACATAGGCCTCCCCCTTTAACCTCCACACTGAACGACAACCTGCCTTTTGCATCCTCTGGATGCCCGCGACTCTCACAATGTCGTCGGTCCATCTAGTGGGAGGCCTCCCTACGCTGCGTCTTCCGGTTCGTGGTCTCCACTCCAGAACCTTTCTTCCCCATCGGTTATCGGTTCTTCGAGCGATGTGGCCTGCCCATTGCCACTTCAACTTGCAAATTTTAACAGCTATGTCGGTGACTCTGGTTCTTTGGCGAATATCCACGTTTCGGATTTTATCGCGCAAAGAAACTCCGAGCATAGCTCTCTCCATTGCCCGCTGTGTGACTCTGAGTTTTTCCAAAAGGCCAACAGTTAAGGACCACGTCTCAGTACCACATGTCATCACTGACAACACACACTGTCATCGACCACACCATAGTATATTTATTTATTTATTTACTACAATAAGTAGCAGGCAAGCGACCAGCCTGTCACTGTTGTACGGTTAAGTAGGTACGAGTATAATAATTATACTTTTAGATAAACCAGAACTGCCCTAGTTACTATGAGATAACCATCATTCTGGTCTACCTCAGATGATACTTACAAGGGAGATATGTAACATACAAATTATTATATCGTTATAAAAATATCTAAAAATATGTAAACGATAAAAAAAAATCGTTATAAAAATTTTAGGTACACGTTTTGGTAGCATTTGCAAGACGGTATATATTGGCCAATCTTGTCTATCCCGCCCTAATATTTTAGGCAGTTTAGACGGTTCTTACCGCTTATTGCTTTGGTCAGTTTGGCAAGCTTGGCAGGACGGGTCATAGAAGATGCGTTACTTACAAGGCAGATGTAATATTTAAACTTTCGCAATTTGAACACATGTTTTAAATGTGACTTTTGTGACTTTTGATGTGACTTTGACTTTTATGCGTGATAAGTCCCGATAAACATTTATAAACAATATTCCTTAGAACAATTTTATTGTGTTCAAATGTCTCTATGTTTCGCCCAGTTTTTTCATTAAACCGTAAAACGCAAAAACTGTAAGTAGGTACGGCTCACTTACTAATTTTCACGCACACTAAGTAACTTGCAGTGATTCCAATGAACTATAATTTTATTATAATGTCGGTCCCATCGGAAGACCAGCGCCGGTTGGTAGGGAGCGGCATCATGCTGAGCTGGGGCCGGTTTGTGGCAAAAATCCAACGTTATTTTAACTTTAAATAAATGTGTGGCTGTAATTTTGTGTGTTTTTAGGGTTCCATACCTCAAAAGGAAACCCTAATAGGACCACTTCGTTGTCCGTCTGTCTGTCCGTCTGGCAAGACCCTTTTTCTCAAGAATGCGTAAAAGTATCAAGTTGAAATTTATATTAAATAGGTACTAACTTGAACGTTGTAAACACCTGTTAAAGGTGCACATATCAGAACTGTATCAATTATAAATGAGTGTTATTTGTATTATTTAATACTAGCTGTTGCCCGCGACTTCGTACGCGTAGATTTTCATACAATATTTCAACCCCCTTTTGCCCCCCCTTAATTCAGCCCTTTCGCAAAATCCTTTCTGGGCGGACCTCTACACCCCGAAAGTAATCTACTTGCCAAATCTCATTTTCGTAGGTCAAGTGGTTTTCGAGATTTCGTGTTTAATGAGTGAATGTGTAGATGAGTAGATGAATTTCGCTTTTATATATATAGATATATAGATTTTCTAGAACTTTCTCGAATATTCTATATCGATTATAATTATTTTGCTGTCATTTTAGAATTTTCTAGATCATTCCAGAAATTTCTAGAACTTTCTCGAACATTCCAAATCGATTACAATAGTTTGTACTCATTTTAGAATTATGTCGATCATTCCAAAATTTCTTGAACTTTCTCGACCATTATAGATAGAGTAGGTATTTCCTTTCTAAAGGATGTCTTCAGATAGGCTATCTAAGTACCTACTCAACGTATACTACAAAGTGCGCTGCAAATCAATCGCCAGCTTAAGATGAGCCGTACGTTCAAAGCTTCCCGTACATTCCGGAGCTCAAGTTATTTGGACCTTATACTGAGGGTTTTGATGTGTGTAATTTCTGAACTACGAAATCGACGACCTTGAAATTTTTATGGGACGTTATTTAATATACCTCCTTTCTAACAAAAAAAAAATTAATGAAATCGGACGACGCGGTAATGAATTACAACTAAGTTCACATTTTGACTTTCATCCCCTCTCCCAAGGGAACCATGCAAAATTTCGGGATAAAAGGTATCCTATAACCTACCTCGTAGTATGAACTCAAATTATGCTAAGTTTCATTTGAATCCATTGAGTAGTTTCGGCGTGATGCGCGGCCCAGATACAGACAGACAGACAGATAGACAGACAGACAGACAAAAATGAAAAAAACTACAGTTTTGACTTCAGTATCGATTATAGAGTGCCGTAATTTTTTTTTTCCTAAATATCTTCAATGTACAGAATTGGACCTGTTACAGTTTTATTATAAGTATAGATGTGTACTGTTGGTGTTTCTGTATGAATTAAATAAATAAAATACTTGGGTCTACGATTTCTTTCGGTCGGATTCTTTCAATATTTCAACTTCAGTTAGTTTTTTTATTTTGGACTCCTACTCGTATTTGTCCAGTTTTTTTTTAAAATAGACATTTTCTTATGTCTTTATAATAGTAAAAAATTGGCGGCAAGGCCGTCACCATCTGGGTCATACCTACTAAAGGCATCAAGTCTGATTTAGGCCTAATGCGTTTATACCCGCCACAATAGCTTACCATTTCTCCCTTGTTTGTCTGATCTGAAAGGACTACACTAGCTTATTTATACTGTCGATCTACAAATAACTAAATAAATATTCGGGACCTTTTTGCACACACGGTCATCTGGCCCCAAACTAGGCAAACCTTGTGATATGGCTGCCAGAGACTGATATACATAGGTACACACATATTAAAAAAAAAACTTAAATAGATATTAACACCCAGATATAGAACAAACACAAATGTTCATCACATGAATGTTAGTCTTAGGTGGGAATCGAACACACGCCCCCAAGCTCAGAAGGCAGGTTCACTACGAACTAGACTAGACCAACAGGGAATCAGGCATAAACACAACGCGGCAAATTCACCTCTACACAAATGTTTACTTTACAATAACTTGAAACAAAATAAATTGTACCTCAGCATCACAGATCATAATCCTCATAAACAATGGCTAATTACCCTTAAAGAGGAAACATAGAGCAAGGTCGCGGCAAACGGTCGGAGAATCTCCCAAATTATTCTACTAATTATCCACTAAATACCTACTAGCCAAGATAATTACAGTCATAACAACATTTCGGTAGCTAGCGCAGTTTCCACAGATCTTTATGTTTCTTATTACATTTATTAACACGAAAAACTGTGTCTTAAGTATAATTAAGTAAGCTAGTATTGCTCGCTCGCTTCCCATTTCTGATTATATCAGTCAAATGAATTAATTATGAGGAATTATGTCAAAAGATCAAGTTCTCGGGCGGATGGTTCGAAGATAATAATCTACGGCAAAAAGAGCTCTATTCTCATGTTACGTATGGTCGAGTGATTTCAATGTTCTGTTGTAAAGTTGTCTGAATATCAAAGCGAAGGCTTAATTTATAGAACCCTAATAAACTAAATACACGACTCGTACTTTGCCTTTGTTTTTATGTTCGGCAGGAAGGGCAAGGTAAAGGCTAATGCCCTCAAAACATGAAAACATTAGGTCTAAGTGGTGATATCAGTTCTCCTTGTCTACCTAACGACATGCATATCATTCACTCGCTTTTTATTTTGCTTTTCTATAAGGAAACTATATGAACGATTATTTACAAGCTACACGAAATAAAACGGAACGAATCCATACTTGTCACGAACCTAATTTGCGACTTACCCTTAGCGCAAGCACATCATCGCAGTCGCTAGAGATTGCGATTGACTGTCTAAATTTGAAGTACGGTAGGCACAGCGGATTTTTGTGTCTCTGTTAGGCTCTGCGAACCATTGCGCAAGTAGCAAATCCCTTGCGAAACAAAAATAGCTACAGGCAATTGAGGCAATTGAGCGCGCATTACGAGTTTCTCGCATTAGCTGTAGAGACCCTAGGCCCGTGGTCATCCGATACAAAAAAGTTTTGTAAAGATATTTCGACCAGATTGGTTCTCAACATGATTGGGGCATATTTCGCTCAAAAATTAAGCCTCGCAATCCAGCGGAGCAATGCTGCCAGCATTCTGGGGACCCTGCCGCATGATGGCGATTTGTTCACCTAGGTTTTTTTTTCTTACACTCTCTGTACATATTATATTTTATTAGTAATAGTTTAATAGATAAGCTACAGGCAGGTCTTGCAGCCAACTTCAGAGACACAAAGATCCACTTTGCCTACTGTAAATGCGACTGTTGACGATGATTAATTTCTACAAGCGGAACGCGATCATGGTGTGCTACAGACATAAATCATGGGGCATTCATTCTCCCATCGGCCACTAACCCTCATCTCATCATCACTAATTCATTCACCAACAGGTTTCGGAATAAAAGACATACTGCACTATGTACTAGGCGGCGCTGGCTATGGGAACTACCCTGGATCATACCCGGGCGGTTCATACCCGGGCAGTTCGTACCCGGGCGGTTCGTATCCTGGCCACGGCTCCTACCCGAGTGGCCCTAGCGGTCCCGGGGGGTACTACCCTGGAGGGTACAACCCTGGACCCCCTGGACCCCCCGGCGCGCATGCTGGCTGTCCCCTGTGTGACTCCTCGGTCTACAGTTACTGCTCGCATAAAGAAGCTCATGATGCTTGCTGCTGCGGAGGTGGATCTTGTAAGTAAAATTCATTTCTCTTTTATAAGGTGCCATGCCAATTATGATTTTATGAACAGAGAGAGACAACAATAAAGAACAAGCAAGGCCTTACTTTAAAATGTTATTTAGCTGTTGTTGGCAGAAATTTTCACGCGGCATAACGAGAGTTAATATATTTTTTTAACGCGGATAAGTCCGCGTTTAACCACCAACTCGCCTGTTGGTAAGCGACGATGTGGTCGAAGATGAAGCACGCAGACTTAGAAGATACCTATTCACTCTGGCCTTGAAAAGGCCCAGATTATATCTCTCAGGAAATAAGGAAGCTGGCAAATTGTTCCAATCTTTGGCCGTACGAATTAGAAACTTAGAATCGAAACGTTTGGTACGTATCCAAGGAAAATCAACAATGTATGGGTGGTAGTGGGCCGTTTTCCTACTTGTCCTGTAATAGAAAGGGGATGGCAGGATATGGTCATGATTAATTGGCGTTTCGAAGTTGGATCTTTGACTGAAGAACGAAATAACCATCAGACGCTAGACGGGTCGTCTACACGGTCGTCCTTACGGGCTCGAAACAGCGCTGAAACGGCGCTGTGCGAAAAATCACGTGAACGTGAACCTTAACGCGCTGAGATACGGTTTGCGGTAGCACAACTTTAAGTAATCAAATAAAAAGAATCGCTTAAAACAGGTAGCCGTAAGGGTCAATTTATACTAGCGCAGAGTCGAAGCGCATCGAAGCGTCTATCCATTACTTCTGATATTTGAAAAAGACGCGCGCATTCTTCGGAATTCGCGCGTCTGCGCGTGACCAACGCTGGTGCGCGCGCATTTGTGAGCGTTACGCTGTGGAGTTAAGGTTGAATTTGTTATGTTCAGTTTTGGATAGACGCTTCGATGCGCTTCGACTCTGCGCTAGTATAAACTGACCCTAAGGCTTCTGTTGTACACACGTGTAATAATTGTATTAAATCCGCCGACCAATCTTCAAACTAGGTGGAATGGTCCGACCGCTAATTATGTCGACAGATTTAGTGCCCCGACTTACGTGTACTGTACCGACTGCTAAATATGTCGACAGATATAGTTCGCCGACTTACGTGTACTGTACCGACTGCTAAATATGGCACTAGATTTAGTTCGCCGACTTACGTGTAGGTACTGTACCGACTGCTAAATATGGCACTAGATTTAGTTCGCCGACTTACGTGTAGGTACTGTACCGACTGCTAAATATGGTGCTAGATTTAGTTCGCCGACTTACGTGTACAGTACCGACTGCTAAATTACATATCTTGCCTTCCAGACGGATACGGGTGCCGGAAGACCGACTGCAAGTTCCTCTACGCCAACTCGTGCCAGGAGTTCAACCTCATCTCTAGCTGTTGCTGCGTAGATCTTAACAAGAACGCCATAGCTTCACCTATCGTCGCTCCCATTGTATAGATGTAAAATTAATCTTTAGAGCTTAATTATAAGTTAGTTTTTAGCAGTGGTCGAATTAGACTTACCTACTAACGAACCGGAACGCATTTCCCTTCAAACCTTGTGAAATTTTCGCCGACTGTCCAAGGAGGGTAATGTTTTTGGGTTCCTGTAGTACCTCCTGTAGCCTACGGTTTGACCGATTTTGACGAGTGAGGTTCCTTTAAGAAACGGAACGGTGATTTCACGAACCGGAACGGCGTTTTAGTCCGTTTCGAGCACTGGTTTTTAGAAAAACGAGATAAAATGTCTTTGGCACTACCCGTTGGACAACTCAGTAGGACTACGACTGAGAATTCATAACTCTTCAGGATTTCCTCTTCTACTTCTGAATTCTCAAAGGACTGCGAGCAAAAACCCTTATTTTCTGATATCTCATCATCATCATCATCATAATCATTTTACCCTATCATATTACCACTGCTGGGACACAGGCATTCTCTCAGAGCTGAGAGGATCGGCCCTAGTCCACCATGCTGGCCCAGTGCATGTTGGTGGACGTCATGTCTGAGGTACTTGGATATACCGGTTTCCTCATAATGTTTTTCGTCGCAGTTTTCCTGTTCCTGATTTATTGTCTGTCTGATTATTGGTTAGTTCTTACCGTTTCGTCTCAAATGTCCACTGGCCACATTAACATCCCATAAAGTTCACTTCCATACAGTCCACTTCTCCCAACGTCCACTTCCGAAAATAGCAATCCAGCACCTCTAAATAAGAAAGTAATTAGGACGGCGTTCCAAGTGCATTATGTAAGGGTCTTTTATAGTTATATACCTATGCAAAAATACATTACATATTTTTGCAGTAATACCTTTATATTCTTTAATTCTGTAATTGTAACTATAAGCTACAGTACTGTGCAGAGTAAAACAATATGAATTTGTAACCTAGACATAGATTTTGTAACTAATAAAAACTTATTTAAAATATTGTTTTTTTCTGGAGTAGGTAATCTAACCATATCGACCTCTTGCAATCAAAGCCTTACAACCTGGCTGAATAAACAAGATACCTGGAGCCAAAGCTAAGCTGGAAAAAAAAAAAAAACATTTTTATGGGGCGGTTTTAAACGTCAAAATCATCATCGCCCACCCGCTACGACTATGGCATCCTTCCAGCTTTTGGGACCTCCAACTCCTCCAAGATGCGCCTTCTTTAAGCCCTAACAGACGTGTGGACTTGGTAAACCTCAACCGCCGTCTGACCAACGGAGAGAAAGAGAGGGAAATATGATATTCTCACTCTTTCTCTCCCATTGGTTGGACGACGGTCCGTCAACCAAATCCAAATGTCTGTTAAACCCCGTAACATTGCAATTCCCCATTCTCAGCAGTTTTCAAATAATGACAATCTATGCATGCATATGCTATATAAGCCGTGGTAGCCCATTTGGGAGAACGCTAGACTCGAAAGCGTGAGGTCGCGGGTTCAAACCCCGGGCCCGTACCTTTGAGCTCTTTGGAGCTTATGTACGGATTTTCATACCACTGGCTTTTCGGTGAAGGAAAACATCGTGAGGAAACCTGCATACGTACGGAGAAGAAATTCGATGACGTATGTGAATCCATCAATCCGCACTGGGCCAGCGTGGTGGATATGGCCCAATCACCCTTCGGGGGTAGGCTTAAAGTCCAGCAGTGGACTGTTAAAAAGGCTGACTATGATGATGCATGGGATCTATGTTACGTAAATAAAACTACATATTGGCTTATAGGTACTCATTTATGCACCACAAAAATACTTATATGTAACAACATACACGCATCTCACTACTCGTAGAAAACTGAATCACTTGGCATTTGGACATAGTTACTAGTTTATTACTATTGTATCAGAGTTCAATCTTCTTTGATTACTTTAGTTAGGACACTCATTATGCATTATGCAGTCCGTATATCATGACCGCACAATGCTCTTACACTTTGAATATTTTATTTTGATCGTTTGTAAGAGCCAATTGAAATTATACCACGAATTCTGAATATCATAAAGCACTAAGAGGTGTATCACGTAATGTATCAAATGAGAACGTTTTCTGGCTCGCAACGACGCGCCGGGTCGATTTTGGGGACCACAAAGGCTGAAACTGCAGATTCGGATGCCTTAGTATACGCGGTGACTACGTTACTATTACAATAATTACCAGGAATGCATAAATCATGAAGAGGTTTCCCCCTCGCGACCTCTTTGTAAATCTAGAGTGAAATATCTCTCCATCGTTTCTGCTATCCTGGTACCTGGTATCGACAAATAAAATTCACGGTAGGAATTATTTTTTTGCTTACCCTGTTTTATTAATAAAAATATTGTGATTATTTATTATAATGTTCAGTCCAAGTAGTTCAACTATTTTCTAAAGTTGAAAAAATTGGAAGTTACCTAATTTGTTTAACTAGTTGAACAGATAGTTGAACATAATGGAGTAGACGGTATCCTACGTGAGCCTGCCGCGAGTCGATTATAGGTTCTCGGTGTAATAAAAGCGAATCAAAATGCGCTCGCAGTGCGGCATCGTCTCAGTTCGGTTCGATGGCTATAGACTACACTACACTATAGAACCTTGTTAGTGAAACTGCAAAGGTTACAGTTAAGTTTGAGACACATTTCGTGGCACACCTCTTGCTAAACATACTTACGATCAAAACGCATACATATTGAAATTGCCACTGTTATTCAATGGCAATTTTAAAAGTTAACATCTGCAATGTACCACAACTAATATTTAATTAAATTCACTACAGCTGTCTGTATCCCTAAAACAATTTAAACATACTAGTTCAAAAATGCCATTGAATGCATATAACGGCCACAATGCATAGAGAAAAGTAGTATCACAAATCTTTAAAGCAATTATAACTCCATGCGTAAACGGGACAAGGCTAAAATATGGATACGTCTGTCTCTTTCTCGCGGGAGAAAAAGGGTGGATATTTTTATTTTTATTTTAAGAGACTGGTTAACTCACAATGTCAGCTCAGCTACTCTGGTGGAATGAAGTATGGCCACTATATTGAATCCGCCATGATTTGTTTCTCCGTAATTTAGCCAAACTCTATGCCTTTTGCTTGAACAAAACCCACATATTTTCAATAGCGTTTTTTTTAATGGCGATTAAAACTTGCATGGCGACCATGTTTTTTGTATGGTAGCCATGTTTTTGTTTTATCCAGAAAGGTACTAAACATATTTTAAAAACTGTTTCTTATACGAATCTCTAGCGTAATACCGCTTCAACGCTACGTTTTTTCGCTCTCTCTAGTGTTTCCTGATTCAACCCAATATGTAACTTTTTTTCTAATTCAATCTTATATTGTTTCCGCGGGAAGAAAGGGCTGGTTGACGTCATCTTGAAGACGCGTAAAGATTTGCTTCACTACTTATCTACATTTGCATTGTGGACAGAACAATAGCTTGTATAACATACTTATCCCATGCCATTGGGAGCTACGCTTACTTAGGCGGTACAACGTACAAACATGAGACTTATGAGTAATGTAAACATTGTCAAAATACGTCTCAGCTCACTTTATTTAACAGAATGTCTAATTACCCGTGTAGTCAGAAATTTTACGAAATAGCGCGCTGTGCATTTCTTTTTTTATTGGTAAGGCGTTTGACTTCAAATTAAGTGAGAGATCGAAGGTACCTACCCCGGAATGAGTACTGGCTCTCAAGTCTCAGCTGAGACGGCCGGAACACACTGGGCCGTGATTCCGTAACTTTAACACGCACGTAACGCGCCACGTTAAGTTAACCTCTTAAAATTTGGACTCTATTCCCTAGGAATAAAGATTAACTTTTAGAGGTAAACTTAACACAGCGCGTTACGTGCGTGTTTGTAGTTACAGAATCAGGGCCCAGGTGCGTTGCGGCTTATGTTATGTAGGCAGGCAGGCGGCAGGAGTATGTTTTATTTTTTATTATAACCAACCAATCGCAAATTTTGTTTAAAGGCGATTTGGATCAAAGTACGTTAGCCTGCCCGTGACATTTCATTTTTACTAACTGACAGCTGTTGTCAGTTTTGAATGATTCATTGCAATGTCTGCCATGCGGCTTTCGTCCTCCAAGAACTTTTCCGATTCGCTGAACGGCGGCAGATGTAGTCCGATCTGAGATGCAAATGTTCGGGTGGGCGTATCTTGATATCTACATCTATGCAAGAAGCCGATATACACAGCCACTTTTAAAACTTTATTTCGTAATTAAAAATTAAAAATTTAATTTAATTTTAGCGTATCACTGTAGATACTTTATTTATATTAAGATTAAACAAAATGAGCTGAGACTTCTTTAAGAGTACAATAAAAAAGCACAGTGACCATTCACCACGTGCACGACGAAAATTCGATTTATTTAACCAGCCTTCAGAGAAAAGCTACAACGACCATAGAACAGAAACCCATGAAGATTTTAAAACAAAAAGTGGGAAACGAAAATCTTGCTATGACATTTTTATTCTGAACACGGTGAAAAAGTCGCGATTTTTGCTATTGCTTACAAGTGATAAATCGCGCGACTTTTTGTCGTACAGCATTTTTGGGGCCTGTTTATAAAGCTGCCAGCAGCCTCGAGAATCTTAATACTAGCGAATTAAAAACAGGATGTGGGTAACTTTGAGATTACTCCAATTTTCAAAATGAGGCGAACTTAACACAATTGTTTTCATTTTCCATTACAAGTTGTTAAAATAATGCGACGCAGATAAAGTAAAGCACAGACTTACAACTAATATTTGATTAACAATTGAATTACTGTTAAGTATATCGTACAAAAAGCATTCTTTCCAATTTTAAACATAGTAACCGTTATTTTTTTCTGTGTGACGATTTGATCGTTTCTTTGGAATATTACGATTTATTTTCTTCAACATGCTCAAACTTATTCATGATTATGGTATTTCTACAAATATCTTGACATATTGGTGAAAAGTAATAGCAATTAAAGCCCTTGGCGGCAATCAGGCATTGGACCATCGAGATATAATTCCTATAGAGACACAATCTCTCAGTGAAAATTGTGACTATCTATATTATGTATTGTATTTCGATACATTGGACTCATAAAATTCGCCCCAGCCCATTTTTTTTTAATCCATCCATTACGCTCATTTTTGCTTGTGATGAATTTTTTACTATTATTCAGAAATAGAGGTCTGTTATGCTTAAATAATTATATTGGATGCTTTATAATAAAAATTTAAGCAATTGATTAGCAACTAATTTCTATGTTCACCAACATTTCAACTTCAACTCTTAGTTTAATGGCTTTTGTGGAAGAGCCACCAAGATTTCGCCAATGTTACGTATTGAAAAAGACTATCAAACGAAGGAGATACATTGAGCACAAATTGGGGTGGTGATTATAATTCCACCGTGAATTTTTCAAAACTGAGCACTTTTATGTACATGAGGATTATCGGCCTTACTTATAAACTTAAGTTAACCAAAGCTTAAAATTGCTGTCTTGTTTTCACCTGTGACAATTTCCGTCAACGAGAAAATGACAGCAATTTTAAGTATCGCTTAACTTTTAAGTAGCTTATATGTATTAGTAAGACCGTACATATTTAACCCACATTTTACTTATGTCAAAAACAGTCGGTTACCAACACTGCCGTCCGATACTGAAAGACCGTTAAGTGATATGGCACATAACGGTCTTTTAGTAACCGGACGGCAGAACAGGTGCAAGTGTTGTGGAGAGGCCAAAAATAAGGCCGAGCCAAGACACTTGCACCTGTCATAATCGCCTTGGTAAGTCTCGGTGAACTTTGCCCTATTTAGTAAATCTTCCTTAAACTTTTAAACAAATTGTGACACAGAAAAAAAAACCAGCTTCATTCAAAAAATCACTTACTCACACAAATGTAACTTAGCAAAATGTAAAGGCTGGTACACACGGTTTTCGGATGGGACAGGGCAGTTCTCAGCGCATCCTGTAGTGATTCTTCTCCTTCACCTGACAGAGCTCGCCTTTGAAGTCGATCTCGATCTCGAAGTCGAGGTCGCGGTTGTTCCTTGCGTTCTGACGCATCGAGAAAGTGCCCGTGATCTCTTCAAACTTCTTCACCTGGGGGACACGATATTGGATAGAGATAAAGATAAAGATCATTTATTTGCATACAACATGAGAATTTTTGTGCATTTTCATGCACAAAAGATGTTAAAATTAATAAAAACAGTCCTAAATCACGTTGTGCCGGTCAGGCGTACAAATGTCAGAGTGATGGCACTATGCTCGTAACACTAATGTTTTAATATTAATAATATCTAAATTACCAATTGAGAACTCTCTCTCTCTCAAACAAAAAGTTGAGAGAAAAAAATCATCATCATCAGCCAGAAGACGTCCACTGCTGAACATAGGCCTCCCCCTTTAACCTCCACACTGAACGACAGCCTGCCTTTTGCATCCACTGGATGCCCGCGACTCTCACAATGTCGTTGGTCCATCTAGTAGGAGGCCTCCCTACGCTGCGTCTTCCGGTTCGTGAAAAAAATAAAAAATAATAGTTATAAAATACCTATGTTATGTCAAAAATAATAATAAATTACATCAATTACAATTTGTCATTTAATAAATCATCTTTCCTTCTCTAGGGAACCAAAGCAACCTACCGCAAGCGTTTTGAGTCATCAATGGCCCACTTACCGCTTGCTAGCGCTAGTGATGAAAATAAATAAAATTTCTATCTTCTGGTCTACTACAGTTCATGTTTTAAATGTTTATCGGGACTTATCACGTATTATTTAATTTAGGTACAAAATATGTACCTTTCGCTCGACGTTTCGACCATGTCACAATGGCCGTGGTCACAAGCTGACCAAATTGACGCGATTTGAAAACATGTGTTCAAATCGCGAAAGTTTAAAAATTACTACTACAGTTTAGTGTAATTACCGTCATGTAGTCGTCGAAGTAGAAGACGGTCTGCTTCCAGTGCGTGTAGGGAGCCTCGGGCGCGGTGCTGAACCCGAGCCGCTTGTGAGACTTCGTGAACTCCACGTTGAAGAATGTCACCAGAGCCTGGATGAAGTCATTGCGACGAACCTAAGGGAAAACACACTATTATACTAGAAGGCCTATAAGTCCTGGATTCAAAGGTCTTTTCACCACAATTCACCTCATGGAAAGTTGACAATGTACTCTATGATAAAGCATGCATGCCCATGAGCCAAATTGAATTAGATATAGAGCATGCATGCCCCAACTGTAATTCAAATTCAAAGTGGGGGTGATAAGACCTGTACTGACACCCCGCTTGAGGTGTATTTGCCCCTGCCAGCCTTCACAAACGAGCCGAGCTCCTTAAAATAATGGAGCACGGCTTTGGGTCGCTGCTAAGCTGTAGGGTGGTAAATGAGGTGCCTATTCACTCTTATCTTGAAGAGACCCAGGTTGTACTTTATAGGGAACACCATATTAAAAAGGAATTTTGGAAACGCTATGTGCTGACTTTACCAAAGTTCACAACATAAGGATGGAATGACTGCTTCGATCACCTATGACCTATAAATTGTTTGACGGGATCAGCTTAAACAGCTCTTGCGCACATTCTACATAATGAAAGCACTAACATATGTAAAGACTGGCAAAGCTACCCTCCGTCTACCATGCTCAACACCGTAAATGTCGAGGACCCAAGCTCGGTATGCCTCATGTTTCATCATCATTATTAGCCTTTCATGTTCCAACTGCTGGGACACAGGCCTTCTCTCTCATAGAGAGAGAAGAATGGGCCCACTGAGAGGATGCCTCATGTTGACTTGCATAAAAATAGATTAGAAATTTAATTTAATTTTAGTTTTTTGTTCAGAAAAGTGATATATAACTAATTTACAAAGAACTTTGATAACTTAGCACCTATTAACACGTTACCGCACATAAAAATCTTATTAACAGCTTGTTTACGCTAAAAATGTTACTGTAGGTCAAGGAAAGTGTAATTTTTTTATTAGTATTGACATAACCTATAAACGAGACAGTTCAAAATTTGCACCAAACCAGTTCTTGAAGACTGTAACTTTAAATTTGTGTGGATACGTATTAAATAAATCAAATTCGGGAAAATCGTCCTGATTGTTAACACAGTTTGTTGACCTTATGAAAAAAAGTTAAAACAAAGTACAAACCTGAAGGTGGAACTTGGATTCGAAGTTGAGATCTTCTTTCTTGACCGTGTACAAGTCAATCTCTTTCAATAGACACGAATTTGTCACCACCTGACAACAAATAATAACATTATCAGAACAACAAAAAACTAAAAAAACAGCTACGGTGCTAAAAAAACAGGGTTTCTGCTCGCCATCAAGTAAAACGAAAAACGCTTTTGATAACGAAACTCGACGGATCTAACATTTGCCATTAGCAAGTTCCAGTGTCCATGTCCACTCTCTGGCTCCATCGACAAATCAGATCTGGGGCCTTACGGACAACAGCTAATTGCGGCACCTAATCCGCTCAGTTGGAAAATCACGCGAACGCAAACCGTATCTTTGCGCGATAAGGTTCACGTTCGCGTGATTTTCCAACTGAGCGGATTAGGTGCCGCAATTAGCTGTTGTCCGTAAGGCCCCAGGGGGGCTCTCACAACCTCAAATACATTCTTATAATAATCCTTCATTGAGCTTTGTCTTGCTCACAGAACATGTTGCATGTGAAAAATGAATGATATTTTTTATGACACAGCTGATATAACTTTTGGGGTTTCAGTGTCGATCCTTTATTTAAAGATTTTTGACCTCACTTCATCAAAACTCGCCTGAGGATTAACTCATCATCATCATCATCAGCCAGAAGACGTCCACTGCTGAACATAGGCCTCCCCCTTTAACCTCCACACTGAACGACAGCCTGCCTTTTGCATCCACTGGATGCCAGCGACTCTCACTATGTCGTCGGTCCATCTAGTGGAAGGCCTACCTACGCTGCGTCTTCCGGTTCGTGGTCTCCACTCAAGAACTTCTTCCCCATCGGTTATCGGTTCTTCGAGCGATGTGGCCTGCCCATTGCCACATGCAACCCACTAAATAGCCCTCCCATAAAGGCTGCCTTAATACATTGGCGCCGGAAGTGGAACATTGGCGCCGAAAGGAGAACATTGGCGTTGTACGCTGCACTTTCAATAAATGCTACTCTCGGCTTTATGCCTTTTAACTACTCCACCCTGAAGCAGATTCTCATTTAGCCCCGTATCATCGGGGTACACAATGTTTCACCGACGGTGATTATCTTGGCTGAGGATTAACTATTAACGGCCTATTATCCGAGTCACGTAGGCAACAAAACGCTCCCCCCTCAGCCCCGCCAAGTTATAGTGACGATGTATTTGGCTACGCAAGAGTCAGGACGCCCGCGGGGGAGAGCAACGACAAAAACGAGCTTAGGTCCGACCTCGATGACGCCTGGCGCAGTACTGAACACGGCGCGCGCAAATTCTCGCAACCTTTTTACGCTTTTAATTTCACTAAAAAACGAATTATATTCACTATCAAAAAACTATCCAAACCAAAAAATGTTGAATAGGATTGCCTTTCAGTACATGCAATTTCCATGTAGTTACGAGCTTTCATTAGAGCATAAATCGAAAAAAATAAACTAAATCGACTTTGTTTCAGATTTTTTTTTTTGATTGAGGAGTTTATTCTATCTTGTTTTGAACCAAATCATAAACTCAAACACAAATGTATCAGTGACATGTATTTTTTCCAGCTCAAATATTGTAATTTAACTGAATAATATTGATTTAAAACCGTCAATAAGAGGCCGTTAATACTTTTTAATCCAGTTGCTTGTTTCATAACATAACGAGGATGTTTTTTTGACCTCCTTTCGGCTTAATAATACCGTTCTGTGTAACCCTGTATACTAACATACCTGTTTAGCATCGACTACATCGACGAGCGGCTCGGAGATGGCCACCTTCCTGATGGAGGACATGTCGAAACCGTACACATCGTCCCACCAGTTGATCTTCTCGTCCTTGTACTGGCGGTCTTCGATGCCGCAGATGAACAAGGTACATCTGGAATTACATGGTATAAATACAAATACATGGACAATACAAGAGTAATTAAAGGAAATATCTTTGTCAGATTTTTAAAGTGTTTCTTTTTAACCGCCTTCAAAAAGAAGGAGGTTATCAATTCGACTGTATGTTTTTTTTTTTTGGGTTTCGGTTCGGTACCTCAAAAGGAAAAGTTTTTACCATTATAGTATCACTTTGTTGTCCATCTGTTAGTCTGTAAATTTTTCAAAACCATTTTTCTTAGGAACGCTTACAGGTATCAAGTTTAAATTAATATCAAATACTAAGGCCCCTTGGAGGTGTAAAAAATTCAATGTCAAAGCAATCAAAAGTTATGGCTATTTAAGTCACATATTTTGATCGTAAACTCACAAATAAAAATAGGGTAGGTACATAGACTCAGTATATACGGGTAGGTACTTCCCGTTGCCGTATATTAATTAAATTTGGCAAAAAAACAAATTGTCACAGCACATGTAAAAGAATAAATTCGAAAATCGATAATTGGAAGATAAATCACATTCAAAAAAATCGGAAAACTGACAGTGATGTGGGTCGATGTATTGGAATAAATATTTTTCCACTGTAAAGTTAATTTTGTCCTTTAATGTTCCAACCTTTTTACTTGGCTGCTGGGGGGGTAATTTTTTGATGACATATTTATTAAGTTTTGACGAACCCTCAGTGCGCGAGCCTAACTCACACTTGGACAATTTTTTGGATCACTTGCACTCATGATTCTTGATTCAAACTGGGGACTAAAGACCCCTAGTGGAACCGCAAAGCTGGTAAACAAAGTCTTCGAGGTTCATCTGAGGCACTCAATCCTGAGTCTACAATGACAATGTGTACCCACATATACTGACAGAAAAGTGGATCAGCTTGTCAACATAGGGTGTTATCTTCATATCGATGTTTGGAGGTTTGAGGCAACTCAATCCAAATGCCATATAGACAAACAATCTTAGCTATCTAATGAAGCTCCGAGAAGTTTTACATGTCAGATATGGTACCCATAAAAAGGTTATGTACACTCATATAGGTACAATCTTGGTTCTAACCTTACCCCAAAAACAGTGTGGACAAACAACATACGGGAATTAAACATTCAAGAATTCAATAAATCGATACATATTGTTAACGCAATTTTCGGGTTTTTTTCACGACCTTACCGCGTAGGTCGCAGTTGCAACAAATGGATCTATTTGCTAGACTTAAGATAGAAACAAGAAGAACCTATTTGAAGGCTGAAAAAGAAAAAAGTTTTTGCGCGCCGTTTGACGTAAAAGTCATTCGTTTTCAGATCAAACATTGTGTACAAATTATAAGTTGTTTTTAACAAATAAGTGTGAATATTGTGTGAATGCTCAGTAAGTATTCAACCGCTATTATTTTCTTTAAAGTTTTAAATGGAATAAACTGTCTATATCCGAAATTTGTTGAAAAAAACAGTGTATAACTTCAGTTATGTATTTCGCGATGTATTGGCAATAACGCGCGAAAATGATAAGCCAGTTTTAAAGTCGCGGCTTGCGAAGGTTTAGTTTTAAATCAGTAATTGCTCGCGGCGCTAAACTATAATCGTTTTTGGAACTTTGAAATGACCAGGTTTTGTGCAGTACCTGAATAGGGACAAGACTAGGCTTCAAGAGACAATTAAAGATAGATTTTAGAACTTAAAAACTGCTTTGGCAGAAAGAAAACACTGTATCAGCTGTTAGTTTTGTTGGGTGTTGGTTACGTAATTCACCAATGAGGTTTTTATGAACGTAACTGACGCTACCCCTGAACCTAGTAAGGCCCCGAAAGCGATGTTGGCGGACTTGTGAGAATTTTATCGTGATTGGCCCCAGCTAGATCGTTAGTTATGTGGAGTTTGGCTTGCAATAGGATCTAATCATCAACCATTCTCCACCCACTGCTGGGTATAGGTCTCCTCTTCAGCGCACCATCTTTTCCGGTCCTGTGCTAGTCTTGTCCACTATGATCTAATAGGTTAATAAAAATAATAATTAAAGCTACACCAAAATTCTGCCATCAGTTCTGTCTCTAAAGTTTGTAGTATTTTGTTTTTTATTTACAGCAATGAGTGGTTTTGTTAATGTGACATTAAACGATATACAAGCTGTGGCTGGACCAAGTAGAGGCTCTTACAATTGGAGAGGAAATCGCAGCAGCAACAGCAGTCACTCCAGCTCGTCTTCAGGCAGTAAAAGAAGACAGGCCCTTCACCAGTATGTTTGTTATTCTAGTGCATTCTAATTCTAATTCAAAGTGGGGGTGATGAGACCTGTGGGCTTACCCTTGACACTCGATTTCAATCGTAATTTGGAATTGGGATCGAAAACATGCCATTTGGTACTCTTCAATCGCGTCAAGAAAGCGTCGAGTTGAGTCGATTTTATTTAGTTCCATAAAATTCCACCATTATCGGTTCCAATCGTGCGCTAGTTTAGAATTCAAGAGTAACCAAATGGCATGTTTTCGATCCCAATACCAAATTACGATTGAAATCGAGTGTCAAGAGTAAGCCCACTTGATATGTATGTACTCGTTGTTGTCGAGCCTGTGCGGTGCGCTTGTATCGCCAGTAATAAACGGACCATAACAAAGAACGGGCGTTTCATTTTATAATCTAATCGCGAACCTCCGGCCGCAGACACCTCATTGGCTGACGAGGCTGTGGAGTTAAAATGGCGTCGTATCTAGGAAATATAGAAAACTTTGATCACGTTAATTCCGATTGGGAAATATTCCTAGGACGACTGACCCAATTTTTTAAAGTGAATGCGGTTGTCGAGGTGAATAAGACGGCGTTACTACTAACTCATCTGTCTGAGGATTCGTACAGAATCGCGCGCAATGTGGTTTACCCTCGTGAGTTGGAAAAACTATCATTTAGCGAGCTCACGCAGGCCTTATCGGACTATTTCAAGCCGAAACGTTGTTTGTTTGCTGAGAGGGCTCGGTTTTACGGCGCGATGAATAATCCAGGTGAAACTGTTGGTGAATGGGCGGCGCGACTTCGTGGACTAGCAAGCTATTGCAACTTCGGCACCGTCCTAGACACAGTACTCAGAGATCGTTTCGTCCTGGGCCTGAACGACGGACCCGAACGCGACAAACTATTTGAAAAGGACGCGAGTAACCTTACTTTTACGAAGGCGCTGGAGTTTGCTGAACGAGTGGCGAGTTCCAGACAGGCGAAGCAATCCGTTCAAGGTTCGAAGAAGGCTGTTGACATGACAGTGAAAGAAGAAGCCATATACAAGATGTCGGGGCCAAGGTGCGACGCACATGGTTCCGGCGGCGGGCGCACCGGTGCCGCTGCCGGGAGCCGGGCGAGCGCGATCTACGGGCGGCAACAGGGCGCACGAGGCGCCGTCGCAGGCGCAGGCACGGCTACCAGACAAATAACATGTGATGTATGCGGCTTAAAAAATCACATTGCAGATAAGTGCAGGTTCAAACGATACCGCTGTCAAGTTTGCGGGGTGATAGGACACTTAAAGAAGGTCTGCAAACTGCGTGTGAACAACATTGACGTAGAACAAGACGTACCCGAAGAGGACAACTGCGAGGACTGTCAAGAATGCAAGCTATATAACATAAGGTACGATAGTTTTGAACCGTTCATGATTCAAGTCACAATAAATAACAAGTTATTGCCTATGGAGCTGGACTCGGGGGCAGGTATTTCCGCTATCTCTGACTCATATTATAAACAAAATTTTCCCTGTTTCCCCATTAATCATTGTAAAGCAAGGATGTGTTTTTATAACGGTCATAAGATTATTCCGGTAGGCTATTTCACAGCGAGTGTAACATATAATAATGTAATCAAAGATATTAAGTTCTTTGTAGTAAAAAATGGAGGCGCGCCTATTCTGGGTAGAGATTTCATGTTTAAATTTAATTTAGGTATCACGCCTATTGACAATAAAAATATTAAATTAGAGCAGTACAATGATGAATTGAGAAAGTTGTTAACAGAGTATAAGGATCTGTGGAGTGACGACTTAGGTAGATTTAATAAATTTAAAATTTCATTAAGGCTCAACGAAAATGCAAATCCTAAGTTTTATAAATCCAGATCAATACCCTTTGCGCTGACAGATAAAGTTGATGCGGAAATAGACAGGTTAACGTCAGTAGGTATTTTAGTGCCTGTGAACCACTCAGATTACGCGACGCCGATAGTGCCCGTAATAAAAGATAACGGGAAGGTGAAAATCGCAGGTGATTTCTCATTAACATTAAATAGAGACCTATACATAGATAGGTATCCGATGCCACGTATTGAAGAGGTATTCGCTAAGCTAGGGGGCGGTGAGCTATATACAAAACTAGATTTGAGCAATGCATATAACCAATTTGTTTTGGATGATGAGTCACAGCTATTGACCACAATCAACACACCACGTGGTCTGTTCAAGTATACTCGTCTAGTTTACGGTCTAGCTAACGCGCCAGCGATTTTTCAAAGAACGATGGAAAATTTGCTAGCAGGAATTGAAGGGATAAGCTGTTGGTTTGATGACATATGTCTTACTGCACCCTGCAAGGAAACCCATATAACGAGGCTCCGCGAGGTTCTACATAGACTGAAAGGAGCAGGGTTAAAACTTCAGGAAGAAAAATGCGAGTTTTTTAAAAACAGTGTAACTTACCTCGGGTATGTAATAGATAAAAATGGGCTGCAATCGTGCCCTAAAAAGGTGCAGGCTATATTAGAAGCCCCTCGACCTACAAGCGTGTCGGACCTAAAAAGGTTTTTAGGTATCATAAATTATTACAGGAATTTTGTCCCCGGTGCGTCCTCGATCTTAGCACCATTGCACGAACTGCTAAAGAAGGAAGCACCATGGCGCTGGGGCGAGCGGCAGCAGGACGCATTTGTTGCGGTCAAACGGGAACTGGCTTCAGAGCGCGTACTGACGCATTTTGACCCTACCGCTAGACTCGTCTTAACTGTAGATGCTGGACCAGGTTTAGGGGCCATTCTTGAACAGGGTGAAGAAGGCCACGAGCGCCCGCTTGCGTTTGCCTCCAGAGCACTCATAGCTAGCGAGAAAAATTACAGTCAGGTACACAAAGAAGCGGCAGCTATTGTATTTGGGGTGAAGCATTTCCACCAGTACCTTTATGGTAGGGATGAACCATTCATACTTAAAACGGATCACAGGCCATTGATTGCTATATTCGGTAAGAAAAACGGTATTTCTGTTATGACCGCCTCACGCCTACAGCGGTACGCCATTTACTTGTCCGCGTATAACTATGAGATATGTTATATTAGAGGAAAAAAAAACACCATAGCGGATTATTTTTCAAGAGCACCTCTCAACGAAGAATTAAATGAACAAGATATTATAGACGATGATATAACTTATTTGAATTTCATTGATGAGTCTCAGTTACCGGTCTCATTCGAAAACATAAAACAGGCTACGGCCAGCGATAGTACGTTGCAAACTGTAAAGAAATATATACATAACGGCTGGCCGCGCAAAATAACATGTAATAATGTTAAACCATATTTTAATTGCAAGACGGACTTAGAAGTAGTAGACGGTTGCCTAATGCGTGGTCACAGAATTATAATACCCACAATCTTACGCGGAAAAATTCTAAAGGAGTTACATAGGGGGCATTTTGGCATCGTAAAGACAAAATGCTTAGCACGCGGAAAATTATGGTTCCCAGGTATAGATAAATGCATAGAACAGATGGTAGGCGCGTGTAGCCCGTGCGCCGCTACTCGACCCGCCCCGCCGCGCGCGCCTCCCTCGCCCTGGCCGCGGCCCGACGCTCCCTGGAAGCGCATCCACATCGATTACATGCAGCTCGGACAAAGGGTATATCTGGTAGTAGTCGACGCCTACAGTAAATGGCTAGAATGTCTACATATGCATGGAGGGTTAACCACGGAAATGTTGATTCAAAAATTAAAGTATTTATTTTCAATGTTTGGACTGCCCGAAGTCGTCATTTCCGACAACGATCCAAAAATAAGCAATGATATGTTCAAAAATTTTTGTAAATATGCTGGTATTATCCACTTGACTAGTCCTATCTATCATCCTTGCAGTAATGGTCAATGCGAGAATTCTGTTAAAACATGCAAGAAGATGTTAAAATGTATCTTACGGGACACTGATAGAATGAATTGTAACCATATATTGAACAAACTTGTTATATTTTTGTTTGAATACCGAAATACGCCTCATTGTAGCACCGGTGAGTCACCCGCTAAGCTAATGTTCAACAGAGATCTGCGGGGCCGGCTAGACCTCATCTTGCCGCCGAAACCCCGTACGATAACCTCCGGTGAAACTGTCAAGCTCGCTAACGCAAGGACTTTCCAAAAAGGTCAGGAGGTATGGGTCAGGTGTTTTGTGGCTCAGAAACCAATTTGGAAATTAGGTTACATCATAGAAAGTTCAGGTAGTAGGATGTTCAATGTAACTGTTGATAACGTAGTACTTAGAAGACACGTAGACCAGTTGTTACGATACACGGGAGGCCAACGGTCACTGGCATGTCGGGATAGTCGGCAAACCAATGATTCTCACCGATCGACCCAAGCTTCGCCTAATACAGCGGGAGGAGCGAACACTAATATTAAACCTACCGCTGCAGTCGCTGCGCCGCCGCCGCCGGTAGCGGTACAGCGAGCAGCTGATGTACCTGTTGGTACTGATACATTGCATAGCGCGACAAAGCGTGCCTCGATCTGTGATATCGATGAGGGCGCTGCGTCGCCCTCGGACCGAGTTATAATAGAGACGCGAGCGGACAGACACATACCACCCGCCGCCACGGCGCTGCTAGCGCCGCCGCCGGGAATAGTTCGGCCATCAGCTGATTCGACGCGTCTTCGGCCAAGAAAGGCCATAGATTATAAAAAATACTTTTAATTTCATAAACGTATAATTATTATTATAGCTCATAAGTTCCATAATATTAAGTACTTATATTCACGAATTTTATATTAAAGGTTTTTTTTTTGTATTGTCACCAGGTTCGCAAATTAAGGTGGAGGAATGATATGTATGTACTCGTTGTTGTCGAGCCTGTGCGGTGCGCTTGTATCGCCAGTAATAAACGGACCATAACAAAGAACGGGCGTTTCATTTTATAATCTAATCGCGAACCTCCGGCCGCAGACACCTCACCACTGCACTGACATACCGCTTGGGGTGTATTGTGCATTAGCTTCTGCCAGTCTACACAAACCAGCCAAGCTCCCTAAAATAACGAAGCACGACTTTGGGTCACTGCCCCTATTTCGCCAGGTGTCTAGTACAATATCACAAACAGTTTCAATAGTAGTGCGCGTAGGGTCATGAAATTGAGCCCTTGAGGACCATGAGCTCACAATTATGTTGTTTTTCTTGGTAAAAGTGACAAAAACCATATAGACAGTTAGGGACCGTACATTAATCACGTGAGGCTTGAAAAGGGGCGAGGGGGTTTGCAAAAATCACGAAATATCACAAGGGGGAGAGGGGGTGTAGTAAGATATCACGTGTATTTATTTTTCGTTAAACGCGCGATTTCTAAGCCGAAAAGCGGCGTGCAGTGTGACCTTGCCAATCAAAAACAACCTGCAACCTTTCTGTCTAGACATTTTTGTCATGGTCCTAAAGTTAGACTATACTTTATACCTGTACTTAAAGATAATATTTAAAAAAAAGATTTTTTGTAGGTACTTAAAAATACACATGATTTTGGATGGGGGTGGGGGGGGGGGTTAGTCTTAAACCTCACCACATATCACCAAGGGGGACGGGGCTGCTAAATAACATCACATGATTAATGGACGGCCCCTTGGAGTATTAAGTACTGACCTGTCAGGGAAGAGCATGCCATCAGGCTGTAGCCACTTGTCCCTCGCATACAGCACAGTGTCCAGCATACTCTCGTAAAACAGGCAATAGCCCATCCACTCCGAGATGATGATGTCCACCTTCTCCACTGGCAGTTCCACTTCCTCCACCTGGGAATAACGCACGCTTCATTAGTGTCAAGTGTTGAATTGAGTACTCAGCTTGAGTGCTCGCAAAAATGCTCAGTAGAATCATAATAAGGTGGTACATTTCAAAAAACATATTTTTTTATTATAGTAACTGACTTTGTTTTCAAACATTTTATTTATATTACACGGGAATTACTCACGTTAGATTGAGCCGGTCACTCCGACTACAATTTCAACCGCATTAGGCAGTCTTTTTCAAGGTGAGTGCACGCGCGCGGCTGAGTCTCGCTGGGCAATGGATTAATGCAGTTAATGGGAATAATGCATGTGAAACTATAGTCGGAGTGAACGGCTTAATCTTACGTGAGTAATTCCCGTGTATTTTTTTCACACACACACACACTCGCGCGCCAATTTCCATACATTTTCACTGACAACACCAACTTTACCCATAACAATTTGTTAAAGTGCAGCTGTTGAAAGAATGCATCTGACAGTTGCCATAATTATATTGTAAAACGCCGAGTGAAAATGAAAAATTCTGATTTTTACTAGCCTTTTGAACGTAAGATTGTAGCTTGTTGCCAATATAGTACAGTAAAATATTGAAAGAAAATGTATTCATTCCGATTTTTACAATGTTATTGTAGCTATCAGACGCGTATTCTCAGCAGCCGGACTATAATATCTCACCTTGCCCTTGACGATTTCAATGACGTCACTGAGCCTGTTGGCCTCAATGATCTTGCGTGCATAGTCCACAATGTTGGAGCACTCCACGGCAATGACTTTCGTTGCTCCGGCCTTGGCAGCAAACATGGACAGGATACCCGTGCCACACCCAATGTCCAGGACTGTCTGTTGGCAGAACAAACAAGTAGTTATAAGATTATAGAGCGATTACATTGACTTAAGTCCTAATATCATCCTAATAAAGTGAATAGAGTCCTCAAAGATAGGCAACACAATGACAATGCCCCGGGTATTGTAGGTGTCTATAGGCAGCGGTGACCACTTACCATCAGGTGGCCCGTAGCGTGTTTGCCACTTATTCCATTAAAAAAAAAAAAAAAGAATTGTTGACTTCTTTTTACTCATTTGTGCAGACTGCAATTTTTTTGTCTCAAAATAGTTCCGACTTAAAGCCGAATGGATATTTCAATAAAAATGTGGACATTTTAGGCACAAGAAGTTCCAAACACTGCGCACATAATTCAAAGTGGGGGTGATAAGACCTGCACTGACATCCCGCTTGGGGTGTATTGTGCATTTGCCCCCGCCAGCCTACACAAACCAGCCGAGCTCCTTAAAATAACGAAGCACTGCGCACATCTTTACAATGGTAACAGATTAAAGGCTTACGTCCAAGCTATAAAAGCCAGACAAAGGTCTTAAGTCTAGACATAACCTAACAAATCTGGACGGATGGTAACCCTAACTAGGGGATACCTTGCGAGTCAGTTTGACAGAACATACCACTATCTCACAAACAATACATCAGGCATAATTTTTGTATAAACCTTACTTTCATTTTAAAAGCCCTATCCAACAATTCCCCACATGAGGAGGTGCAATTTGACAGAACATACCACTATCTCACAAACAATACATCAGGCATATTTTTTTTTATAAACCTTACTGTTATTTTAAAAGCCCTATCCAACAATTCCCAGCATGAGTTGCAAAGAAAAAATAAGCATTATTAATTTTAAAAAAACTTTTTAATTACAAGCTTTTTCGTATTCTTCTCAGCAAACCCTTTCATTTGATGCCCCTCTATCATGATGTGAACATTTTGTCTGCCTTCTTGGGGCATCTGCCATATCTTCTAGGACCAAAGTGCTTGGGAAACTTGCTTAACACAACTTGCTTAACTTGCTTGCTAGCTTATTTGACTAGTAACTAGTTATGTATGCAAAGTTTGATATGTACCTTCCTATTTTTATTTTGTAAGTGCTCAGTGAATGTGAGCACCATGTCGAACAAACTGTGCTTTTTGGTGCAACAATATGCAATAAACTGTATTGTTTGTGTAAAGAAAAAAAAAAACAATGAATGATGAACATAAATACAAACCTTTCCCTTGAAAAGATGCTTATTGTGATACATAGCATTCCTATATGTGAGTGTACGGACTTCATCCTTTAGCATCTCTTCGTGGATGCCGAAGTGAGCATATGAGTCAAAGTAGTAGTCCCTGGAAGTCATTTCTTCTGCAGCTACATTGGCCTCGGGTACGGTTGGTCCTATAACCAATAGATTACCTTCATAAAAAGTGCCTGCTCTTGTCTAAAATATTTATATCTTACAAGACGTTAAAACTGTGGTTTTAAAAGAAATTATATAATAGGCCTCCGTTTGCACCAACTCGCCTGATGTTAACCGATGATGTTGTCTACCATGTAGCATGATTGCCTAAAAGAAATCTTTTCACTCTTGATTTGAAGACACCCAGATTGTACCATTCAGGCAGCACATTCCACAGACTAGCAGTTTGCACAATAATAGTGTAATCAAAGTGCTTCATATGGGTTTTCAGAACATCAACCATAAAGCGGTATCGGTTTTTGTACAAGCTCTGACAGCCCGGTAGAAAAATGGGCAGAAGGGAATTACACTAGATGCACCGATAGAAAGAACCAAAGAACCTAGAAGTACCGATTCACTCGCGATTTGATGACACCGAGATTGTTTGTTGATTTCAGGTCAGGTCAGGTTGTTTTCATAATTAGGTTTCTGAATTTAATGCATATTAATTTTAAAAGATACAATAATTAGAAGAATACCATGAATATTGCTATAATAAAACAGTATTAACTATTCTGTAGTGATGGTGGCCGAGTGGTAGCATGTGCGCTTTATAATCTGACGGCACCCAGTTGATCCTAGGCCTGGCACCATTGACTTATTCACTACCTAAAAAAATTATATGCAGTTTTGATGCCATTGCTTATAAATGAACCGGTGAACGTACTGCAATCCCCAAGCCGCCTGCCAAGCGTGGGGATTATGGCAACACCCCTCTCTAAGAGGGAGGCCTTGTTCAGCAGTGGACATTTAATGGCTGATGATGTGTATGTGTGCTCATAAATGGTGGAAGGAAAAACATTGAGTGGAAACCAGTTGTCCAACCACCTCAAATGTTCAAAGACATGACATTCATCAACATCCCATGGGCCAGATTGGTGGATTAGGACCCATCCTCTCTCTCTGAAACAAGCCCTGAGTCCCAGCAGTGGGATTATGATAGGCTGAAATGATGACCTAATTGACACTCAACAAAATGTATGGAACTGCTGATATTTTTTCTCGCGTTTTCGGGGTTTGAGTCTCATAGTAATACTTGTTCATAATGATGAGTATAACGGAACCCTTTCGGCTTAGTACATCCTTTCTGTGTAACCCTTTACAGGTAATTTTCAAAAAAAAATACTCAACTGCTATCATGCATTTTTAAACAAAAAATTGTCCTAACAAATCGTCTTAAAATATCCTTGTTGATTTTGACTTGACATGGACACAGATAGAAGTAAGATTTATAGTTAAATTGTTTTAATTATCTTGTGATACTACAAATATAATTATATCTGGATTAGGAACGGGTGGCACAGATCAACAACATTTAAGATTGGAGCATTAAAGTCCAGAACTAGTTTGGTACTAGCGTAAGTCTACCTACTTGTAACAATGGGCATAAACATCGAGAGGAATCTGGAAATAACGAACACTTGGCAATCTACATTGAAGTCGAAATGGTGTTACAACGTGTAAACAATAAATATCACAACGTTGCAAGCCACTTCCAACTACAAAACGAGAATTATATTACGAAAAAGAACAAAGTGTATTTGACACAAAACACGTTTTGAGCACCTTGTCGACCGGCATTTTAGGAGAAGTGCACATCGAACTTACCGTTTTCAGTTGCAGGAGTCGACGCTGCCGAAGTACCTTCTTGAGCGACATCCATGCTTTCCATTTCAATTAGTTATTACAGAATAAAACGAATAATTTTTTTATTATAACCTGAAACTAGGAACGCCGAATCGATCTGTCAGGTATCCTACGTTAACTACTGTTTTCACTTCAAATTAAGTATTATTTTACTTAGAAGTGCTAAACTAAGTATAATCAACTAGATAAAATGGAAATATCACAAAATTAAACAATACTTTTGGGAAAAATGCTCGAAAATGTTTAACATGAACAACGAGCTTTTTCCACCAAAAATTGAAAGAACTTATCTTGGTTGCCAGTAAACAGTTTAATTTACCATTTAAATTAATTTCTGTCACCATTGAGTTTTGGCGCCAACGTGAAAAAAACATGTCGCCTTTGTATTTTTTTTCCTTAAGTGTATTTTCGACTGTTAATTTTTGTAATAATGGTGGAGTATAATTTATTAATTAGTGTATGTTAATGTGCTAACGTTTAATTGCATGTTGTTTCCATAAATTATCTTATGGTAGCCTCTAGTAAAGGCTCCACAACTTTACTGAGGCATACTAATTTCCCTAGGATACTAAAGAAAAGGTGATAATATAGCCATAATGGCTTTAGCCTACCCTGCGGTGACCGTTGTCATTGTCATGGACTACGTAGGCCCTATTATTGGGTGGAATGTTTCACCTATGAAGGAAAATCAAAAATTTAAACTGTTTTTAGACCTTGTAGCTATGCCAGGTAATTACTTACTCTTTTTTTTTTACTTTTGCGATTTGAACACGTCATGTTTTAAATGTTTACCGGGAATTATCCCGTATTATTTAATTTAGGTAAAGTTCCGTTAACATTTAAAACAATTATTTACTCTATTAATATAGTATTACCATTTCAAATGATTAGCAGACTTTTTAATAAAAAAGGAAGCTCTAATTGGTTAAAAAGGCTGCCCAAAAGTGTAAATTCAATGACGTCAGCACTGTACTACTGACCCGACCAGATAAACATGATATTATACAAAATTAGTTATATTTAATTAACAAGGGCAAGTATCTAATAAATAAACAAAATACTAGCAATAAAAAAAAACTTAACTATTATAATTTAAAATATTATCAGATCTTTGATTATATATAGAACGGATGTGGTATTAGCCCGAGCTGCTATGGAAAAAAGTCTGGCACTTTTTGCGGGAGACGAAGTAAACACGCATAGCACACACTTGTTTTCTAAAGCCCGCCCATTCAAGTAATCGAATACATCTCTACAAGTGCACACTTCAATATAACCTGCACTCATTGACAAAACAGAACACAAATACAAAATGCGCACCGCTCATTGGTCGCCTCGCTGTGTTTACTTCGCACACATTATACAAAGCTAGTGAAGTGATAAAAATACCAACTAAATATTGTGCTTTCACCAATAGTTACCATACCGATATCGGATACCGAAGAGTGTACTGGAGAAGTTTGATTTGTAACTATGGAGTTACTAATAAAGTATTGTATTGATAATACAATACTTTATTAGTTTCATTCGAAAATCTCACTATGGGCCTCATAAGCAAGCTCAAAGTCGCACAACGAGCTATGGAGAGGGCTATGCTCGGGGTTTCTCTACGAGATCGAATCCGAAATGAGACGAACGAAAGTCACCGACATAGCCCACCGGATTATTAAGTTCAAATGGCAGTGGGCAGGGCACATGTCACGCAGAATAGATGGCCGATGGGCCGAAAGGTTCTGGAGACCACGGACCAGTAAGCGCAGCGTAGGACGTCCACCCACAAGATGGACAGACGACCTAAAAGAGACCGCAGGGAAACGCTGGATGCAGGCCGCTCCCTACCGGCCCTTTTGGAGATCGATGGGGGAGGCCTATGTCCCAGCAGTGAACGTCCTACGGCTGAAATGATGATGATGATTGATAATACCGATAAAAAATACAGTGGGTAAATTACACTACAGGAAAAATCTCTAGAAAATATTTTTTAATAAAACTAATTAAAAGTCGTGGGTTTTAGCCTTTATTAACTAAACAAAATACAAGCGAACACTAATTAACATTACTATTCATGGCAAATGGGGTTGAAAAATATATATCAAAATCCTATGTTTTTCATGATAATGATTATAAAAAATTATATATTTTTTTTTAATTTTAGATTAATTATGTCAATGTCTGCAATAGTTGTTTACCTCGCCTCCTTCAGTATTTGACAAACTTTCTTCGGTACTAGCTTGAGTTTAAAGGCCGATCCCAACTATATAATATCAAAGGCCATATACCAATAACACACGCACGATACCAATAATATACCTACTGTACTGGAGATTTAATTATTTATGACAGTAAAGTAAATACAGTAGACGAGGCCGTATGGCTTTAGCATGCTCCGAAATGGGCGAAAACCACAAAAAAATGAGTATTTATTATACCTATCAAACTTCATTCAAACTTGGATTACGTCGTACGAGTAACTATATAAGTAACGAGTACGAGACTACGAGTAATAAATTAGCACATCACTAGTTCATTTTTTCGACAAGGTTGCCAACTTAGTAACTATTTGTGCTAGATTTGGCTCTATTTTCGTAAGTCTAGTCTAGCGCTGAAATCTAAGATAAAACAGCTAACACTAAACAGCAATCACGCTGGTTTTTTTTTCTGGTCACCGTAGAACAATACGCAGCCACGCGAGAAGTAACAAAACGCTTTAGTTTTATATGTTGCTTTGCTATACTATCTTGGGGGATTTTCCGGAACTAATAAGATGACGATGTACCTGCGTCCTACACTGATATGTTTGTCTGTCTAATTTTAATATGATAATCCTTTCTTTGTAGCAACCTTATTATTCATAGAATTTGGCCCTAAAACGTTTTTCTGATAAAATAGAGGCGTGACATGCTATTGTGTTATCCTACTGGATCGGATGACTCCCCCGCGTTCGCTTGCGGGGGGAAGAGAATGTCTATTTGACCGTAGTGTTTTAGAGTAGCATTATAATTATATAGCTTAGTATGTTGATTGAGTAGTTCTAGTAAGAACTAGAATTGTGCATGGAAATAGCTTGAAAACAATGTGTGTATTTGGCAAAAATGAATTTAACTCGAGAATATTTGAAGTTTATCAGCATTCGGAATTAAAGAAACTTATATAAAAACTTAAACCGTTTTTCTCGGGTGAGGCAATACGTTCCATAATGAAACTTTATAATTTTATTCCATGTCCAAACAAATTTGCTATATATTTTGTAAATTTAATTTAATCTTGCGCTATTTGAGATGTCATTTAGCGAGTATCTGTGATATCGAGTTGGCAACCCTGGTTTTCGATTAATATTTTCTTCTGTTCAATTAAGCTTACTTAAACTCGTTTTGTGGTGAAATTAGCACGTTATTTGTTTAATAAAATACTTACCTGTGATAAGAGACTCCGTGCGTAGTGAAGTTCGTAGTATGTGATCGAGATTTACAAAGGATTACTGCACATATGACCATTTTTAAGGAGCTCCGTTTCGTAACATAGTAAGAAGAGAAATGGCGGATGAACGACGTTGAAACAGTTTTTATAAAACGGTGTGCTCGTTTGACATACGTTGGCAGAGCCAACGCATGTACCTCGGCTGAGGGGAAATTATAGGTATGACATATCCGTTCTATATATAATCAAAGTATCAGATACAAGTTCCTTAAAAAGGGATATAATAAAAAATAAATAAATCTGAAATAGAAATGTTACATACAATGTCAATCTTGAAATAGATGATCATAAAAATTACATTAGTCATCTGTTCAACAATATCCAACAACAAACAACAGTATCTATTTCAACAGTATCCTGAGATAAATGCCTTCAGTCTGTAATTGTTAACACTACAATAATAACAAGAATGCCATTAAATCGCTGAAGGTCTTAAGACAATCCAAATGCTCAAGCCCACTACCAGTTGGCAGCGTACCCAGCAATGATTAATTTTAAATGGATCGTAGAATTTTTATTCACGTAAAATAATGTAATTAAATAATAACAAACTCATGAAATCACTACGTACCCTAAAAATGTACCACAAAACTTGGTAACATTTTGTTATATGGCAATATCAACGCTTCCAATAGTGCTGTACAGATAGAAAAAAGTCAATCGATCGATTTTAATGATAGGTAAATAAATATTAATCGATTTCGAAAATCATTACACAAAATAACAATCGGTTACAATATTTATTTCTTGTTTTGGCTCCATACTTTTTGTGTATTTAGCCAACGTCTGTTTTAGTTCTTGTATTTCATGGAACCAACTTTTCCACAGATTTTTATGGAAATAAAATTACTACCGGAATATTATATATATTTCACGTTTAGCTACCAATCTTTGTGCACGCTAATATTATAAGCGTCAAGTTTTATTTTTAAGTCAAACCTATTTGTCTATCTTATTTGTGAGTTCTTTTCGTCTAAAAGGTAAAAACCAAGTAACATTGGTTGGCATGACCTATAATAGGTACACATGCAAGAGGGTGGTCCAACTGGTCCTAAATTAAACGAAATAGAAATCACTGCGAGTGAAAACGATTCGTTCGTCAGTTCATCCCACAAAAATGTCGTCATAGTGTGACGAGTAAGCGGATTTTTAGGTATACATTCGTAAACTCGTTCCATGGATCGCGATTTTGTTAACACCTTTGTTAGTGAATTTATTTAACTCGTACCTAAGAACAAAGTAATTTTAGTGACAAAGATGATTATGTCACAAATTAATTGTGCCTAACGCTGATAACTTCAACCATTTAAAAAGAATGATCATAAAAGTCATCGACAATGTTAATTTTCCATCAAAAACAAAAGGGCAAGATTAAAACCCCCATCAAGGAGTTAATTAAAAAATCACATCATAATGAAAGACAATTAGAAACATACCTACCGGCAACTTGGATGGACAATATTGGATGAAATATGGTTTTGCAAACAGCAGCACGTGTGTCGTATTGAATAATGCACAAGCGTGCACAAGACTATAATACGACAGGACATTTATTAGTCGAAAGAACTTTAAAAGCGTAAAATCGCAAGCTCCTTGTTATAATTTCCCAGTTTACTTCAGAGTACAAATAATTATTTGAGTCTTATTTTGGCGCCAGTGCACAAATAGAGACCAAAGCTGAAGCACGTCTGTGTTTTTGATTCGTTTGGCGGGAAAAGTGTACAACTGGTACCTATGGAATCATCGATCGTGTCTGGATATTGAACTTGTAGCGAATACGTCATACAAGTGAGTTTAAATAGTAAACAATGAATTTATAATACTATCTATAAGTACTTAGCCGGTTGTTGGTAAGTTCATAATAATTCATCATCATCATCACCAGCCAGAAGACGTCCACTGCTGAACATAGGCCTCCCCCTTTAAGCTCCACACTGAACGACAGCCTGCCTTTTGCATCCACTGGATGCCAGCGACTCTCACTATGTCGTCGGTCCATCTAGTGGGAGGCCTACCTACGCTGCGTCTTCCGGTTCGTGGTCTCCACTCAAGAACCTTTCTTCCCCATCGGTTATCGGTTCTTCGAGCGATGTGGCCTGCCCATAATAATTATATGAGTGTAATTGTCTCTAAACTTAGTTCAAGCATTTATTTGCTCTGATAGCTGCAATAACATTATAAAAAGCAAAATAAAAAACATTTTCTTTCAAAATTTAACTCTGATTTCACTGAAGTACAGCCGGGTAGTACCTACTTCTTAAAAGTCTAGTTCAAATACCTAACAAAAATAATCAGAATTCGTGGTTATCAGCTGTTTACAATGTTGTTGCGGCTGTCAAAGCAAATGAATGTTTAGAATGAGAATAAGATGTTTGCCTTTTTCTAAATATTCCATTTTAATAAATTCAATATTCAAAGTTGTAGCACAACAGAGATTCGAATTTTTCAACGTGACTATTCCATGGATAATCGCTATAGGTACCTATACTTTAAATGAAACATTAGTACACATGCCCTCTAACCCAGGGGTGTCCAACAAAATTTTCTGGCGGGCCGGATTTATTATCTTTGTAACTATTTTGATTTGATTTTGATTAGACCTGTACTTTTCATGCGCGGAGGGTGTGTGTGATAGTGGGTGGGTGAGAGGTCGCGCGCAGGTGTTGTTCCAGGAATTAAAATGGCATTTCCGTTTTATTTTTTGGTATCTCCCTATATGCTAGTACACGTTTTCGCCGAGTCTTATTGTGATCGATCGACGTATTTTTTTTTTAACAAAGGCGTTTTAATATTTTACGAACATATGACTCGTCGTTCTTTACAAAATATCGTCTAAAAAGTTAAAAGTTACCCAACCTTTGACTCGTTCGCGGGCCGGATTAGGAACCTTGGCGGGCCGCATTGTGGCATGCGGGCTGTATGTTGGACACCCCTGCTCTAACCCGTCCCGCCCACAACCCTCTAGGTAAGCATTTGTCCCGTATTCCACTCTACTCCCGTCTCATCGTTTCCATTCCAGTTACGCATTAGTCCCGCAATCCGCTCTACTTCCGTCACACTCTTTGTACGTAGGTACTCCAGTCCCGCACTACCCCGTAATCCATTTTACTCCATCCCATTATTTTCGGTTTAGTCCAAAAGTCATCCCACTATCATGTTCCTGAGGAACCGGGATGACCGAGGAAGTGGGATGACTGCAACCATTCCTCCCCTAGCCCGTTCACGTCTCGTCCCCATCACATATATCAATGCCCGACATGCCCGTATCGTACCTCTATGATCGTACCCATCGGACAGATTGGACCACGCTAAATTTCAGCTAATTAGTTATTTGTGCCTACCACAGGCACAGAAGAAATAATAGTACAACAACAGCTTAGTAAGTAGTAATAGATTTGTCACGATTCGATTTACTCGTGGTATGTGTTTGGAATGCTAATTTAGCACAAAACTATTTTCACAATCCATGTAAAATCGTAGTAAAACTAAAAACATTATTCGAAATACCTGTGACATCAGGTTACCGCAAATACCGCAATATACCATTATTGGACCTAGTCTGGAAGAGGTCGGTCTGAGCAATAAGATCGCATTCTTTTTAATGATGTCAATATATATACCTAGAGTTATTGTATTGTATTACCTATTTTATTCAGTGTCGTCATAAGTCGTTACTACAGCATACTGTCAACGGAAAACCTTATCTTATTCTATCTATCCTAACCTTATTCAATATTTGTGTTAACTTAATATAATTATATTTTTATAAAAAAAGCATAAAAATGCATCCAAACTAAACCTTATAATTTTGATTTTAAACACAATAACGGTTTACCTATATCATTTATTGTGGTCTTATTATAAAAGTTAGACGTATGTTATCAGACACTTTTTTGGAGAACTACTTAGGAACGAAATTCTTGTCAAACATTTTACGTAATATATTTATTACTTATCTCAAACCGTTAAGGCACCGCAAGCAATTATAGGAGTCCAACGGCTTATATTTTTTTCAATCATGTTTTACTACGGTTATTTAGTACCCATAGAAAACTAAATTAAATCATTATTAAACATAGCCAATTAATAGCCATTGGTGCCCAGACAGAAGTAGTGACATCATCAACATCCACAGCCTTCCTTATCCCACTGCTGGGTGGTATAGGCCTCTCTCTTGCTATGCCATCTGCCTCGGTCCTGTGCTAATTGAGTACAGCGATAGTAGTAATATCGTCGACCATCTTGCAGCTGGACGACCAACGCTCCGCTTACATTAGGCAAGGAGTAGTTGTTTTTTAAAGTTTTTTTTTTCTTTGGTTATTAGGTTCGATTGGGACCTCCTTGTCAAACAAACTTGAACTCTACAAACTTTACCTCCTAATAATATTAGTGCAGAAGTGTAGATGTAGAAAACGCTTACGCACTGTTACTTATAAAGATAAAGATTATTTATTTGCACAAAACACGAGTAAATCATACACACATTTAAAAACGCATGCACAATAGGTGGGTTAAAATATTAGTCACTTTGTATCATGTTTTGCCTAGTTTGTAGGTGTACAAATCTATAGAGATGGTATAAAAATACCGTAAGAATAATTTATATAAAAAAGTATTAATTAAAATAACTGTCGAAATAATTTCAAAAGTTCAAGTATGATGTTATTAATTTAAATAGTCAACAGATAGACATTACTATAATTGTATGATAAACAAATTGACCTACTGCAGTCATTACTAAAATTTATCATTTATAAAATCACTAACTTTGTAATAAAATTTCTCGACTAAAAGTTTTTTTTAGTTTTGTTTTAAATTGACTATATTTTAGATCCCTTATTGAAATTGGTATAGTATTGTAGATGGTCGGTCCCATACACATTATACGGTGGTTTTAGATGGGCGATTACGACATTTGTTTTGGTCTCTACGATTTCTTACCGCTAAGCCAGATATTGCCGGGAATAATTCTGGATTAGTTTGTACGAATAAGGCAGTTTCCAATATATATAGAGACGAAAGCGTAAGAATTTTATGTTTAGTAAAGTAAGGCGTGCAACTAATAGTACTTTCTAATCTAAACATCGATCTGATACAGCGTTTTTGCCTTTTTAAAATAATCTCTTTGTCGGTTGAGTTACCCCAAAATATAATACCGTATCTGAGGACGGACTCAACTAAACCATAGTAAGTGGAAAGTAATGTATCTATGTTTAAGGTACTAGACAGTTTATGAAGTACATAAGCTAAGCTTGAGACCCTCTTAGAAAGACTATCTATTTGATTTTTCCAATTTAGTTGTCTGTCAATTACTAAGCCCAGATAATTATCGTCTTATCATTGTCAATGAAATCTATACTGATAGGGTAGCTAGTAGCACTAGCAACCGACTCCAAAATTGGGCCGATACTATTATGTCAAACGGCATAGCTATCAGTGATAGCCAAATTCACAATCACCGCATTTAGCGAATACCGTGATAGCCTATCACGGTATTCGTTATTTGCGATTATTTGCAGTCGCACGACGGTTTTTGCCTACGAACTTCCGGTTGCTAGAGTTGAGCTCTAGCAAGAATTAATAATAATAAATATCTGGGACATTTTTGCACACACGCGCGGTCATCTGACCCCAAACTAAGCAAAGCTTGTAATATGGCTGCCAGAAACTGATATACGTAGATATATATTTTTAAATACATACTTAAATAGATATTAACACCCAGACATAGAACAAACACAAATGTTCATCACACAAATGTTTGTCCTAGATGGGAATCGAACCCACGCCCCCAAGCACAGAAGATAGGTTCACTACCAACTGAGCCACCGGGGCAGTCAAATTGCGATCGCGCATGTGCTAATTTACCATATAAATTATGTCGGAGGTGAAAAAGTATAATCAAGTAAAAGTATAGTGTAGTAAGTAGTGCTTGCTATTTGTATAAATTATCAATAGGTAGAGTTTATGCTAAAAGAGAAGCGTAGGCTTTGAAGTCGTGCGTCTGCTAATTTTTTTTTTTTACTTTACCGCTTCTCTTTTTGCGATATAAAGAGGTCTATGTCTGTTTCCATTCGCTATGTTATTCACCTTTTGCTATTTTTACCGTCATAGTTTTGCCGGTTTAATATTATGTATATTTATCTCTCATTCTCTACTTGTACCTACTCATTGCCTATGAATGGATATATTTCAAGTTACACAGCTGCTGACATAATTTATATAGTGTCAGCGTATATAATGGCCAATATAAAAGCACCCGTTCTAACCGTTCCCCCGTTCTTCGTAGTAGTTCTTAGAATGTAAATAATTAGAACCTAGGTTTATTATGCAAGTTATGTACACATGCAATGCAATGCACCGTTATCAAACCCTTCACATTCCGATCGATTTATCCAATGTTACTCAAAGTTGAAACGAAAAGAGGTTAGCTGTAAAAATATATTTAGGACCACTGTTGTCACTGTTGTCACTTGTCTGTTGGATCTTTCTGAACTTATTTTTTTTTCTATTTATCTGTTGACATACCTACATGATGCGTGACTTTTAGCAACCACCTAAACCAGGTGATGTTATTATTATGTCTTTTGTGGTACAGCTCCAGGTTTCAGAGTCTACGGGAACAACAACGCGTTTGTGTGTATATTTGTTCAACAATAACCGCGAACTTTTGATTAGATTGTTATTAAATTTTGAAGGCATTCGAGTTCACAAGCAAAATATAAATATAACGGCAACAAATTAATGGGTCAAGCAAGAGAATGTGAAGATATGGGGATCATGAGATCTCAGCTCAAGGGCCTTACGGACATCTGCTATTGCGGCACCTAATCCGCTCAGTTGGAAAATCACGTGAACGTGAACTTTATCGCGTCCAGATACGGTTTGCGGTCGCGTGATTTTCCAACTGAGTGCCGCTATAGCAGTTGTCCGTAAGGCTCCAGGGCGAATAACTAGCTTAATAAAACAAGAAGTTTAAATCTTCCTACAGTCACAAATCAAGAAGTAAGAATGCTACAATGATAGCAATAGTCAATAATAGCAATGGCGATGATGTGATAAATACTGATAAAATAGTACCAAACAAAATTATTTTGTCATACAATAACATATTTTATTTTCTATGAACAATCCAGTAACATTAAGGAAAAAAACATTTTTAAACCAATCATTATTTAATAAGGAATTTCCTTAGAAAGCCCGTCAATATGTATTTAGATTCTGTTGAATGACGCAACCCTATTACTATGATAATAATTCTCCCTTATAGAAACGAAAAACTCATGACGTAAAGACAATCTCATCATCATCATCATCAGCCAGAAGACGTCCACTGCTGAACATAGGCCTCCCCCTTTAACCTCCACACTGAACGACAGCCTGCCTTTTGCATTCACTGGATGCCAGCGACTCTCACTATGTCATCGGTCCAACTAGTGGGGCCTACCTACGCTGCGTCTTCCGGTTCGTGGTCTCCACTCAAGAACCTTTCTTCAAGTTCTTTGTCCAAGTGATGACATATGGTACTGAGACGTGGTCCTTAACTGTTGGCCTTTTGGAAAAACTCAGAGTCACTCAGCGGGCAATGGAAAGAGCTATGCTCGGAGTTTCTTTACGCGATAAAATCCGAAACGTGGATATTCGCCAAAGCACCAGAGTCACCGACATAGCTGTTAAAATTTGCAAGTTGAAGTGGCAATGGGCAGGCCACATCGCTCGAAGAACCGATAACCGAAAGACAATCTGTAATCACCTAATTAGGTAACGATCTAAATGAAAATGATAAGAAATTGCAAGTAATTACATCGATTGCCTAAATTAATAACGGCTATATTTAATAATATAGAGTTTTACTAAAATAATAACTGATTACAAGACACAAATGAAATGAAATGAGTTTCACTATCAGTCAATTTACGATATTTTTACTTCTTATCACAATACCCTGGGTTAGCTGATATGTACTTACGCACGACAGACAGTCAGACAGTATTGGTTTGCGAGTGACCGTGGGTGGGTGTACGTGTTTTAGTAAATAGTGATAAAACGTGCTAGAAGTTACGCGTTTTATACGCGTTGAATGTGGACTATTTAGTTTGTGTATTAACTAAACATATTTAATTATTTTAGTCCCTTAGCAAAAACGACTAAGGTATGTAAATATATTTAAGTAATTGTACCTACACGTTAACCTTAACCCGGGCACTTAACACTTTAACTTGGACCCGGGTATGTCCTAAAACTGCGACCAGAACCACCGGAGGATGGGCAGCAGCGTCCTGTTAGTACACGGTGAACGTACTGCGATCTCCAAGCCGCCTGCCAAGCGTGGGGATTATGGCAACACCCCTCTCTAAGAAGGAGGCCTTGTTCAGCAGTGGACATTTAATGGCTGATGGTGTGTGTGGTGTGTTAACCTTAATAATGTAGTTATTTAAATTATTTAATTCAAGAAATATTCGAGAACAATTGTAATTTAATTGATAATAAATGTATCTACATATTCGAAAAACAAAAAAACACGAAAAGTCTAAGTATAATTATTTCAGAGTCAGTACTAAACGAGGATAAAATAAAAGAAAAACACTATTTTATCTGTAAAGATTGTAATCTGACTACAACTAAAAAGCTTTCAGTAGGACTGCTAATTGAGTAGAAAAGCTATTAAGTGGGCGTGTCGTGCGTGACGTTTTGAGCTAATTAATGAAGTTCATACTATACCTATTACCTACTTACATCCATTGAGGTCAGGATCAATGACCTAAAATGCATACATACTTTAACATAAAAACACGAAATAAGTAGCTACTCATCATACCGGTCTTGTTTATGTTGTGTGTGCCTGCAGCCAAGGAGAGCCTGGTGGCGGCATATCTCTGGAGTCCGGACTAACCTGACGAGTAGCATTATTATCGTTTTTGTTATTATACAGTTTATGGTGTACCTTACATGTTTCTTACGCGTTTTAATTAAATAAATAAATAAATATTCGGGACATTTTTGCACACACGGTCATCTGACCCCAAACTAAGCAAAGCTTGTGATATGGCTGCCAGAGACTGATATATATACATATATAGGTTTAAATACATACTTAAATAGATATTAACACCCAGATATAGAACAAACACACATGTTCATCACACAAATGTTTGTCTTAAGTGGGAATCGAACCCACGCCCCCAAGCTCAGAAGGCAGGTTCACTACCAACTCGACCAACGGGCTATCAATATATCAATATAAATATGATAAATGACACATTTTACTCCGAAGCCACGGAGAGTGCCATTGGGGCAGCAAAGTTTTGGTCTAGAAACTTGATTTGAAAATAGAATTGTATTTTGCGGAACATTGACTCGAAAGAAGAAGTCCGTACTTTAAATGTAGCTTGGCAATTATTGTTGTTAATCAACTTTGTTGATAGGGACCCAATTTTACAAATTATTGGCTACCCATACCCAGTTTACCCATATTGAAAAGCTAAATATTTAGTAGCTATTCAATACTCAATAGTTTGTTGTACGAGTACATTATAAAATTTACATACAGATCTTGGGTAGCACGGACGTGTGGTTTATTATTTAGGAACTTATAGGTATCTAAGTAAATAATATGAGTAGGTTAGGCAAAGTGCTTGTATGAATATATCACACCAAAAAGCGTGGTTCACCAGTTTATTTTGTAATTATCTAATCTTGCAGACTTCTCTTAGTAACAGTAACAGCAAGCATTGTAACATTCCACATTAATCTGTAATTACATTATCAAGGCAGACAGACTTTAATCATATATTTTACAAAAAAAATTGTAACTAGCAATACCTATATACCTAAATATTACAAAAACGTTAACAGTTTAAAATATGGACCCAAGTGAGTGCTTATATTTATTAAAACAATAATAGCCCCCTGTAGTGCGTAAATAATTCTCTTTCTCAACGTAACTTGATTGATATCCATTTACGGAGAATCTCAGTCATAAAAAATACTACGAGTAATTTCAAATAAGAAACTGAGCACAAACATGCACACGAAATTATATTTGCTTCTTCGCAGAACATCGTTTCTTTTTATTTCGCAAGCTTGCATTGCACGCAGCGTGATGTTGCATTTAGGCAGAGGTACGTCGCAAACCGCATGTTGTGCATATTTCTGTGAACGCGATAATAAAAGGTTGAACATTGATCCTTACGGTCTCTCATATTTACAATAAGCACTTAATAAGTACTAAACATAGCACGTGTCCACCAGACCAGCAGTGCAAGTACCGTTCTTTATCGATAGTCAAATTCGATAAAATACCATAGAATCAATCATAGCGAGTGCTGATTAAATGGCATTTTAGCGAATTTGACGATCTCAACTGTCAAATTTGCTGATCGATAAAGAACGGTACTTGCACTGCAGTGTCGGTGACCAGAGTCACCGACATAGCTGTTAAAATTTGCAAGTTGAAGTGGCAATGGGCAGGCCACATCGCTCGAAGAACCGATAACCGATGGGGAAGAAAGGTTCTTGAGTGGAGACCACGAACCGGAAGACGCATCGTAGGGAGGCCTCCCACTAGATGGATCGACGACATAGTGAGAGTCGCGGGCATCCAGTGGATGCAAAAGGCAGGCTGTCGTTCAGTGTGGAGGTTAAAGGGGGAGGCCTATGTTCAGCAGTGGACGTCTTCTGGCTGATGATGATGATGATGATGATAGCACGTGTTTGGTACAGTAACTGAACTGGTATAGATAGGATATATGATGTGACGCATTGTTTCGCCAATGCACGCAGGATGCCCTGTGTATACTGAATGTAACAAATTTAATAATAGACATGCAGATTCGACTTTGTGGCGAGCCGTCGTTGGTGAAACATTGTGTACCCCAATGAGACGTGGCTAAATGAGAATCTAAATAAATATCTGGGACATTTTTGCACACACGGTCATCTGACCCCAAACTAAGCAAAGCTTGTGATATGGCTGCCAGAGACTGATAGACATACATATATATTTTTAAATACATACTTAAATAGATATTAACACCCAGACATAGAACAAACACAAATGTTCATCACACAAATGTTTGTCCTAGATGGGAATCGAACCCACGCCCCCAAGCACAGAAGATAGGTTCACTACCAACTGAGCCACCGGGACAGTCATCTGCTTCAGGGTGGAGTAGTTAAAAGGCATAAAGCCGAGAGTAGCATTTATTGATAGCCCGTTGGTCGAGTTGGTAGTGAACCTGCCTTCTGAGCTTGGGGGCGTGGGTTCGATTCCCACCTAGGACAAACATTTGTGTGATGAACATTTGTGTTTGTTCTATATCTGGGTGTTAATATCTATTTAAGTATGTATTTAAACCTATATATGTATGTATATCAGTCTCTGGCAGCCATATCACAAGCTTTGCTTAGTTTGGGGTCAGATGAACGTGTGTGCAAAAATGTCCCGAATATTTATTTATTTACTGAAAGTGCAGCGTACAACGCCAATGTTCTCCTTTCGGCGCCAATGTATTAAGGCAGCCTTTATGGGAGGGCTATTTAGTGGGTTTCAATTGGCAATGGGCAGGCCACATCGCTCGAAGAACCGATAACCGATGGAGAAGAAAGGTTCTTGAGTGGAGACCACGAACCGGAAGACGCAGCGTAGGTAGGCCTCCCACTAGATGGACCAACAACATAGTGAGAGTCGCTGGCATCCAGTGGATGCAAAAGGCAGGCTGTCGTTCAGTGTGGAGGTTAAAGGGGGAGGCCAATGTTCAGCAGTGGACGTCTTCTGGCTGATGATGATGATGATGATGAAGTCATCACCCGTCACGATATTTTAACATGCCGTACTTTATACCATAGATAGACGGATAGAACTCAACACCTTATCAATCCTATAGGTAATGCACAATAGTTTCATATAATTTTAATAATTGTATTTTGTATTCAATAAGTCTTTATGGGTGGCTTCAGCCCCACCAATACCTATCAAATGTCCGGGACTAGTAATAAATAAAGGCCAATAAAATAAATATTTACTGCAAATCTCATTGTTGCAATTTATACTCAAAATAAAATTCATTCCAAACTTTATTTATATATCTGCAATTGCGCCAGTCATTGCAACGCATCGAGAAGCTTGCGTTTATTCTGAAATTAGTGACTTTCAAAATGTATTTTGAGAGAAAATACTTAGGTACTATTTTGTAAAGTTATGTTATGAACAGTGGGCGAAGTACGAACTTTTGCTACGTAAAATACGTACCTATCGAATACAATACAAATTTCAATTTCTATATTCAAAATTTGTATGATATTCCCCTCCGTATCAGGTCTATCGGGGAAAATGACGTAGTTTGCAGTCGACATAATTAAAAAGTCTATTTCGATACGTAGGTATTTCACGTGGCTAATAGGTACTTCGTGCTTCGTCCTCAGGGTACAAAGCGCGAGTTTAGATGTGGAACCCAACGAGGACAATAGGAATACATAATTAGATGAGCGGGAAAATGGATCTCGTACAGCTAAATCTGCTAATACTAACCGAGTAAAGTTGACTCATCATCATCAGCCAGAAGAAGTCCACTGCTGAAGATAGACCTCCCCCTTTAACCTCCACACTGAACGACAGCCTGCCTTTTGCATCCACTGGATGCCAGCGACTCTCACTATGTCGTCGGTCCATCTAGTGGGAGGCCTACCTACGCTGCATCTTCCGGTTCGTGGTCTCCACTCAAGAACCTTTCTTCCCCATCGGTTATCGGTTCTTCGAGCGATGTGGCCTGCCCATTGCCACTTCAACTTGCAAATTTTAACAGCTATGTCGGTGTCGGTAAAGTTGACTCATATTGATATTATCATATATTATAAAACACAGCAACAAGTAATAGTATTTTGTATACCTAATTACTCATAGCATCACTAGGTATTTCTTTGCTTCATGAATTTCATGATACATAAATATTATTCACAGAAAAGAGAAGTAAATAGAACGGAAATGAGAAGGAAAATCTGTCGCCAGGTATTATGACAGAGTTTTGCTTGAACATTCTCATTTATGTCAACGCATCGAACTCCGCATCCAAAGAACTTGGACCTTACCTTTTTGGGTTACGTCTCAAAGTTTTTTGTCCGCATCACAGCTGCTAACTGATTTCAAATAACTGACGTTTCGTTAATATGGGTGCAACTGGCTACAAAAAAAATCTTACAATAATGCCTTGACAGCCGTTCTAATATAAACAATAATTTTTTTCTTTTCTGTGATATTATTACCATAAAAACAAAAGAGAAAGAACAGAAACACTAAGAGAGAGAGAACATTACCTAATAATAAAGCCTTTTATTCAGAAGCGACGTCAATAAAATAGCAGTTAGGTACTTATTTGTATTAGCTAGTGTTTTTCCTCATAGGTAGCAATACATTTGCGAATAACTAAACAAGTACTTATACTTACCATAATTATACCTACCTATCTTCTTTACACAATACTATTTTCAATGCTGCTCAGTACGTAAAGATAATATACTATACATAGGTGCAATAGGGAATTGATGAACTAACGCGTTGTATCTATGTGCCTCGGTTTTGCTTGAAGTCTTTTTTTCTACTGCGAACGTAATTTACTATTAGTAAGCACAAGTACAGATTAGCATGGCCATCCAATGTAAATTTTCGCACTGTTGCGAATTAACGGTATCATCATGAAAATCGTGACGTTACGGTTAGCAAACATTAATTTCACCTTGGATATTATACGATTAAATGCCAAATGAGTTTATTCGTTTAACTCGCTCTGTGAATGAAAGGCATTAAAAACCAGTGTAGTTTTAACACGAAAGTCATAAAATCAACAAAATAATTTAAAACTACAATACACTAGAATTATAAAAAAGTTTTTTGTAGGTATAAAAATTATTTAAGAAACGGGAAGATTACGAAAATAGAAGTAGCATATATATCTACCTACCATACGTACATGTATTGTATGTAATATGCTTATATGCAAATTAGGTATTGCAATTTATATGTGCCATGTTTTTTTTTTCCTCTTATATACTTTAAATTGGTCAGACACTTTCATTGAATTTCATCAATTTCATTGTCATTTGAAATGGCCGTCCGTCTTGACTTAGAGTGTTAGATCGTAATAGGTCAGACTGGTCAATCAAATTACTCGTTGGTATGTACGTCGAAGATCGTTCCTACCCGTGCCTTTATGTCCTTTTTATCCTAATGGACAGGACAGACTGGCGTCCAAGTTCATTCACCGTTAACTCGATTACCCTTTACATCACCGGTAGTCTTTTATGCTATTATACTTATGTCTCAACTCGAGTCTCGACCCACGACTTCTAAGCCATTGCCGAGCAAGAGTCTAGCGAGGCTTGACGGTTTTATTTTGGTATTACATGATTTCTTGTTAAGGCAATTGTAGTTGCTAAACGCCACTTATCTCGTAGACATCATTTGCCAATTTTAAATGCCTTGTTAAAACTATTTTCAGTTCGGTTGTCATGACTGAAATATGTGGCGGTCAGTTAATGCTTTTATAAGGGGTTTTATTTCATCCACGATTTATATATGTACCTACCTATCGTGCCTAGAACCACTTACATCATGCGAAAGCATCAAATAAAGAGCCTATTGGGTTGAAAGTTACTTACCATAAGGGTCTATTCTACTTATCAAAACTAATTGCAGTTTGCTCCTCCATCATTTTGATTAATAAACATACGTTCACGGCATGCTCTTTGTTTAAATGAGATTTAATACCTACTATCTAACCACAAAAGCTGCGTTTTGTATAAAGTAACAGTTAATAAATTATATTTATTACAGAAAGACAAATATGTCCGTTAAAGTTGCGGATTCCACGGGGAAATATGACGACAATGAAGGTGAAAAAAACATGGAGAGTATTGCAGGAAGCAACGTCAAACTTAAAAGAGAACTTGGCTTGTTCTCTGCTATCAATTTGATTCTGGGTGTTATGATTGGATCTGGTATATTCATATCTCCAGCTGAAGCTCTTCTATACTCAGGTTCAGTTGGACTGTGCTTGGTGATATGGACACTGTCCGGAGTCATTTCATTACTAGGTGGGTGTAGGTAAGATACCTATTTCCAAAAAAACATTAATATTATTTTAAAAGATATTTCAACGAAAAAACATAAAATGTGTTTGCTTACAGGAGCCTTATCATTCGCGGAACTTGGGACTGTAGTTGGAAAATCAGGAGCTGAATACGCTTACTTTGAAGAAGCTTTTGGAAAAATACACAAATTTTGGGGACCACTACCTTCGTTCAGCTGTGCGTGGATATATGTGATGGTATTGCGACCAGCAGAAGTTGCTGTTATTGTGATGACATTCGCAAAGTATGCAATACAACCATTTACACCTGACTTGCATCCTGATTATGAAGAAAATGCAATTAAATTAACCTCATTGGCAGCGCTATGTAAGTTTCTGTTCGTCACGTTTATAATTAATAATAAAATAATACTAAACCAAGTCTTAACAATTTAAACTTACCACGCCACCGACCTTGACTTACCTACTGATAAATTGCCCGTAGACCGCAGAAATATTTATGACGGCTTTATGTGTATGATTTACTCGTCATTGCACTAAACAAAATATAATAGTATAATTATCGATTATAAGCATGAAACAATATCGATTTTCAATAATCTTTCAAATCTCGACTGGTTACTTACATCACTATGATTCGTAATGTGACAAACTTTGACAGACGGTCTGTCGAGTGACAGAGACATCTGATTGGATTGATGCTAGTTGACGTTTCTTTGCCCATTTGTGAACCGGTCGTTTGTTCGTTGTTTTGTTTGAATTTTTTAGTTTCTGCCTGTGGTTTCTGCTTGTTTTAAATTTAAAATAAATGTCGGTGATTTTGTGAGAGCGCGTGTTTATTACACTTATCGTTATCGGTTATACAATAGCTATTTTAATTGGTGGGTTAGCTTCGCGTACGTGCGAGCGCTCATTGACCGTTGTAAGTTCTCATAACACACAATAAAAGTAAGTAAACACAATTTCAACTATTAATTTAAAGTTTGGTCATCATATTTATTAGAAACTGTTTTCTACATTTTGAAATGTTTTAGAATGTCGCACAACCGCAATTTAGAGACTCTGGACGCACTAAAAACCGAAATTAAAGCTTTACAAGAAAGTTGCGTGAACACTTGTCATATCATTGAAAATGCTCCTCCCGAGTGCCTTTCAGACCAGGACGTCGACGGACAGGGAGTTCAACAGAATATAAACAGCTACGTTAAAGGGTTAGAAGCTGCAGTTCATAATTCAAACACGGTTATCACCACAGACAATAACCTTCTGACTACTCAATTTCTGAATGAAATGAAACAAAAGGCTGTCCAAGTTGATGAGCTAGCAGCGTATACCTCAGGAGCCATTCGCGACTTAGATGCTGAAATAATTAGGTGAGTTTCAATAACTTTATCAGCTCTAGTCCTCTAGTAATATACTAGAACTAATGCCGCATCAAATTGGTTATATTGTCACATAAAACCTTGGTTTTGGCGATCGTGCTGTTTTCCGCACTTAGGCCATTGATCAACCCATTGTCAGTGTGCTGTAGCAATGTGTTGTTTGTGAACAAACAAATAGCTATGACGGAAAGTACCTATTTGTTCGATCAAACTTTTTTCGGAAAAGATGACTGCGACACGGGTCTCGGCTCGCAGCAAACCGAAGGAGCCGAGAGAGCGGCTGCACAGTGCTTCGGCTTGTACAGGTCGTAGCTCTCAGCAAACCAAAGAAGTCAGCCGTGTGACTACTCGCACGTCGTATACTGCCGTGTACTCCAGTACAACCTACTATGTGACAACCAGTTGCTACCCTGTGGCCTTACGGCTTTTAACGCAGGCTCGAAACAGCGCAGTGCGGAAAATCACGCAATCGTGAACCTTAACGCACCGTGATACAGTCACAAATCAAACAGAACAGACAGATAGAATTGTCAGTCGTACAAATTTTCACATCACCTAAACAGGCACTTATTATAGATGTCTTATCGTGATTCGGATTGTGATTGTGTGCCATCTCACTCACGCGCATGCTGCTAGTAAGTAGATGCGAACGGGACGGCATGCAATCTCGATCACAATCAAACTTCTATAATAAGGACGCAGAATTGGTTAAAAAGCCGTAAGGCCCCTGAAAATGAATGGTAACATGATACATTTTATTTTTTAGGCTTAAGAATCTAATCATAGTAGCTCAAGAGGCCCAATCCAAGCCCAGGATTCAGAGGAACGTAGTTCAACCTGAGCATCTTATGAAAGCTAAGGCTCGGTTCAGAATGATGAAAACTGAAGTCCATGGCTTGATCCAGTCACTGCTTCCGCACAATCATGAAGATGTTACAAGTGTTTTAGGGGTGAGTCAAATCAGGTGTTACATATTCATATTCATTTATTTCAGCATTCCACAATGTTTCTTAGGTGGTAGAAAATTATTTTAGTTACAATTGTGGACCCCGTCGGGCACAGCTGAATGATATGGATTACTTCATGACCCTGTGTTGACTCATATTATTATATGTGACATAATTATGACTTGCTTTATACAAGGTTGTACGGAAAGGGTGTACTACTGTACTATGGACCCCTTGGTACATATAGAAAAGTTTTTTTTGTTTAAATTTGAATGGCTGTCAAGGATTTTTGTAAGAAATTTGTTGTAGCCGGTTGCACCCGGCATAACCGAAACGTCACGTCATTCGAAATCAGTTAGCAACTGTGATGCGGACAAAGAACACTGAGACCTAACCCAAAAAGGTAAGGTCCAAGTTATTTGGATGCGGAGTTCGACACGTTGACATAAATAAGAATGTTCAATCAAAGTTCACTCATAATGCCTGGTGACAGATTTTCTTTCTCATTTCCGTTCTATTTACTTCTCTTTTCTGTGTTGGTACACCCTTTCCGCATGACTTTGGAGTCCCACAACTTGTGCATTTGCCAGTGTCAAGTATGTATTCACATTTTCAAGTTTTATTAAAGTCTCATCAAAGTCATCAAAAAAGTCAAGAGACAAGCAAAGTAAATCACGTCAAAGTCATGGCCTAGTTAAGAGGTGGAGGCTTTACCGCTTTACTAGAGACTTCAATGGTATTTTTGCTTTTTAGCCTGTCACAGCAATAATGTACGATAAACTATGTTATCCCGGCCTCCCGGACCTCCCAGACGGAGATGAAGTGACATACTGGGGCCTCACGGTTACCTGTTTTTAGCCATTCTATTTAGGTAGTAGTATCTCGGTGTGTTAAGGTTCACGTTCGCGTGATTTTGCGCACTGCGCTGTTTCAGTGCAAAGCCTGTGTTAAGAGTTAAAGGAATGAACTCAAACTACCCGAAACAGAGATTATTGGAAGGAGGGAAGGGATGCAGGCTAATATAATAATAGCCCGTTGGTCCAGTTGGTAGTGAACCTGCCTTCTGAGCTTAGGGGCGTGGGTTCGATTCCCACCTAGGACAAACATTTGTGTGATGAACATTTGTGTTTGTTCTATATCTGGGTGTTAATATCTATTTAAGTATGTATTTAAACCTATATATGTATGTATATCAGTCTCTGGCAGCCATATCACAAGCTTTGCTTAGTTTGGGGTCAGATGACTGTGTGTGCAAAAATGTCCCGAATATTTATTTATTTAATAATTAACTATGTTATCGGTTTTCAGGACCTGATGTCAGCGAAACTGAACAACACGTCTGATGACTACATACCAGTGGCACCGGAGAACTTTGACGTCGTACAAATACTCAAAGACATGAACATTGTCACCATGAATCCGTACAATAAATTTGAAGTGAAATTTAATTATTAGCTTCATTGATATACAAAAGACAGATGTTGGATCTTCTAGTACGAAAGACATGAACATTGTCACTATGAATCCGTACAATAAATTTAAAGTGAAATTTAATTATTAGCTTCATTGATATACAAAACACAGATGTTGGATCTTCTAGTACGAAAGACATGAACATTGTCACTATGAATCCGTACAATAAATTTGAAGTGAAATTTAATTATTAGCTTCATTGATATACAAAAGACAGATGTTGGATCTTCTAGTACAAAATACACAAAAAATATTGTAAGAGTTGTATTGCAAAATGCATCGTAAAATTATAGGTACATGGATTTTCAAGCATTAAATGAAGAAAATAAGTAATTGTCAAGACAAGAAAAAGTAAAAAAAAAAAACAAAACACGACATATAACAAATAAACCATCACATTAAAATTGTTTATTTTATGTCAGTAATTTTACGAAATCCACTCTCAAACTTTCCGTTTTTTTTTTTAAATCTTATGTCGATATTATAATGTCTAATTTAGCTTGTAACAAATATAGACTAAATGCACTGTTTACATTAATAGTTAGTATAGTTTTAGTCTAATTTTGGTTTGGACTTGTATAGGTAGCCCAATATCTAAAGTTTTAAGTATATTAGCTTTAATAAAATTTGTATAAGAAGTATGTACACAAATATTTTAATTGTACCAGCCAAAGGCTGAAGATAATTATATTAAGAATATTGTAAAAAATGAATATGGCATTCAAACTAAAGTTATATGATTTTTTACGGGATATTTACCGTGGTAAGGTTGTGGAATGAGCTCCCGATATTTCGGCGCAGTTACATGCACCATGTTCACGGGAAGACTGAAGAATGCGGGTGGTTGGTCGAACAGTTAAAAAGTTAGGTGCAGACATAACGATCTACCCTCTTTCTTAGTCCTTTGCTACGGTTATCACTGGAACTCGAACTCGAACCTAAGTCCCGACAAAACACACTCACTGTATCACTACGTATAACTTTAGTGAACAACCGTGATAGTTTAAAACGGCATTCAAACTAATAATAAAATAAATATTTTTAATAGTATTTCCCTTCAGTGCCTTTGATTATAATATTATTATTTTATTATTAAATTAATTAATGTATAGCATGCAATGAATAACATGGTAAGTGAATATGCTCAGAACTCATTTTTTTTAATGCGGATAAGTCCGCGTTTGATCACTAACTCGCGTGGTGAAGGAAAAAATGAGGAAACTGGTATGTCCAAGAACCTATAAAGTTCAGAGACATCACCAACATGCACGAGGCCAGCTTTTTTTTTTAATGCCATAGGTGGTAAACAAGTAGACGGGCTGCCTGATGGTAAGCAGTCACCGTCGCCTATGGATACTTGTAACACCAGAGGCATCACAAATACGTTGCCGACCCTTTAGAATTCGATTAACTCGCCTTTTGAAGAACCCCATGTTGTAGCTTCTCGGAAACACTGTAGAAGGTAGCTCATTCCACATTTTGCAGGTATGATGCAAGAAGGATCGTGTGAATCGCACAGTGTGCGATTTCCACTGATCTATGATGTGTGGATGAGCCTTCAGGCGGTGGAAGCATGGTGGATTAGGCCACATCAGGACTCTTTCCGATAGAAGGCCGTGTCCCAGCAGTGGGAATATGATTTGATAAACTTTTGAGTGAAGAATATAACGCATAGCTGAGTATGTCTTTTGACTAACCTTATTGTTTTCTTTCAGTTATCATGACCTACATCAACATAACCAGTGTGAAGCTGTTTGTGAAAGTCCAGAATGTGTTTGGCGTGTGTAAAGTTTTCGCCTGCCTCATTGTTATTGGGGGAGGAGTATATGAGCTATGTAAAGGTAAGTTGATTAACATTTCACAGGTACAGGAACGTTTTAAGTCCCGCCATTCCCTTCTCACCATGGTATAACAATATACTCCGCCAGGTATAGCACTCCGAAATGTCTGCAGGGATGGCAATCGCGGACGAAGTCGCGGGTACAGCTAGTGTAGTCTATGTATATGTATCGTATATATACGTATGTTATATTTAATTGTAGTCTATTGATTGTTTGTTGTTATGCAACTATATAACTTGCAGTTATATACATATGTATTTTTTTAGTTAGGCCACAATTTTCTCTACCATCTCTACATAGTATAAATTGAAGTCGCTTTCCGCGTCTGTATGACTGTATGGCCGCTAACTCCTCCTAAACCACGCAACGGATTTTGATGCGGTTTTCACCATCAGTTAGATACATTTTCACGGAAGGTTTATACATATAACTAGCGACCCGCCCTGGCTTCGCACGTAAATTACACCCGCGCAAAGCCGGGCGGGTGGGTCGCTAGTTTTATATAATTCCTTTCCGTGCACGGTTGCCTGGTAGAGATCGCTTTTAGCGATAAGGCCGCCTGTTAAAAGCCTAGATAATATTTTTAATTGTAATGTTTATGTAGAATGTTTATAAAGAGTTATTGTATTGTACAGGGTGTTGTAAAACTCGTCTCCGGCCGGCGAGGGGCATAAAAATGTCTCAGTAACGATTCAAATAATATTAAAGGTAAACCTACCTTACCTGCATAGAAAGTTTGAAAATAATGATAACGAAATTTCCCCGACAATTATTTTCAGGGAACACGGCCAACTTGGAAACGGGCTTCCAAGGTAGCACGAAGAGCCCTGGCAACATCGCTATGGCATTGTACTCCGGCCTGTGGGCGTACGACGGCTGGAACAGCGTCACTGTGATCACTGAGGAGATCATCAACCCTTCCAGGTCAGTATACAGGACCGCCAGGGCGGACACAAAAAATCGACATCGTTTTATGGTTGATATTCCGAGAACCCGTACGAAGCGCTATGATTCCACATTTATTGTGCGAACTGCTAGTCTGTGGAATTCGCTGCCTGAATGGGTTTTCCCCGTTAGTTACAATCTGGGTGTCTTCAAGTCGAGAGTGAATCGGTTTCTTCTAGGCAAGAGTGCTCCATCGTAGACCGCATCGTCGCTTAACATCAAGCGAGATGGCGGCCAAGCGCAAGCCTAACTACTATAAAAAAAAAAAAACATCTGCCGTCTGTTTGTACGTTGCCTGGAAGAGATCGCTTATACCAGTGGTTCCCAATTAGTTTTTCCTGCATACCACTTCACAAAATGTCTCTAACTCGCGTACCTCTCGGAGGTGTGGGTGTTCCCTGATAGTTACTTATACTTATTTATTCATAACAATTTTAGTTTCATGTCACAGTGTATAAATTCTTACTATCTTCTACATAATGAACAAACATAAAAAAAAAAACATTCAAATAATAAAAAAACTAAATTATTAAATTACATAATGTCAAAATTAAATTAAACAATTAGGATAAAAAAATAATATTACAATCTCAACAATAGTTACAATCTGGGTGTCTTCAAATCACGAGTGAATCGGTTTCTTCTAGGCAAGCGTGCTCCATAGTAGACCGCATCATCACCTAATATCAGACGAGTAGGCGGCCAAACGCAATTCTATTACTAAATAAATAAAAATATATTCGTCATTCGAACATCTGCCCGGGAATCGAACCCGAGACAAATTGCTAATGAGGTAGCCTGGTCACAGCCAGCCAATAGCATGTAGAGATGTTGTGCAATCCGAGCATGTGTGACCTTCCGGCCTCCACTCCCAGGCGAGGTCACGAGGGTATCATTCCTTCACCTAATAAAGCTAATTATGATTTAGCACTGTTAACACAGAATGAACAATAGTTGCTATTGGTACCAGGGTTGCCATCTGTCCCGATTCTGCCGGGACAGTCCCGATTTTGATGATTTATATTTCGAACTCCTGCTGATTTATGATGTCCTGGTACATTTAAAAGAAACATTTCCTTTTAAGTGTATGTGTTTATTTTTATATTGTAGCTTTATATTTAGTAAGGGTATTATCATTAAAACTAAGGTAAGCATCCTTCCGATCCATGTGAAAGAAAGACCTTCCCTTGTAGCAGAGAAGGGTAAAGAGCTTTGGCTTGGCGTGGAGTCACTCTCCCAAGATGAGAGTTGACAGAAGGTGACTTGTCATGAAATAAAGACCTTCCCTTGTACCAGGGAAGGGTAAAGAGCTTTGGCTTGGTGTGGAGTCACTCTCCCAAGATAGGAGTTGACAGAAGGTGACTCCTCATGAAATAAAGACCTTCCCTTGTACCAGGGAAGGGTAAAGGACTTTGGCTTGGCGTGGAGTCACTCTCCGAAGATGAGAGTGGACAGAAGGTGACTCCTCATGAAATAAAGACCTTACCTTGTACCAGGGAAGGGTAAAGAGCTTTGGCTTGGTGTGGAGTCACTCTCCCAAGATAGGAGTTGACAGAAGGTGACTCCTCATGAAATAAAGACCTTCCCTTGTACCAGGGAAGGGTAAAGAGCTTTGGCTTGGTGTGGAGTCACTCTCCCAAGATAGGAGTTGACAGAAGGTGACTCCTCATGAAATAAAGACCTTCCCTTGTACCAGGGAAGGGTAAAGAGCTTTGGCTTGGCGTGGAGTCACTCTCCCAAGATGAGAGTTGACAGAAGGTGACTCCTCATGAAATAAAGACCTTACCTTGTACCAGGGAAGGGTAAAGAGATTTGCCTTGGCGTGGGTGGAGTCACTCTCCCAAGGTGAGAGTTGACAGAAGGTGACTCCTCATGAAATAAAGACCTTCCCTTGTACCAGGGAAGGGTAAAGAGCTTTGGCTTGGCGTGGAGTCACTCTCCGAAGGTGAGAGTTGACAGAAGGTGACTCCTCATGAAATAAAGACCTTCCCTTGTACCAGGGAAGGGTAAAGAGATTTGCCTTGGCGTGGGTGGAGTCACTCTCCCAAGGTGAGAGTTGACAGAAGGTGACTCCTCATGAAATAAAGACCTTCCCCTGTACCAGGGAAGGGTAAAGAGCTTTGGCTTGGCGTGGAGTCACTCTCCCAAGGTGAGAGTTGACAGAAGGAGACTCCTCATGAAATAAAGACCTTTCCTTGTACCAGGGAAGGGTAAAGAGCTTTGCCTTGGCGTGGGTGGAGTCACTCTCCCAAGGTGAGAGTTGACAGAAGGTGACTCCTCATGAAATAAAGACCTTCCCTTGTACCAGGGAAGGGTAAAGAGCTTTGGCTTGGCGTGGAGTCACTCTCCGAAGATGAGAGTTGACAGAAGGTGACTCCTCATGAAATAAAGACCTTCCCTTGTACCAGGGAAGGGTAAAGAGCTTTGGCTTGGCGTGGAGTCACTCTCCCAAGATGAGAGTTGACAGAAGGTGACTCGTCATGAAATAAAGACCTTCCCTTGTACCAGGGAAGGGTAAAGAGCTTTGGCTTGGCGTGGAGTCACTCTCCCAAGATGAGAGTTGACAGAAGGTGACTCCTCATGAAATAAAGACCTTCCCTTGTACCAGGGAAGGGTAAAGAGCTTTGGCTTGGCGTGGAGTCACTCTCCCAAGATGGGAGTTGACAGAAGGTGATAAGTCAGCTAAAAGCCACAGTCGCTTATCTATACTAATATTATAAAGAGGAAAGATTTGATTGTTTGTTTGTTTGTTTGCATTGAATAGGCTCCGAAACTACTAAACCGATTTGAAAAATTCTTTCACTGACGGGAAGCTACACTATCCCCGGGTAACATCTATACTAATATTATAAAGAGGAAAGATTTGATTGTTTGTTTGTTTGCATTGAATAGGCTCCGAAACTACTGAACCGATTTGAAAAATTCTTTCACTGACGGGAAGCTACACTATCCCCGGGTGACATAGGCTATAATCTATACCCGTGCGAAGCTGGGGCGGGCCGCTAGTATTAGATAAAAGAAATATTCATTCATTAACGAACTCCTGATGATTCATGATGTCCTGGTACAATTTAATGAAAATTCTATTAATAACAAAATAATATAAAATTATTAAATATTTTTATATGACTACCAACATAAATGTTAAAACAATAAAATTAGCAGAACAATAGGCGTCGTAAACTCGAGGGTGACGCGAGACGGCGGGAATAAACCATATTGTCCCGCGTCCCGATAACCTATAGTTTTGTCCCGATTTTTTTATAACCAATGCGTCGATCACAATTTTTTGACGCGTTGCAAATAAGTTATACGCGTTGACTAATTACGAATTAATTAAACGCAAGGATGATTTGGCCACTTTTATGTCCCGACTTTTTTTTCAAGAAGGTGCCAACCCTGATTTATTTGTACTATCGATACGGTATCTTACAATCACGCTCACGGAGTAGTAATTACTTAACTGATAAAGTCTCCAGTAGCAACAGGGTCACATTCCATTTTCCGTGTTTTCATTAGCAAGTAAGGCCAAGCTTGCTTCCAAGAAACTTGGTGTGCTCAATAAGGCCAAGCGTTACTTCACGTCGAGTCAAAGACTTTTGCTTTATAAAGCGCAAGTCCGACCTCACATGGAGTACTGCTCCCATCGTTGAAACGGAGCACCCAAGTATCAACTTGAGCCTCTTGATGCATTACAGCGTAGAGCTGTAAGAATTGTCGACGATCCCAAATTCGCCGAACACCGAGAGCAGCTCAGCATGCGCAGAGACGTTGAGTCCCCCTGTATATTGTGGTCCCTTATTGTTGCATTAGTTTTAAAGCTGTTTTATCATGTGTATGAAATGAAATGTGTGGTGTGAACAATAAAGAGTTTATCTATCTATATTTTACAGCATTTACAACGGGGAGTGTTCTGAAGAACTGCTTGATCTGATGCCGGCGTCAGGTTTTATCATCGCACTAGCCGCCACTGCCTGAAAGCTCATCCACATAATATCATAGATTAGTGGAAATCGCACACTGTGCGATTTCCGCACAACACACGCGATCTTTCTTGCCTCACAAGTCACACCTGCAAAATGTAGAATGAGCTACCTTCCGCGGTATTTCCTAGGAACTTAGCCGTAGAAGTCCCAGGGCGCTGGTAATACGTATAGCATTCCGATCTTGACGACCGCGACCAGTGCCCGTGGCCTCGTCGCGCAACCCACTGCTCAGCAGGGCAATCGCGCTAAAAAATTACAGACGAATCGTTTACGAAACGCAAACGCTCCACAACTTTTGGTCGATTTCGTATCGGCGCGAAAAAGTTGATATTTTCTAACTTTATCACAAACGTTCGTTTGACAGCGTCTACGTTCCAACTGTGATCGGGTTGCGTTTCGTCTTTGGTTAAAATCATTAGCGCGATACGAAATGGACCAAAAGTAGTGGAACGGTTGCGATTCGTCAACGATTCGTCTGTAATTTTTTAGCGCGATTGCCCTGCCGTATGAATTTATATGGAGTGGCTAAAACAGTGCAAGCGACCCTTACGTTGCGCGACGCGGCCGCTGTAGTCAAGATCGGAATGCTACCTTTATGAACGAAGACGTTACAACCGGATTTTACTGTGCTGTAATTAGTACAAAAATATTGTCATAGTATTCACTGACCTTGCAACGACATACCTACATAATCTACTTAGGCATCTGTCCATGAAAGTATTTTATATCTTGATTGCCGTATACATAACAAAGTTTATAACGGTATTAGTTAATAATGCTGTAAGAGTTTTCACAAATATTGGTTGACACTTCATACCTCGGCTTTAGAGAGCGTAAAAGCAGACTTCCGTGTTTCGCGGCCGGTCGCAGCCGCGCGCGTCTGACGCGCACGTCTCGCGCGTTTGATGCGACAGAGACAATACTCGCAATATGAAAATATATGGCACGGCTTCTGAAGAGTGCGACAGACGCGCGTTTTTTTAAAAATATAGTTATAGACTTGACCGTCAACTCGACTGCTGTTAAGCGATGATGCGGTCTACGATGGAGCACGCTTGCATAGAAGAAACCGATTCACTCGTGATTGGAATAACTCAGATTGGAACACCCACCCTTCAGGGGGGTGTTAACAGAGTCTGCAAAGGTCGACAACGTATCTGTGATGCCCCTGGTGTTACAGGTATCAATGTCTACAATGTTATAATGTCATTATTAGTTAGTCAATGTTAGTATTCCAATTTAATCTCTTATCATTAAGGCGCGGTCTGATCACGATTTCAAATTCGTTTTTCACCCGCTCACGCCATGATCTATTTGCTATCTAAAACGGCTTTGTTTAAAGTCGTAAATCGTATATCATCATATTTAATGATGATGATGACTTTGTGCTTGTGTTTATATTATTTTGAGGGTTTTTATTTAATCTATCAAACTATATAAATGAATTTCAACAATTAACTGGTTAAAGTTTTAAAAGACTAGTCTGGCTATACAATTCGTACAAAAAATATGTTGTTGTCGCTGAAAATTCAGAGTTCTTCAATTCAGAAGCTATTTTTATTGTGCAATTTGTAATATGTTTTTTTAAGAGTCTAGACAATTTTTAAATTTTTTATTCGGTTAAGATTATTACCAAGGGGTTTTTTCAACTTGTAGTATTTTTTTTATCTGATCAGCTAATTTTGTCACGTCACACAAAGCGTTTAAAAACACTTCTTTTGGTAAGTTTTGCGATTGTACCGCGTCTTAATAAATTCTTTTACGGTGTAATAGCACTTAGTCAGTAGTATTTTTTTTATTTAAATTTCAACAGATTAGTATTTATATTACAAGGGAATTACTCACGAAAGATTAAGCCGGTTACTCCGACTATAGTTTCAACCGCATTAGACGGTCTTTTTCAAGATGAATCCGCGCGCGCGGCTGCGTCTTGCTTTGCATCAAAATAAAAATAAAATAAAATGTGTGAAAACCACGTCAGTTTCAATAATAGATTAGTATTTAGATCTTTAAGGTTTCTAGGCATCTTATTATAGATTACCGGTCCCATACAAAAAATGCTATCATTTAATAATTTCTTGTTGCGGTGTTCTATGAGAAGCTTGTGTTTGTCACGTCTATTACGTTTACATTTATCATTTGTAAGAAGAAAATAGTTCGGGTTAGTTTTAACAAAACATGCTACTTCAAAGATGAAAATTAAAAAACTGGCTTGTCGAACAGGCATTCTATAATTTCAATGACGTGACAAAGATGAAATTAATTTAATTTTGATTATTTAATTTTATTTTTGACTATTATTATACTATTATATTATTATTGTTTTTCTATTGGGTATGAAAATGTGATTTCTTTTATGATTATTGTAATAGTTTAAAATTATTTTATTATCAATTATTTTCTGTGACGTGTACCTGTAATTTGTTACCAATAAAGTACTATGACTATGACTATAAAGTGACGGAAGTGTTAGAATTTTCAATAATTATTTTCTCGTTTGTCTTGTAGAAACGTCCCGTTGAGCATCTCCATCGCAGTGCCTCTCATCACAGCGCTGTACGTGTTCATGAACGTGGCCTACATGACGGTGCTGAGCTACAAGGAGATGGTAACGGTGCCGGTGGCGCTGGCCTTCGGCAACCAGGTGCTGGGCCCGGCCAGCTTCCTCATACCGCTCGGGGTGACCATCGCGACCTTCGGCTGCGCTATGAGCGTGCAGTTCGGTGTTACCAGGTAACAATAACAGAACTCCCCCCAGGCCTGAAAGAACCATGGCCCACTTGGAAAACCCTTATAACCTATTTGTAGATTTATTCTGTAAGTCAATTCAATTCAATTTCTTCTTCGTGTCTTCGTGCGGTATTGCCGTAACTTGCCAATGTCAGGCATGGCGCACTCCGGACTTTAGGTATATTAGGCCGGTGTCCCTTGCCAAGAGGATCATAGCAGGGCAATCAGTGGTCGCTCGGCCACGTCGCGCGTAATTAAGCATCTTTTCTGTCAGGGACCTTGACCAATTATTTTCAACAGAATCTGCAAATTAGGGCTCCCAAATGAAGTCTCCATGTTTCATGTAGTTTTTACCTAAATATGCATCGGGATGATGATCTTGTAATAGGCCTCTTAAACTTATACTTCTGCATGATTGTCATTGGACCAAATTCAGTTTTTTTGTGCAGATTAAATGTCATTCCAATTAAAGGAGAATATAAGTAATAGATAGGAACTACATAGGATACATAGCTGGTAAGTAATACTAATAACTATTCTGTGTAACACCCCTCTCGAAGAGGGAGGCATGTGTTCAGCAGTGGACATTTACTGGCTGATGATGATGGTGATTCTGTGTAAATATCAAGAAGACAACCCTAACGATACACGTGCTGCGTCAGGCGAGATAGAGCTACGTGATAGAAAGAGGGCGGCCTTCTAGGTGAATATAGCGAGCGGTATCCAGCGCTGCGCGAGTTGAATTGCTACTTTATTGCCTCGTAGATAGAGTCCTTATTTATTTAAATTTCTTCGCGGGGTGAGCCTTCTGTGTCTATTATGTCTTCTGTGCCAATGTCTTGTGTAGGCAAATATTCTGGAGATTGCCCGGTCAAGCCATTGGCTCTCGTCACACAGTCTCTGACTAGTTCGGGAGCCTCTGGGATCAATACTTGATAGCCCGTTGGTCCAGTTGGTAGTAAACCTGCCTTCTGAGCTTGGGGGCGTGGGTTCGATTCCCACCTAGGACAAACATTTATGTGATGAACATTTGTGTTTGTTCTCTATCTGGTTGTTAATATCTATTTAAGTATGTATTTAAACTATATATGTACGTATATCAGTCTCTGGCAGCCATATCACAAGCTTTGCTTAGTTTGGGGTCAGATGACCGTGTGTGAAAAAATGTCCCGAATATTTTTTTATTATTATTATTTGTCCCGAATACTATACCTATAGCTTACCATAAATTATGCCCGAATAAATGATTTTGTATTGTGTTAATTTCCAGGGTCTGTTATACGGCAGCCCGCGGCGGTCACATGCTGGAGCTGTTCTCGTACGTGAACATAAAGCGTCTAACGCCGGCGCCTGCCGTCGCTTTCCAGGTAAGCTGCCAAAGTTTATAATGTCAGGAGACCAGTCGGCCATCGACCATCTCGGTTATGCCGGGGACCTAGCGAAAAAGGCTGGTTTGCTCAGTAGAAATGTGCAGGAAGAATACTACAACATAGCTCTTAAAAGCCGGTGGAACTTCGCTACTTTATGAGCGCCAAAATTTGTTTAATATCTTCCTCTTCACCAGGAGAACTCCAGGCATCGCAATTAGCAAGTTATTTTTTTTTTTTTTTCAAAATTTGAAGCGTAAAACTCTTTTGAACTATGAACCCCTATTTTCTCGCTCCTGAGCCATGTCTATTGACTGAGAGGTGCCTGTCACTGCCTTGGGAGTGAACTAGTATAGGCTGATTATGGTGATGATGATTTACTTTTCGCTAGCGGATATAAGTGACTTGCTCTCAGATTTTAAACAATAAAGAAACCGTTTCCGAGACCTTTTTTTTTTATAGTAGATAGGCTTGCGCTTGGCCGCCATCTCGCCTGATGTTAAGCGACGATGCGGTCTACGATGGAGCACGCTTGCCTAGAAGAAACCGATTCACTCTCGACTTGAAGACACCCAGATTGTAACTAACGGGGAAAACCCATTCAGGCAGCGAATTCCACAGACTAGCAGTTCGCACAATAAATGTGGAATCATAGCGCTTCGTACGGGTTCTCGGAATATCAACCATAAAACGATGTCGATTTTTTGTGCCCGCCCTGGCGGTCCGATAGAAAAAAAGGCAGAAAGGAATTAAATCATCTAAATTTTTTCTAATCCAAAAAGTGATAATCCATTTGTTTTCCAGGCTTTCCTGACCGCTATCTTCATATCAGTGGGCAACATAAGTACCCTAATAAAATTCGCAAGTTGGTTCCTCTGGTTTTTCTACGGCCTTGCCATGGTCGCCCTGCTAGTCCTCCGCAAGACTCGACCGGACACGCACCGGCCGTACAGAGTGCCCACCCCAGTGCCCTGCTTCGTGTTGCTAGTGGCGATATTCCTCTCGGTGGTGCCAATAATACACGACCCCTCGCTGAAATATCTCATAGCGATAGGGTTTCTCGTGCTGGGGGTGATAGTTTATACAGTCTTTGTTTATTACAAGAAGACACCGACTGCTTTGCTAAGTGAGTATTGAAATATTACTATTACTTTTTTTTTAATATTAATAATAGACTTGCGCTTGACCGCCAACTCGCCTGATGTTAAGCGATGATGCGGTCTACGGGGGAGCATGCTTGCCTAGAAGAAACCGATTCACTCGTGATTTGAAGACACCCAGATTGATACTAGCGGTCCGCCCCAGCTTCATCGTCATCATCAGCCAGAAAACGTCCACTGCTGAACATAGGCCTCCCCTTTTAACCTCCACACTGAACAGCCTGCCTTTTGCATCCACTGGATGCCCGCGACTCTCACAATGTCGTCGGTCCATCTAGTGGAGGCCTCCCTACGCTGCGTCCGCCCCAGCTTCGCACGGGTATTATTGGAGTTTTAGTAAGGATCCCTATTTTTTTTGAAAACACAATAATAACAAAACAAAAAACATAATAGCCTATGTCACCCGGAGATAGCGTAGCTTCCCAACAGTGGAAGAATTTTTCAAATCGGTTCAGTAGTTTCGGAGCCTATTCAATGCAAACAAACAAACAAACAATCAAATCTTTCCTCTTTATAATATTAGTATACTATTATTGCCCAACCGACCCTTCTGGAGATCGATGGGGGAGGCCTATGTATGATGATGATGTCTATTATTAGAACTCTATTCCAATTTATGCACGGGTCTAGCCTGGAGTTTTGAGAGGCATAGGTGGGGTTGAAGCCAACACCACCGGAGCAGTCAGAGCACACACGGCTCTTTCGTACGACAGTTTTTTTTTTAGACCTTGAATTCTGACAGGATTGCTCTATCAAAATGTGTACCTTAGTTCAAGTAGAATAGGATAGAAATAGTTTCATATGAGTAGCTGTTCAAGAAAAAACAGGATAAGGCGATTTTGTCACCACCGTGCGCGACGGGTTGGTAACTGTAGTAACCAGCGCTGGCCAGAGCCATCTATGCGTGGTTACTGTAGTCAGCAGAACTACACAAGTGGACAAATATGATCATAATTTTATTTTCTTTTTTCTTTCAGGAAAACTCACATTCCTGACCCAAGTTCTATTTGAAAGTGTGCCGCCAAGCAATCATCAAGATTGACCCCTACAGTTAAAAATAATATTTTAGTGTTAAATAAGTAACATAATTAGTATAATAAGAAAAAATATTAATAAAATATTTTCCTACGACTGTGCCACCTCTACTTTTGTGCTTTGATTTTGGTATAATATGCTCCTGGGTTTTTTTTTAAATATTAGATAGGCCTGCGCTTGGCCGCCATCTCACCTGATGTTGCGACAATGCGGTCTACGATGGAGCACGCTTGCCTAGAAGAAACCGATTCACTCTCGACTTGAAGACACCCAGATTGTAACTGACGGGAAAACCCCAATCAGACAGCGAATTCCACAGACTAGTAGTTTGCACAATAAATGTGGAATCAAAACGCTTCGTACGGGTTCTCGGAATATCAACCATAAAACGATGTCGATTTTTTGTGCCCGCCCTGGCGGTCCGATAGAAAAAAGGGCAGGAAGGAATTAAATCATGCAGATCTGATGCACACTCTCCGAAATGTTGTTATTAAATATTTTGTATGTTGTTATTATCATACAAATGCGAAAGTGTGTTTTTTTTTTTACTGGGCAAGTGCTTTTATTAACTAAACAAAATACAAGCTAACAGTAACGCTACAAATACAGTTAGACTGCCCATAGACCGTTAAAGGTCTAAGACAATCCAAATGCTCAAATAATATCAATTATAAGAAACCAACTTTAAAATGTGCAATTTCGATTCCGTAAAAGATTAAGGTCGTCCAAGTAACCGAATTCTCCAGTTATGACATTGTAGTAAACAGTTGTCACCAACTCGCACTTGGCCATTATCTATTACCAGCTTACGCCCGCCCGTTGTTCTAGGGAAATATTATGGAGTTGTCTACAAAGTACATACTTATATTTTAGGACGCTATTGAATACGCTATAAGTGTTTCATCCTGGATATTGATGATCTGAAGTTACGCTTGTACCGTATTACTGTTTTACACTAGAGCAAGTACATACGTAAAAAAAAGTAAAATACAGAAGACGTGGCGGTATGACTTTCATGGCATTAGCCTGCTCAGCAATGGGGAAAAAAACAGATTTTGAATAATCGTTAGCAATAGTGTTGTGCCAAAATTATGGAGCTATTTACCGATTGATTCATTATTTAGTAAAATAATCGATATGACAAGATAATTTAATTTTTAAAATATTAATTTGATGTAGATGTAGTTCAAGATGAAACGCCTAGTTTTTTGCGCTAATGTGGAAAATACATATTGCCTCTACTTGAGTATTTTCGAGTGTTATTGTTACAGGTGGAATATTACTAAATTGTGCTCGTGAATGTTGAATGTGCTTGAGTGTGGCCAGGTGATAATTAAGATAACGCGTAATGTTAGCGTCTGTTGATAAAAGTGGCACAGAATAGGGCCCTGATTCACTAACTAAAACACGCATGTAACGTAGCGCGTAAGTTATCCTTTAATTAGGCCTCGCTTCCCTAAGAAATAAAATCTAACTTTTTAACGTTAACTCAACGCGTCGCGTTACGATCTTATTTGAAGTTTATGAATATGGGGTCCGTTCGCATTCTTCATTTGACATATCGAATCGAGTAAACGACATAATTCACGCGCCATATTGTTGGCGTTCGTGGACAAGACGAGTTATCTCTAGCGCTACTTCCCACGAGAAGATGCATTGTTTTTTGTCATGATGCGCTTGCTAGCCCTGCTAGTAGTAGCTAGTAGATGCTAGTCACAAAGTAAAATCGATAACAACATCTCAATATTATGTTGTTGCAAAATATCGATTTCATCTTTTATTTTTGCATCGATTTTGTATTACTCGGCACATCACTAGACGTGGAAAAAGCGGCCGGAAAAGTCATTTTTTGTGTTGCTGTTGCTGTTGTGTTGTTTGTCGATTTAGTGGATATTTTCTGGTGTAGTTTTGTGATTTCTGTTGATTTATTAGTGTCGTACAATCATGGCCTACCACTACGTGGTTACTGCTCAGAAACCAACAGCCGTAACAGCATGTGTTACAGGTAATTCACTATTTTATTTATTTATTGTTGTACTTGCATTGAGGTTATCTGACAACGATTTATGTAGTTCCAGACGAATAAATATAGCTTTCCTATCTAGAAGACCGCAATCCTAAATATAACCGGGATATTACCATAAGATTTGCCTATAAATATTTTGTTAGGTTGCGAAATCTTGTCCCAAAAAGCTTTGATTTTAGTTGGCAGTCATCCATGCTTGTGAAACAAAAATGTCTAGATGCTTATTTTGTTTTGTTTGGGAAACATTCTATCGAATCTTCTAATATTTATTTAATACAATATTTTAGCCTGATGATCGTTTTAATGTGCGTGCTGCACAGCACAAGGTACCTAGTACCATAATAACTACTAATATTAAATAATCAATAGGTATATTAAAGTTAGAACTACCAATAACTGAATGGTTTAGAGTTTTTGGGTTTACTTTAGATTAGCGTCAATTGAGTTAAGGATTCATATTTTTTTCTTTCTGAATCCCTACATGGGTTTCTGGGTGGTGCTAATCAGGTGACAACATACTGGTGGTAGGATTTGTCCGGGGCTTGTGACCACCCACTGGACAAAGCTATGCCTCCAAGTAGTCTACCCGTGATCCGGCTGTTGACTGGTGACGTCGTTAGGGAAAACATTTCAGAATAGTTACTTCAAAGCTGCAAGGCCGTCCTGCTATGCGCTGTTACACTGCATCGGGTTACTGGTCGTGGAGCCGTGGGTCGTCAATATACCCTTTCCACATAAAATCGCGGGACGCTGTTAGTGACAAATAAAAATAATTGCAGGCAACTTCACATCCCCCACGGACCTCAACCTTCTAGTGGCTAAGGTAAACCGCCTTGAGATGTACCTGGTAACACCAGAAGGTCTGAGGCCTATGAAAGAGGTGGGGCTGTATGGGCGAGTTGCGAAGATGAAGCTATTCAGGCCTCCAGTAAGTATCAAGTGAATAAATAAGCTGGGAATCGATCCCAAGACCTCTTGCTTATGTCGCAAATATGCTGCCACTGCGCCAAACCCGTTGACTATACTGTCTTCAAATCACTAGGTTTTCAGAAGGAGGTTGAAACTGATTATTTCTAAAAGCCACTGATGTATTGAATATTTTAGTGTGCAAGTTAATACCTGTGGCAATTTGCTTATACGGAGTTATCCCTCATTATAACTGTTAAATGGCCGTGGTCTCTAGCTAACTGAAGGCAGGCGGGTTTTATGGTCTCCTACCCTCAAACTAGTTAAAATGCAAGTCGCTTATATCAATATGCAATTTAAAAACTATTGTTTACACGCCACTACATATTCTTAACCAAATGATAATAACTATTTTTTAATTCAATATTAGGTTTGCCACTTCGTCTGATTTTATGCGATGGTGTGGTCTACGATGGAGCATGCTTGCCTAGAAGAAACCAATTCCTTTGCGACTTGAAAGCACCCAGAGTTAAATATCCACAGTCAGCAGTTCATATAATAAAAGTGGAATCAAAGCGCTTTGTTGGTGGCTTGGAACATTGACCAATAAAACGGTGCTGCCTTTTCGTGCCCAATGTGGCCGGCTAATAGAAAAATAGGCAGGAGGGAATTAGATCATGCAAATCCAAGGCATGTTCTCTGAAGTGTATCTGGCAAAAAATCACAAAATATGCAAATTTTCAAGGCTAAGAAGCTGAATCTGAACTAGGGATTAATTGCTGATGAGCTTCTTGGCACGTTTCTCAATGGACTCCAAGCCGGTACTTGGCTGATCCATCCCAAAGGTGCAAACAGTACTCCATGCATGACCACATTAGTGTTTGATACAATAAAAGCAACTATTTTGATGTGAAGTAACACTCTTCGAGAGAATACCCAGCATTTTGCAGCCAATTGAACCTTGTGCTCAATATGAGCCAAAGCTGAGTGTTGAATTCAGATTACCGCCCAAAAGCCTATTTCAAGACCTTTGTTAAACACTTTCAGGACAGCTAATAAGTTAACATTTCTGTTCCAGTATGAGAAAAAAGACCTAGTATTCATTCTAACAGCCCGATACAATGCCATGATCTTGGAATGGCGTACCAACCCGAACGGAGACCTGGAAGTAGTGACGAGAGCACATGGAAATGTGTCTGATCGTATCGGCAAACCTTCCGAGAATGGTATACTGGCGGTCATAGACCCACAGGCCAGAGTGATCGGACTGAGGCTTTATGATGGACTGTTCAAGATTATACCACTTGAAAAAGATTCGACAGAGCTTAAAGCTGCCAGTTTAAGGTGAGTACTGTAGAAAACGGAAGCTTGCCTTTGTAGCCTCATCATCATCATCATCCAGAAGACGTCCACTGCTGAACATAGGCCTCCCCCTTTAACCTCCACACTGAATGATAGCCTGCCTTTTGTATCCACTGGATGCCCGTGACTGTCACAATGTCGTCGGTCCATCTAGTGGGAGGCCTCCCTACGCTGCGTCTTCCGGTTCGTGGTCTCCACTCCAGAACCTATCTTCCCCATCGGTTATCGGTTCTTCGAGCGATGTGGCCTGCCCATTGCCACTTCAACTTGCAAATTTTAACAGCTATGTCGGTGACTCTGGTTCTTTGGCGAATATCCACATTGCAGATTCTATCGCGCAAAGAAATTCCAAGCATAGCACTCTCCATTGCTCGCTGTGTGACACTGAGGTTAACCAAAAGGCCAACAGTTAAGGACCACGTCTCGTCTCTGTAGCTTACCAAGCGCCATTTAAAAAAAAAAAAAACCCTGCCGTTGTTGAAACCTTAATAAATTGATAAAGGACTTCAATTCGAACAAAATAAATGTGTATTGTGTACACTAGTAACGTAGAGTGCCGCGTTTTTTAAATATTAAAGCTCAAAGATAGTAAGTGACTATATACTGGCTTGTTTCTGGCTTAAAGCATAAGCATTGCCATTCAGCGTGGTAATGCCGCCAGCAGCTGAGTATGCTGCCAACTGATGAATGGGCTTGAGCATTCAGATTGTCTTTAGATCTTCAGCAGTCTATGAGGAGTCTGTTTTTGTAGTGTAAGTGTTATTTTGCTTAATAAGTAAAGGAACTTGCTCTTTTAAACAATATCTAAAATGATAAGTGACTTAATTTGCTAGCATCTTCCAAAGTCTCAAAAACTTGATACAGTCTAGTATATGTGTATGTCATTTTCTATTTGTATTAAACTTCTTTTATTTACAAAAGTTTGACCATCGAACGTGATTTTTCGAATCGGGGCTTATTTTTCCAAATGGCAGAATTGTAGGTATCCCAAGGTCCATAGTCCAATGATATAACTCCTTTTCAAACTAGGTGCGGACAGTTAAAGAAAGTCAATTTACCAAATTTTAATAAACATACATAAGGTAGATTATAAGAAAAGTCGCTATGATACTTAATAAACAAAAATAAATTTATGTTGTTTTATCATTTTATTTTTGGCTCATAGTGCGACATTCAGATGATCAAAAATCACTGCCAAAAACCTGCAATTAAGATCACTTGTTATTTTTGTTCACAGATTGGAAGAACTAAATGTATATGACGTAGAATTCTTGCATGGCTGCGCCAACCCTACTCTAATCTTAATTCACCAAGATCCCAATGGTCGGCATATAAAAGTAAGCATAATTAAGAACTACTTACTGTCTCAGTGACCAGCCTTATGGCTACATCTCGCTCTCTAACTCGGGCTCAAAACAGCGCAGTGCGGAAAATCACGCGAACGTGAACCTTAACGCACCGGTTTGCGGTCGCGCTACTTTTCATAATCACCTAAACACAGTGCTCGAAATGGACCGGAACGCCGTTCCGTTTCGTAAAGGAATCCAACGACACCTCACTCTTCAAAATCGGTCAAGCCGGAGGTACTATAGGATCCCAGAAATATACTTACATCACATCACATCATCAGCCATTAAATGTCCACTGCTGAACTAGGCCTCCCTCTTAGAGAGGGGTGTTGCCATAATTCCCACGCTTGGCAGGCGGCTTGGAGATCGCAGTACATTCACCGTGTACTAACAGGACGCTGCTGACCATCCTCCGGTGGTTCTGGTCGCAGTTTTAGGACATACCCGGGTCCAACTTACATGCCTACATACAATCCAAAAACATTACCCTCCTTGGACAGTTGGTTAAAAATTCGCATGGTTTCGCAAGTAAAATAGGCTTGCGTTTGACCACCACCTCGCCTGTTAAACGATGATGCGGTCTATGATGCAGTATGCTTGCCTAGAAGAAATAGTAGAATGAGCTGCCTTCCACGGTGTTTCTGAGAAGCTACGACATGGGGTTCTTCAAAAGGCGAGTTAATAGAATCCTTAAGGGTCGGCAACGTATTTGTGATGCCTCTGGTGTTACATATATCCATATCATAGGCGACGGTGACTGCTTACCATCAGGCGGCAGGTCTGCTTGATGGCCACCTAAAGCATTTAAAAAAATAAAAACGATTCTCCCGGTATTTGAAAACACCCAGATTGTAACTATCGGGGAATATCAAAGAATAATAAACCAAATTCTATCACTTGCTTATACTGGTAAATTTCATTTTACAGACACACGACATCAACTTACGAGACAAAGAGTTCATAAAAATACCATGGAAACAAGATAATGTGGAGACGGAGGCTTCCATTCTAATCCCAGTTCCTATCCCTCTTGGTAAGTTAACCTAGCAGCTGACCTACCATCATTGATTTACAAATACATGGGTGTTGAGGTTAGAACATAATTTACGAAAAAATGAGTCCTGAGTAACCTACATAATGATAAAAAAGAAAAAGAAGAAAAAAAAATATAACTAACTTACTTAAATTATTAACTAACTTTATTTTTTATATTTATTTCATAAATTAAGAAGATATATTTAAGAAATACCAACAAACTATCGTAACAAATTAAGCCTGTTATTCCGACTATAGTTTCAACCGCATTCGGCGGTCTTCTAGTGTATAATTTATAGTAATATTATAAAGAGGAAAGCCTATTGAAGTTGCAAGCCCATTGAAGTTGCAAGCCTATTGAAGTTGCAACGGCAGGATCTTCGCCTGATAGTAGGCCTTATAACCGGTCATTGCAACTTGAATAGTCACTTGTATAAACTAGGAGCCACGGACAGTCCACTGTGTCGTGGCTGCATGAAAGAGAACGAAACTGTAGAGCATGTGCTGTGGCATTGTGAAGCCACAGAAGAAACTAGAACCGCTGCCGGGCTGCATGGGGCACCGCTGCCGCTTTCATCCGCGTCGCCGCAACAGCTAGACTGCTTTTCTTCATCATCATCACTTACACTCATACTACCATCTGCACCACTGGAGCAATTGTGCCAGCGCCCCAGAGCCTCACTCCGGTATTTCAAGGAGTTGGGTTGGCTCGGGTAGGTGCTGGTAGGGGGAAATGCACAATACACCCCTAGCGGGACGTCAGTGCAGGACTCATCGCCCCCATTTCGAATAAGAATAAGAATATAAAGAGGAAAGTTTTGATTGTTTGTTTGTTTGCATTGAATAGGCTCCGAAACTACTGATCCGATTTGAAAAACTCTTTCACTGTTGGGAAGCTACACTATCCCCGGTGACATAGGCTGTAATCTATACCCGTGCGAAGCTGGGGCGGACCGCTATATAAGATAAACAAAATATGTGTTTTTTTTTTTCACACACGGTCATTTGACCCCAAACTAAGCAAAGCTTGTGATATGGCTGCCAGAGACTGATATACATACATATATAGTTTTAAATACATACTTAAATAGATATTAACAACCAGATATAGAATAAACACAAATGTTCATCACATAAATATTTGTCCTAGGTGGGAATCGAACCCACGCCCCCAAGCTCAGAAGGAACAGATTTTATCGCGTGTATTTTACATTATTTTAATTCCTGACATTTCTAACACAGCAGTGTTCCTAGTCACAGATAGACTAGATGACCGATGTCTATAGTCTAGTAGGTCTTGCAGTTAGTTCTGCCTCTTAAGAGTCCTTTCACATTTTTAACGAAAAAAAGCAACGAAAACTGGATTTTTGGCCGGAAATAGAATGATCTAAAGAAAATTCAATTCCTGTAATGAATAGATCTGTATTTTTTATTGAATATAATGGCTTCAAATTATGGGAAAACTCAACATATTACCTCCAATATACTAAAGTCGTTTTTCTTATATCTAAGAAGGGAAGTTTGATAGAAAATTTCGTTAAATTACTGACATAAAATAAACAATTTTAAAGTAATGGTTTACTTTTTTATGTTTGTCTTTACAATTACAGGTTTTTTTGTTGATTTATGCCAGAAAATCCAGATACTTAAAATTTTACAGGTCATTTTGTAATACGGCTCTTAAGTGTTTAATTTCAATGTCTAATTTAATTTGTAAAAAATATAGACTGAATGGACAAATTACTCTAATAGTTGGTATGGTTTCGGTCTACTTTTGGTTTGGACAAACTGACCCAATATCCAGTTTTAAATATCTTTGACTGTCTTTATAGTTATTTTTTTTGTGTTTGCAGGTGGATGTATCGTAATAGGTCAAGAATCAATAGTTTATCATGATGGACAAAGTTATGTGGCAGTGGCACCTCCACAAATCAAAGTAAGCCTATCATTAACGTTTTTGGTTAGATTAAGGCGAGGATCCGGAAGACGCAGCGTAGGTAGGCCTCCCACTAGATGGACCGACGACATAGTGAGAGTCGCTGGCATCCAGTGGATGCAAAAGGCAGGCTGTCGTTCAGTGTGGAGGTTAAAGGGGGAGGCCTATGTTCAGCAGTGGACGTCTTCTGGCTGATGATGATGATGATGAAGGCGAGGTTTTCCCACTTTTAAGCAACGCTTATTACTACGGATGATCATAATCCTTGGTTTATTATATTAAGTCGTATTTAGCGGAGCAAAATCATGGCGCTTACACACAGTAGTGCGTTTCGCTACTGCTATTTTTGGGGTTCTCATATTATTCAAAAAGTATAGCTGTAATGTAAAATGTAACTCACCGGTTTCCTTCATAATTATGAAATTTATATATCAAGATATCGCAGACATAATTTATCAAATAGGTAATTGAATGAATCCAAAAAAACAGGGATAAAAGCGCAAACCAGTGCAACTTTGATATATTTTTTCTATCGAGCGAAATTTACTTAATCGTGTTTCGGTCTCATGGGTTTTCTAGATAAAACATTCAATTTTGTTATGACGCCAATTTTATAATTTTAAGCTAACCATGGAGGTATGCACACTTAAACTAGAATGACCATAATTGCTAAAAGTCGGAAAAGAGCGTCTTAAGAAGGGATTTTCTGTCCCTATCCGCAGACCTTATTCCGCTTTTGCTTTTCATATACAACCCTTCCCACGTAAAAAAACTCCAAATGTTGCAGAGATATAAAATGACCTCCTTCTTATTCTTATTCTTATTCGAGATGGGGGCGATAAGTCCTGCACTGACGTCCCGCTTGGGGTGTATTGTGCATTTCCCCCTACCAGCACCTACCCGAGCCAACCCAACTCCTTGAAATATCGGAGTGAGGCTCTGGGGCGCTGGCACAGTTGCTCCAGTGGCGTAGATGGTAGTGTAAGTAATGATGATGAAAAGCAGTCTAGCTGTTGTGGCGACGCGGATGAAGAAGGCAATGCTGCCTCATGCAACCGGGTGGCGATTCTAGTTTCTTCTGTGGCTTCACAATGCCACAGCACATGCTCTACAGTTTCGTTTTCTTTCATGCAGCCACGACACAGTGGACTGTCCGTAGCTCCTAGCTTATACAAGTGACTATTCAAGTTGCAATGACCGGTTATAAGGCCTACAATCAGGCGAAGGTCCTGTCGTTGCAACTTTAATAGGTTGTTGGTGATCTTATTGTCAAGAATTGGGAAAGCGGCTTTAGCATGCTTACAGAAATGACCTCCTTATTTCAGTTAACGCCAATATGCTGCTACTGCCGAGTAGACGCTAGAGGGCAGCGCTACTTGCTGGGCGACATCGCGGGTCGACTGTTCATGCTCCTCCTAGAGTTGCAGGAAAAGATGGACGGAACACAAGTTGTGAAGGACTTGAAGGTGGAACTTCTTGGTATGTTGGGAAATCTTTGGTTAGCGCTCTTGAGCCTTATTTCAAGTCGCATACAGCTTAATAGGCATGTGTCCTAATGTTTATTTTATTACAGGTCTTCTAAGTGGAAAATCAATAGCAAAAGATGGTCATGTCTTGCTTTAATTTCATGCTAGACAGAGAGCGCACTATACTAAGTTGACATCACGCCTCAGGCGCGCCATACAAATAAATATTCGGGTCATTTTTGTACACACGGTCAACTGACCCCAAACTAAGCAAAGCTTGTGATATGGCTGCTAGAGATTGATATACATACATCACATCAGTCATTAAATGTCCACTGCTGAACAAGGCCTCCCTCTTAGAGAGGGGTGTTGCCATAATCCCCACGCTTGGCAGGCGGCTTGGAGATCGCAGTACATTCACTGTGTACTAACAGGACGCTGATGCCCATCCTCCGGTGGTTCTGGTCGCAGTTTTAGGACATACCTGGGTCCACACCCGGGTATACATACATTTATATAGTTTTAAATACATACTTTTTTATTATAGATAGGCTTTCGCTTGGCCGCCAACTCGCCTGATGTTAAGCGATGATGCGGCCTACGATGGGGCACGCTTGCCTAGAAGAAACCTATTCAATCTCGACTTGAAGACACCCAGATTGTAACAATCCGAGAACACCCACTCAGGCAACGCATTCCACAGACTAGCAGTTCGCACAATAAATGTGGAATCAAAGCGCTTTGTACGGGTTCTCGGAATATCAACCATAAACCATTACCGTCAAACAAGTGTACGTTATCTACCATTTCGCCTTAATCTGCTATTAATTTCCTTCACAGGTGACATCCCAATTCCAGAATGTATGACATACCTTGACAACGGAGTCGTATTCATCGGTTCTCGTCTCGGTGACTCGGCGCTGATCCGTCTCTCAGCCATGAGGAACGAGGCGAGCCAGTACGTTCTACCGATGGAAACGTTCACCAGCCTCGCACCAATCGTCGACATGTGCGTCGTCGATTTGGAGAAGCAGGGTCAGAATCAGCTGATCACGTGCTCAGGTAAGACTACTACTAACATTGCTTTTGTTGTGACGGTGATTTTGTCTCGCACCAATCGTCGACATGTGCGTCGTCGATTTGGAGAAGCAGGGTCAGAATCAACTGATCACATGCTCAGGTGAGACTACTACTAACATTGCTTGTGTTGTGACCCTTGTTCGTCTCTCAGCAATCGTCGACTTGTGCGTCGTCGATTTGGAGAAGCAGGGTCAGAATCAGCTGATCACGTGCTCAGGTAAGACTACTACTAACATTGCTTTTGTTGTGACGGTGATTTTGTCTCGCACCAATCGTCGACATGTGCGTCGTCGATTTGGAGAAGCAGGGTCAGAATCAACTGATCAAATGCTCAGGTGAGACTACTACTAACATTGCTTGTGTTGTGACGGTGGTTTCGTTTCGCACCAACCTTCGATATGTGCGTCGTCGATTTGGAGAAGCAGGGCCAGAATCAGCTGATCACATGCTCAGGTGAGACTGCTACTAACATTGCGTGTGTTGTGACGCTTGTTCATCTTGCACCAATCGTCGACATGTGCGTCGTCGATTTGGAGAAGCAGGGCCAGAATCAACTGATCACATGCTCAGGTAAGACTACTACAAACACTGCTTGTGTTGTGTTTACAACACATGTGTATGTATGTGTGTGTTGTGATGCTTTTTCGCTTCTCAGTCATGTTGAACAAAGCGAGCTAATACAGGCATAAGATATATAACAATTAAAAAAAAATACTTAAAGTAAAATACGTAATTTTGTTTACTTAACATGCTCTTTTCCGACTTTTAGCAAGATACTATGAGTACTTACTAAGTACATGTTTCAGGTGCATTTAAGATGGGCTCTCTCCGTATAATTCGCAATGGCATCGGTATACAAGAACAAGCATCAATAGATCTGCCCGGCATCAAAGGCATGTGGCCTCTCACACTCTCTTCACCCGCACACCACGACACTCTGGTGCTGGCCTTCGTCGGACAGACTAGGTATGATCACTCGGACTAGGTATGAGCATACAGGATCAAACATCAATAGATCTGCCCGGCTCCAAAGGCGTGTGGCTGATCACACTCTCTTCACCCGCACACCACGACACTGGTGCTGGCCTTCGTCGGACAGACTAGGTATGATCACTCGGACTAGGTATGAGCATACAGGATCAAACATCAATAGATTTGCCCGGCATCAAAGGTGTGGGCCTCTCACACTCTCTTCACCCGCTCACCACGACACTGGCGTTGGCCTTCGTCGGACAGACTAGGTATGATCACTCGGACTAGGTATGAGCATACAGGATCAAACATCAATAGATCTGCCCGGCATCAAAGGCATGTGGCCTCTCACACTCTCTTCACCCGCACACCACGACACTCTGGTGCTGGCCTTCGTCGGACAGACTAGGTATGATCACTTGAGCTGGATATGACCATACACGAGCAAACATCAATAAATCTTCCCGGTTTCAAAGGCAGGCCTCACTCTCTCTTCACTCCCACACTACGACACTGGTGCTGGCCTTTGTCGGACAGACTAGGTATGATCACTCGGACTAGGTATGACCATACAGGAGCAAACATCAATAGATCTGCCCGGCATCAAAAGCATGTGGCCTCTCACACTCTCTTCACCCCACGAAAATCGGGTATTGGTTTTCGTCGGAATGATATATCGGACTAAGTATGATCATACTGGAAACTCAACATACCTTCTCGGCATCAAAGGCATTATGGCCTCACATTCTCTTTACCCTCGCACCACGACACTGACCCTTGTTGGACAAACAAGTCTGGTATGATCACACAGACAGACTAGGCTTTAGGCATTCCAAAAAGCTTTATGCCTGTGTGGCTATTAACGTCCACTATTCCTGCAGCTAGTGTCACATCACTAAAAATAGGTTACAAAAAGGTGACATCCCTACAAACGTCAGCAAACTTTTTCGGCAATCTGGTAAAAGATGTTTTTTTTTATAGTAGATAGGCTTGTGCTTTTAGCGACGATGCGGTCTACGATGGAGCACGCTTGCCTAGAAGAAACCGATTCACTCTCGACTTGAAGACACCCAGATTGTAACTGACGGGGAAAACCCATTCAGGCAGCGAATTCCACAGACTAGCAGTTCGCACAATAAATGTGGAATCAAAGGTGATAAAAAACCAAGAAATCAGCCAATAATATAGCTGAATTGACAGCCTTTCATTGTATGTGTAAGGTACTACGATCGAAACCTTCACCTGTTTGTTTTAATGAATAGAGTTTTTTTTTAAATAAATAATTGATGATTATGATTGAGACTATCAAGCAACGTCATCGCTTGGTCAAAACGATAGAAGTTATCTAACTCTGATTTTTTTTTTTTTAATTTTCATGACCTTGGATTCAATTTCCTTAAGTCGTAATATTAAACATGTTTACTTAGTATTAAAATTGTCAAACAAGTCATAGTCACAGTCAGAGTCAAGCAAAGTAAGTCACGGTCAAGTCAAACTCATGCCTCTATAAAGTGGTGGAGATTTACAAGAGGCTCCTATAGAGTTTTGGAAACAACACGAAAATACATGTTTCACCTCGTTATATCACTGGTCCACACTCGAGCACGTTTCACATCACATCATCAGCCAGTAAACGTCCACTGCTGGACAAAGGCGTCCCTCTTGGTGAGGGGTGTTGCCATAATCCCCACGCTTGGCAGGCGGCTTGAACATCGCAGTGCGTTCACCGTGTACTAATAGGACGCTGCTGCCCATCCTTCGGTGGTTCTGGTCGCAGTTTTAGGACATACCCGGGTCGAGCACGTTTGCGAGTACTTAATAAATAATAATTCACCATTTACTACACATTAACACTCGATAATACACAAGTTTAGGAAAATAATCCAACGAGCCGACATGTTTTTTTTTTCCACTGTGGCGCCAAAACTCTAAATCTTTAAAATATTTCAGGGTGTTGCAATTAAATGGCGAGGAAGTAGAAGAAACTGAGATCCAGGGTGTCGTCTCGGATCGACAGACATTCTTCATGGGAAACGTGTGCCACGATCAGCTGGTTCAGGTGAGTACACTCTACAAATCCATATAATACAATGTCTTATTGATTTATTGGCATTTCAAATATATACATAAAATTTTGATCTACATTTAATTACTTTTTGCTTTAATGTTTAATTTAGTACAAATTACAGGCTTAATGATGAATATAACTAAATATATTAAACATACTGAAAAACTAATTAAATTGGCTGATAAATCTCTGAGATATGAGTGTTTTAAGTTTTAGGGGGGGGGGATAGGGAGGGGATACTGTGTCCCTTTCACGCAAAACGTGTGTTAGCATAGCATTTGTATGGCGCGCCTACGGCGTCACGTCATAACTCATTATAGTGCGCTCTCTTTCTAGCATGAAATTAAAATACTTATAAATTATTTATTTTTGAACTAATTTTGTTTTTGTTGTTGGGCTCCATTTATGATCAGCTTTTTTAATGAGGTAATAAAAATATTAGTCATCATGCCTATTATACATTTTATACATCAAAAGTTGTGCAATTTATTTGATGAAGTATTTGTGACAGAACTTATGATCCAACTAGATAAAATGCATTATATGTAGGCTTACCATCCGTCCAGATTTGTCCGGAAATGTCCGGACTTTAAGACCTTTGCCCGGGCTTTTTTAGCTTGGGCGATGTAATACGAGTAAATCTAGATTAACGTGTCCCAAACACAAAACAAAAATCTTTAAAAAATTTACCAACATAGTAAACTTGTCTGGACTTTAATTGAAATATCCGGCATTATGGTTGGATTTTTAAAATTTTGGAATGGTTACCCTACTCCCACACATATCTCCCAAGTTTTTTTTTGGCGCCAACGTGGAAAAGAACATGTCGGCTCGTTGAATTATTTTCCTAAACTTGTGTATTTTCGAGTTTTAATGTGTATTAATGGTGGATTTTTATTTATTTAAGAGCTTGTGAACGTGCTCGAGTGTGGAATTGTGATATAACGAGGTGAAACATGTGTGTTTTCGTGTTTTTTCCAAAACTCTCTCTGAGCCTCTTGTAAATCTCCACCACTTTACAGGGGCATGAGTTTGACTTGACCGTGACTTACTTTGCTTGACTCTGACATACTATGTAAACATGTTTAATATTACGACTAAAGGACATTGAATCCACGGTCATGAAAATTTTAACAAAAAAAAATGCCATGCATAGCTAAAAAGGTAATAACCCACTGTTACCAGGTGACAGATGAAGGCATCAGGCTGATAGCTCGAGCCGCGGATGGGTGGGCGCTGGCGGCCGAGTGGAAGGTGGGCGGAGCCCGGGCCGTGTCCGTGGTCGCATGTAACGAGGAGCGCGCGGTCTGCGCCGCCGGACCCAGGCTCTACCTCGTCGCTATACGGGAGCGGGACTTGCAGCTCATCACGTATGTATACTTCGCTGCCTGAGTGGGTGTTCCCCGATAGTTACAATCTGGGTGTCTTCAAGTCGAGAGTGAATAGGTTTCTTCTACGCAAGCGTACTCCATCGTAGACCACATCATCGCTTATCATCAGGCGAGTTGGCGGTTAAACGGAAGCTTATTATTAAATACTAGCGACCCACCCGCTCGGCTTCGCACGGGTGTAATTTACGTGCGAAGTCGGGGCGGGTCGCTAGTTATATATATAAACCTTCCGTGAAAATGTATCTAACTGATGGTGAAAACCGCATCAAAATCTGTTGTGTGGTTTAGGAGGAGTTAGCGGCCATACAGACATACAGACGCGGAAAGCGACTTTAATTTATACTATCTATACTATAATATTATAAAGAGGAAAGATTTTATTGTTTGTTTGCATTGAATAGGCTCCGAAACTACTGAACCGATTTGAAAAATTCTTTCACTGACGGGAAGCTACACTATCCCCGGGCTTAGGCTATAATATATACCCGTGCGAAGCTGGGGCGGACCGCTAGTGTAGAGATAAAAAAAATGTGGACGTTCTATGGCTGAAATGATGATGATGATAATGTAGCATTTTCTTTTAGTGAGGTATGCATGGAGGAGGAAGTGGCGTGCCTAGACCTCGGTCCGGGCGGGGAGCGCGCCCTGCTCGGCGTGGGGCTGTGGACCGACATCTCCGTGCGGGTGCTCCGGCTGCCCGACCTCGCACTGGTGCACACTGAGAAACTGAACGGAGGTGAGACATGGAACAAAAACTATTTAAAAAACCTAACCTAACCTAATCTAACGTGTGTGCGTGCGCGTGTGTCTGTGTGTGTTTGTGTCTGTCTGTGTGTGTGTGTGTGTGTTTGTATACTATGTACTTAGATAAATTATATTTAGTTTTGATGTTATCGCTCAAAAACTGTGAAGTAAAACATTCTAGGTGAGCAAGGAACAAAAACTATTTAAAAAAACTCAACCTAACCTACCTAACCTAACGTGTGTGCGTGCGCGTGTGTCTGTGTGTGTGGGTGTGTGTATACTATGTACTTAGATAAATTATGTACAGTTTTGATGTTATCGCTCAAAAACGGTGATGGAAAGCATCGTAAAGAAACCAGTATGGCCAAGAACCTCTAAAGTTCTAAGACATGCGACATTCACCAGCATGGTCTAGAGATTGCAACCCGGTATGTTTCTAAACCCGGCCGGGCCTGGTTGCATTCGTCGTCAACCCGGGTTGTGTTATAGCGATGAAATATTAAAGTATTTTATGAAAATTTTCCAAACTTATATGAATGGAAAAAGAAAATGATTCAAGGTTAATATTTATTTCAAACTGGCTTATGAACAATCACAATAATAAGTCTCACTCAAGTCTCATAATCACACTTAATATTATAACTTGCATAAGGCAAAAAAATAATTTTTCAGTCTGAAAGAATGATCTTAAAAAACAAATTATATTGATAGTTTTATCACCTAACCTGGTTTGCAACTTACTGCAGAAAAAGCCCTCTCAGTTTCAACACTAGTTGGTTTTATGGACATCGTGTAGTCTTGAATAAATAGTGACATTTCTTGCCTTCAGCTTCATACTAACTCAGATCTTTTATTTAAGTCTTTTCTAAGTCATTATTGTGTCCCGGATTTAGCTTTTTACTTAATTCTTCTTTTTCTTCTAAAATTTGTGCCGCGGTTTATTTATCGGGTCCGGTGACCGTTTCCGGTAAGAATGGCCGGGCCCGGTGGGTGCATAAAGGGGCACCGGGCCCGGGCGGACCCATCCCGGCCGGGCCCGGTTTGCAATCTCTAACTGGGTCAGCATTGTGGATTAGGGTCCTCTCTCTCTCTGAGTAGGCCTGAGTCCCAGCAACAGAAACATGATAGGCTAAAATGATTTTAAAAAATCATCATCATTTATAATTTCAGCCATAGGATGTCCACTGCTGGACATAGTAGGCCTCCACATTGATCTCCAAAAAGGCCGGTTGGAAGCGGCCTGCATCCAGCGTTTCCCTGCGGTCTCTTTTAGATTCTCTGTCCATCTTGTAGGTGGACGTCCTACGCTGCGCTTACCGGTCCGTGGTCTCCATTCCAGAACCTTTCGTCCCCATCGGTTCTGCGTGATATGTGCCCTGCTCACTGCTACTTCAACTTTCTAATCCGGTGTGCTATGTCGGTGACTTTCGTCCGTCTACGGATCTCCTCATTTCTGACTCGTAGAGAAACCCTGAGCATAGCCCTCTCCATAGCTCGTTGTGCGACTTTGAGCTTGTTTATGAGGCCCATAGTGAGAGACTACACACTCGTCGAAGACTTTAGTCTTAAGGCACTATATTATTTAAAAAAAAAACTTGTTGTTCCAGAAATAATTCCCCGTTCGCTTCTCATCTGCGTGCTAGAAGGTGTGTGCTACCTGCTGTGCGCTCTCGGAGACGGTTCCATGTTCTACTTCACTGTGGACCAGGAGACTGGAGCGCTGCACAACAAGAAGAAAGTAACTCTCGGCACACAACCTACAGTGCTCAAAAGTTTCAGGTGACCTATTTGTTTGTCAAAGTGCCTTATAAAGCTGTAAGTGTTCATCATTGTCAGCCTGTATCAACCCACTGCTGGGTATAGGCCTCCTCTCCCTTGCGCCATTGATCCCTGTCTCGGGCTAATCTCATCCACGTATGACCTGCGATGGGCCTGATGTCATCGACCAATCGGGCTGGTTGTCTGCCTACGGACGTTTATCCGCTATTGGTAACCACTCTGTCAGGGCTCTACTCCACCTGCCGTCACCACGCCTAGCCACGTGCCCTGCCCAGCGCCACTTGAGTCGCATGATACGGTTTCCGACATCCGTGACTTTTGTCCTTCGACGGATTTCGGACTTTGTAAGTGTTGAAACTCGGTATTTACTTAGTCAACCTGATACAGAATTATTTTTGAAGTCCTTTTTCTACACTTAGTTATCATCTATACTAATATTATAAAGAGGAAAGATTTGATTGTTTGTTTGCATTGAATAGACTTCGAAACTACTGAACCGATTTGAAAAATTCTTCCACTGACGGGAAGCTACACTATCCCCGGGTGACAGAGGCTATAATCTATACCCGTGCGAAGCTGGGGCGGACTGCTAGTACATAATAAAAAATACTGTGTCGTGGCTGCATGAAAGAGAATGAAACTGTAGAGCATGTGCTGTGGCATTGTGAAGCCACAGAAGAAACTAGAATCGCTACCGGGTTGCATCAGGCACCGTTGTCTTCTTCATCCACATCACCACAAAATCTAGACTGCTTTTCATCATCATTATTTACACTACCATCTACACCACTGGAGCAACTGTGCCCGCGCCCCAGAGCCTCGCTCCGATATTTCAAGGAGTTGGGTTGGCTCAGGTAGGTGCTATTGAATTTAGTGTGACGTTATTTTATTTTTCGTATTTTCAGCAAACTTTTTCATTTGATACCCATCGCTTATAAGGCTGACCTGCTACTACTGAGCCAAACTGGTTGTCAAATAAAACTTTGTTTGTTTGTCCTCAGATCTCTATCCACCACGAATATATTCGCGTGTTCCGACCGACCGACCGTGATATTCTCATCCAATCACAAGCTAGTGTTCTCCAACGTCAATCTGAAGGAAGTGACACACATGTGCTCTCTCAACGCGCAGGCCTATCCGGACAGGTAACTCATTCGTCTAGCAATTTCACTCAACCAATGTTGCGTACTGGAATACTAAATGAATCAACAAGCGTAGCGTTGGACGCCCTGATACTCGTTGAAGTGACGATATTTATAAGACAGCTGGCAGTGACTGGAAAAGACAAAGCCAAAAATCAGGTTGAGTTGCAAACCTTGGGAGAGACCTATGTCTGGCATGTCCTATAGGCTGATTATGATAATTATGAGGTGAGCTGTGGTCAAACACTTAGGTTGTCAACCATAAAAAATAAAAGCGCTTAACCTTGACTTGGATCATCATCAGCCAGGAGACAACTGAACCATAGGCATCCCCGAAATGGATTGTCCCTGACGTGGATTGACCCGATTTGGATTGTCCCCAACTTGGAATGTTCCAGACATAGATTGTCTCTGACGTGGATTGACCCGACTTTGCTTGTCCCCGATTTGGATTGTCCCCAACTTGGTCTGTCTCCGACTTTGCTTATCCCCGATTTGGATTGTCCCCAACTTGTATTGTCCCCGATTTGGATTGTCCCCAACTTGGATTGTCCCCGACTTGGCTTGTCCCCGATTTGGATTGTCCCCAACTTGTATTGTCCCCGACTGGGATTATCCCCGACTTGCATTGTCCCTGACTTGGATTGTACCTGATGTGGATGACCCGACTTAGCTTGTCCCCGATTTGGATTGTTCCAGACATGGATTGTCTCCGACTTGGATTGTTCCAGACATGGATTGTCTCCGACTTGGATTGTTCCAGACATGGATTGTCCCCGACTTGGATTGTCCCTGACTTGGATTGTATCAGACTTGGATTGTCCCGTTGTAAATCCACCGTATTGTTACAGTTTAGCGCTCGCGACGGACAGCACAGTGACCATCGGCACTATTGATGAGATACAAAAGCTGCACATCAGGACCGTGCCGCTCGGGGAGACGCCGCGCCGCATCGCATACCAGGAGGCTTCACAGGTACATCAACAATTACTTCATTTTGTACTCTGATTAATTTCTATACATGTACTATAAGCTAAATATAGCTGTTCCATACATTATTTTCATCATCATCATTATCAGCCTCTAACTGTCCACTGCTGGACATAGGCCTCTCCCAATGCACGCCACTGAGCTCGGTCGGCAGTTCCTTGCATCCAGTTTTTACCTGCCGTTTTACGCAGGTCATCACTCCAACTGGCCACAGGGTGTCCTACACTACGTTTGCCTAAACGTGGTCTCCACTCCAGAACTCGTCTACCCCATCGGTTATCGGTTCTTCGGGAAATGTGGCCGGCCCACTGCCACTTCAGCTTGCTAATCCTTTGAGCTATGTCGGTAACTTTGGTTCTATGTCGAATCACTTCGTTCCGAATTTTGTCCCGTATAGAAACTCCAAGCATAGCTCTCTCCATAGCTCGCTGAGCGACTTTAAACTTGTGGACCACCTTAACCGTGAGTGTCCACGTCTCGGCACCGTAGGTCATAACGGGTAGGACACACTGATTAAAGACCTTTGTCTTGAGACAATAATGTATGTCTTGAGACACATTATTTTGTCGATTGTCAATGACCATTTTCTATAGAACAGCAGATATTTTTTTGCGGATTCAGGGTTGTTATTTTAATTTTATTTTTCATGCCATAAGTGGCAAACAAGAGGACGGGCTGCTTGATGGTAAGCAGTCACCATCGCCTATGGATACTTGTAACACCAGAGGCATCACAAATACGTTGCCGACCTTTTAGTTAGTCCCATAGTTCAAGTTGTTCATAGCGATCAGTACAGTGACCTTCTTTCGGCTTAGTACAATCTGTATGCGTAACCCTGTATAGCCAGGCTACGTAAGATAGATTACGACGTTTATTAAGAGTCGATATGTCGTCAGCTCAAATTCAAATTTTGCCTCTGCGCGAAACAGGCACAAAAATATGCTATCTACGCCTGCAGGAAGATATAAGCACGAATCGGCACCCGCCTCAGAACTAAATTACGGAAGCGACACATGCTAAAAACTACAAATTACTCGAGAACTATTTTAATCTATACTAATATTATAAAGAGGAAAGATTTGATTGTTTGTTTGTTTGCATTGAATAGGCTCCGAAACCACTGAACCGATTTGAAAAATTCTTTCACTGTTGGGATGCTGCACTATCCCCGGTTGATATAGGCTATATAACCCGGCTTCGCCCGTGCGAAGCAGGGGCGGCCTACTAGTATTAAATAAAACGAATCTACATTAAATTACATTATACAAATGACCATTAGAATATGAATAAGTAATTTGTTACGAACTTCCAGCCGCGACGAAAAAACTTAAAACGTGTTTTAGAAAGCCTGTTATCGCCTATTAAATTATTATATCGAGAAAAGTTTCACCAATCATGTTTCCAAAATTACATTTAATTTACTTGTATACTTAACTATTTATAACCAAAATATGAATTTGTTGCTGTTTGCCATAACTGCGTAAATTGATGCAACGCTACCCAAGTTCACGACATATAAACTCTTAATTTCACTCTGAAGTGTTTGTGTATTGTCCGTAGACCTTCGGCGTGATCACGATGCGCGTGGACCGGCTCGAAGGCGGCGCCGTGTCAGCCAGCCGCGGCTCCGTGTCCACCGCAGCCGCCGCCACCTCCGGCGCGCCGCCGCACGCGCACCCGCCGCCCAAACATGCACCTAACGCGCTGGACCTCGAGCTACACAACCTGCTTATACTGGACCATCACACATTTGAAGGTATTTATATAATAACATCAGCTGACAAAGTGAATGATCAAGCAGCTCCAACATCAGCTAACAAAGTGAATGATCAAGTGGCTCCAACATCAGCTAACAAAGTGAATGATCAAGCGGCTCCAACATCAGCTGACAAAGTGAATGATCAAGCAGCTCCAACATCAGCTGACAAAGTGAATGATCAAGCAGTTCCAACATCAGCTAACAAAGTGAATAATCAAGCAGCTTCAACATCAGCTACCAAAGAGAATGATCAAGCAGTTCCAACATCAGCTAACAAAGTGAATAATCAAGCAGCTTCAACATCAGCTACCAAAGAGAATGATCAAGCAGTTCCAACATCAGCTAACAAAGTGAATAATCAAGCAGCTTCAACATCAGCTACCAAAGTGAATGATCAAGCAGCTTCAACATCAGCTACCAAAGTGAATGATCAAGCAGCTCCAACATCAGCTAACAAAGTGAATGATCAAGCGGCTCCAACATCAGCTGACAAAGTGAATGATCAAGCGGCTCCAACATCAGCTGACAAAGTGAATGATCAAGCAGCTCCAACATCAGCTAATAAAGTGAATGATCAAGCAGCTCCAACATCAGCTAATAAAGTGAATGAGTGAGTGGCCCCAACTTCAGCTAACAAAGTGAATGAGTGAGCGGCCCCAACATCAGCTAACAAAGTGAATGAGGGAGCGGCCCCAACTTCAGCTAACAAAGTGAATGAGGGAGCGGCCCCAACATCAGCTAACAAAGTGAATGAGGGAGCGGCCCCAACTTCAGCTAACAAAGTGAATGAGTGAGCGGCCTCAACTTCAGCTAACAAAGTGAATGAGTGAGCGGCCTCAACTTCAGCTAACAAAGTGAATGAGTGAGCAGCCCCAACTTCAGCTAACAAAGTGAATGAGTGAGCGGCCCCAACTTCAGCTAACAAAGTGAATGAGTGAGCGGCCCCAACATCAGCTAACAAAGTGAATGAGTGAGCGGCCCCAACTTCAGCTAACAAAGTGAATGAGTGAGCGGTCCCAACTTCAGCTAACAAAGTGATTGAGTGAGTGATCAAGTGGCTCCAACATCACCATAAAAGACTTTATGTGACAAAGAAAGCCTATTTCGACGCAATAATCTAATCCAGCCGTGGTAGCCCATTTGGGAGACAGCTAGACTTGAAAGCGTGAGGTCGCGGTGTCAAACCCCGGGTCCATACCAATGAGTTCTTTGGAGTTTATGTACGAATTTTCATACCACTGGCTTTTCGGTGAAGGAAAACATCGTGAGGAAACCTGCATACGTACAGAGAAGAAATTCAATGGCGTATGTGAATCCACTAACCCGCACTGGGCCAGGGTTGTGGGTAGGGCCCAATCACCCTTTCGGGGGTAGGCTAAAAGTCCAGCAGTGGACTGTTAAAAGGCTGATTATGTTGATGATGATGAATCTAATCTAGATCTCGCAACATAGTGCTCTTCTTTCTCCAACTTTAGCCATGTATTTCCCTCAGAGCGCTCACCGCTTACCTTCATTCCACAGTGCTGCACGCGCATCACCTAATGGCTAACGAGTTCGCGATGTCGCTAGTATCGTGTCGGCTGGGAGACGATCCCAACTACTACTATGCAGTTGGTACTGCCATGCTGAACCCTGAAGAGTCGGAGCCTAAGCAGGTACGAGGGAAACCACTACAGGGTTACGCGGAAAGGGTCTATGCCAGAAGAAATTCATACACATCATTATGAACAACTTTTACACTATGGGAATAACCCTGAAATAGCAAAAAATATATCAGTAGGTATAATATGACGGGCCTGGACCACGTTTTATTTGCGGCTGAAAAACAAACTTTTCTATACAAAATGTATGGGGAGAGTGAATTACCAACCGCAAAATAACCCTATTTCGAGGCGTATTTTGGTAATTTATCGTGACGTCACACGTCGTGTTGTATGGTGCTCCGTTGAGGGCTGGGGCTTCGCCCTGGGGTAGTATGGGCTATGCCTAGGCCTCCGCGGGCGCCTTCGCCCCGGTAATACGGGGGCAATATGGGTCCCTAGGGCTGATGTTCCATTGAATATTAACCATATTCACATTCAACAAATTGTATGGAAAAGCTGATATTATTTTTGCGATTTCATGGTTGGTCCCATGGTCAAAGTTGTTCATAATGGTGAGTATAACCAAGGAAGATAGACTAATAAGAAAGACAATAGCTAAACATTAGAGCGTAGCTCGGAATTTGCCTAATAACCTTAGATGGCGCCGTAATTTGAGCGTGCTATAGGTTGTCTCGAACTTCCGTAAGCGCTGCAGTCAGATAGCGTACGAAAGGGTTCTACAAATTACCGTAGCGCTAGTATCGCAGTCAAGTTCCGCAACATTTCAAGAGAAGCGCAACCCATGCCAGTAGATGGCGCTTTTCTTTATTCATTATACGCTCTAATGTTCCGCTATTGTCTTTCCTCTTAGTCTATCTTCCTTGGTATAACGAACCACTTTCGGCTTAGTACATCCTTTGCGCGTAATCCTATATAGGCCGGCCACATAACTCAAACTAAAGCACCATACTTACAGATAAGTCCCTTTTAAATATGCTATACAAACATACTTACAATTAAGTAACATCATATATTATGTATGACTCCTTACAAATGACCATATTGACACTCACACCACACCATCAGCCATTAAATGTCCACTGCTGAACAAGGCCTCCCTCTTAGAGAGGGGTGTTGCCATAATCCCCACGCTTGGCAGGCGGCTTGGAGATCGCAGTACGTTCACCGTGTACTAACAGGACGCTGCTGCCCATCCTCCGGTGGTTCTGGTCGCAGTTTTAGGACATACCCGGGTCCGGGTATTGACACTCACTTTGCGGGAAAGGGACAGCGAAAGCATCGCCATATGGACAAATGCTTAATTCGTAAAATTCGTGTTTATTTAGTAATTGGTACAGAATTTTGGTTGACATAATATCAATTTGTAAAATAAATATATGCTGTTTCTTTATGTATCAAATTCGCTCAACTTATCTATTTGTACAAAATCAACATTTCTTACAATTGAAAACAATGACCTCTCCCTAATGTGACCAAATACTTTGAACGCTTCTATCTTAGAACTTTATTTGTTGACTAGCAACGTACCCCGGCGTCGCACGGGTGGGTGGGTGTAAATCTAATGTTTTTACACCTTGGGTTACATTATTGGAGTTTTAGTAAGGATCCCATTTTATTTTAAATTTATATTACACGGGAATTACTCACGTAAGATAAAGCCGGTTACTCCGACTATAGTTTCAACCGCGTTAGACGGCCTTTTTCAAGGTGAATGCGCGCGCGCGGCTGCGTCTCGCTTTGCACTACGGGCCACGCGGCGCGCACGTGATGACACCGGCTGCTTGTCGAGTGCGGGGGTGGGGGTGCGTAGAGAAATATGTTGCGCCGGCGCACACTGGAGATCTTCCTCACTCGAATCTTCCTGTGTGTCGGGAATACTGCAGCACGCGGAGCTCACCACGTCGCCACCAATCTCACGATCACTCACACGAACCCCATGAAGGCACGGCTTCCAAGTCGGTGGCAGGATCCATCCTCCATCCCTATTGAAGGTTGGACGTCGACTGATCTCGATGGCTTCTCTGACTTTCCGGGGCACAAAGAATTTCTCCCGTGCCAGCACTTTCGCTCTGTCGAACCTGATATAATGCTGTGCGCCGGAGCCCAGAGAATGTTCTGCCACCGCGGAACCGTTGGTGTCGAGCTTCTTCATGGAACGTATATGCTCCGTGAGCCTCGTGGACACGTTCCTCTTTGAGTAATTCCCGTGTAATATAAATAAAATGTGTGAAAACCACGTCAGTTTCAATAATAAGATCCCTAATTTTTTGAAAATATAATATAGCCTATGTCACCCGGACATATTATAGCTTCCCAACAGTGGAAGAATTTTTCAAATCAGTTCAGTAGTTTCGGAGCCTATTCAATGCAAACAAACAATCGAACAATCGAATAGTTCCTCTTTTTTTAATATTAGTATAGATAAAGAAAAATATCAGTAAACATATAACATTTAATTTAATTTTTGTTTTTAAGGTATCAAACATATTTCCGATAGCCTATAAAAAATATAAGGAGCTCTAAAAACCTAGTTTAGTAATTAAAAATACAGAATACATAATTTACATAATTTGAAATACAGGGTCGGATCCTGCTGTTCCACTGGGCAGAGAGCAAGCTGGTGCTGGTAGCGGAGAAGGAGATCAAAGGCGGATGCTACACTCTAGTCGAGTTCAATGGGAAACTGCTCGCTTCCATCAACAGCACGGTACGTCTTATGAAGATAGACTAAGAGGAAAGACAATAGAGGAACATGAGATCGTAGCTCGGATATTTGCCTAAAACGGTATAAACTTAGATGGCACCATAATTTGAGCGTGTTATAGGTTGTCTCGTGGTCTCCACTCCAGAACCTTTCTTCCCCATCGGTTATCGGTTCTTCGAGCGATGTGGCCTGCCCATTGCCACTTCAACGTGCAAATTTTAACAGCTATGTCGGTGACTCTGGTATTTTGGCGAATATCCACGTTTCGAATTTTATCGCGCAAAGAAACTCCGAGCATAGCTCTCTTCATTGCCCGCTGTGTGACTCTGAGTTTTTCCAAAAGGCCAACAATTAAGGACCACGTCTCAGAACTTCCGTAAGCGCTGCAGTCAGATGGCGTACAAAAGGGTTCTACAAATTACCGTCAGTCAAGTTTCGCAGCATTTCAAAAGAATAAAGAAAAGCGCCATCTACTGGTATGGGTTGCGCTTCACTTGAAATTTTGCGAAATTTGACTGCGATACTAGCGCTCAGGTGGGGGGGGGGGGGGGGGTTAAGACTCCCCTGGATCCGCCCTTGCTCCGGACCTTGGTATACCGCTTGTGCCACAGTTTGACAGTACATGTCTAAATAAGGTGTCTACATATTTACTCGATATTTCTGCATGATCTAATTGATCCTGCCTATATGTCTATTGGACTGCCAGTGGGTACGAAAAGGCAACTCATGGTTGATATTCCGAAAACCTATACAAAGCGCTTTGATTCCACTTTTATTGTATATTGGAATCATCATTATCATCATCAGCCAGAAGACGTCCACTGCTGGACATTGGCCTCAGCTTTAACCTCCACACTGAACGGCAGCCTGCCATCTGCATCCACTGGATGCCAGCGACTCTCACAATGTCGTCGGTCCATTTAGTGGGAGGCCTACCCACGCTACTTCCGGTTGGTACCTAGTCTCCACTCAAGAACCTTTCTTCCTCATCGGTTTTCGGTTCTTCGAATACCGTGGCCTGTCCATTGCCACTTCTAACTTTTTTTTACTTAACATTTATTAAATGACAAGCGTCAAGCGTATTATTTTTTTTATTTTTTTTTAAATCCCTTTTTTAAAGCAATCTGTCTTTTGAAGACAATAAGCTTTATTTTGAACTGTTGTCTTAAGTGACGCGTCTTGTGTGGAATACGCCCATTGACGCATCCATCCTCATAATTTTTCTTATTTTGTTAGGTCTTGGGGTATCTTCCTTTTAAGTCTCCTTGGAGGCCTTCTTGATATCAACATCTTTGCTAGTTCATTTGGATGATTTTGCAGTCGTTTTTGATAAGTTAGGGCGTTATTTCTTCTTCCACTGTGGGCATTTCCGTAACAAACGTATTTTTAATTGTTTGTAAATTCAGCTAGTGCATAATATATCAATGTTTCTTATTCTCAGGTGCGTCTATTTGAATGGACTTCAGAAAAAGAACTTCGGTTGGAATGCAGTCACTTCAACAACATCGTCGCTTTGTACCTGAAAGTGAAGGGCGACTTCATTCTAGTGGGAGACCTGATGCGCTCCATGTCACTACTGCAGTATAAACAGGTAAACCTTCGATTTGATCGATCCCTCCTGCCCATTTTCCTATCGGACTGCCAGAGCGGGCTCAAAAAATCGACACCGCTTTATGGTTGGAATACCGAAAACCCGTACGAAGCACTTTGATTCCACTTTTATTATGCCAACTGCTAGTCTGTGGAATGCGCTGCCTGAATGGGTGTTCCCCGATAGTTACAATCTGGGTGTCTTCAAATCACGAGTGAATCGGTTTCTTCTTGGCAAGCGTGCTCCATCGTAGACCACATCATCGCTTAACATCAGGCGAGTTGGCGGTCAAACGCAAGCCTATTATTGATTTAAAAAAAAAACTGCCACGCACCCGTAAGTTATGGAATGGCCTTCGGTTTTTCCTCCAAAATATGATCTCAATTACTTCAAACGAAGAGTGAATAGATTCCTCAAAGGTAGGCAACGCACCGCCAATGCCCCGGCTATTGTTGGTGTCCATAGGCAACGGTGACTACTTACCATCAGGTGGCCCGTCGCTAGTTTGTCTACTATTACATAAAAAAAGGTCGGTCTTGCACTGCGGTGTCTTACCATTCAATACTAGTAAGTGTTTATAACATCTAAATCGATACATAAAATCTATCCATCCAATGGTTGCCTGGAATAGATTGCTTTTAGCGATAAGACCGCCACTTGTGGCACTAGCTCTTAAGTTTCTTTATCTGTAACTTTATTTCTGGTGTGCAATAAAGAGTTTCTATCTATCCATTACTTACTAGGCACAGTAAAAAAAAAGCTGCATTAACATTGTAAACAACGGAATAAAAACGTATACAGCAGGACCTCTTTAATCCGAACTCCAAAAATTTACTCCTCGTTCGGATTCGTGGAGCGTTCGGATTACAGTACATACGATTTATAAGGTATTTTTTATGAAATAAAACTAATACTATTATGAAATTTCAAATGTATATTCATCTATAAACACAACCATATCTACCTATCTATAACATAATATAAAGTGGAGTATATAAAGGAGTGGGGCGTTCGGATTACAGAGGTGTTCGGAGTAGAAGGAGTTCGGATTATAGAGGTCCTGCTGTATTACTCAACTGCCCAAAAAGGGGCTAATGTTTTTCAGGTGTATGTTTGTTAGAAACTACCCCATAGCTCAAATGGCTTAAACTATTTTACTGTGTGAGTTTTTTGTTTTTCTTTTCATAATTTTACTTGTTTCTAATATATCAGCTAACAGCTACAACCTTATGTTCAAAAGTGTAGTAAACATTCTGAACCCTTGCAAAAGCTATTTCTATTTATAGTTTTTGTTTCAGCTCTATGCTATCTTGCAGTAGAAATTAGTACTAGCAGCTTTAGAGCAATCTTTATAAAGTATACTGTTCACAGATGGAGGGTAGTTTCGAAGAGATAGCGCGGGACTACAGCCCCAACTGGATGACCGCCATCGAGATATTAGACGATGACACGTTCCTTGGTGCAGAGAATAGCTTCAACCTGTTCGTCTGTCAAAAGGACGGGTGAGATTTGTATATTTTTTACTATGATTTGGAGTAGGCAACACCAGTGTTAAAATTTGCAAGTTGAAGTGGCAATGGGCAGACCACATCGCTCGAAGAACCGATAACCGATGGGGAAGAAAGGTTCTTGAGTGGAGACCACGAACCGGAAGACGCAGCGTAGGGAGGCCTCCCACTAGATGGACCGACGACATAGTGAGAGTCGCGGGCATCCAGTGAATGCATAAGGCAGGCTGTCGTTCAGTGTGGAGGTTAAAGGGGGAGGCCTTTGTTCAGCAGTGGACGTCTTCTGGCTGATGATGATGAACACCAGTGTTGCAGTGGGAGGTTTGGCGTGAAAAATAATTTCAGCTCGTATTATTTTCCTAAACTTGTGTATTTTTGAGTGTTAAGTGCTCTTGAACGTGCTCGAGTGTAACGAGGTGAAACGTGTCTTTTCGTGTTGTTTCCAAAACTCTATAGAAAGCCTCTTGTAAAGCTTCCACCACTTTACTGGGGCATGAGTTTGACTTGACCGTGACTTACTTTGCTTGACTCTGACCATAACTAGTTTGACGCTATTTTATACTATGTAAACTTGGTAATAGTACGACTGAAGGACTTTGTATCCATGGTCATGTTTTTTTTACCAAAAAAACTCTGTTGCATTTGTGCATAGACACTGGAGACCACTTAAAAGCACCAACCTGTCTGCTATTGTTAAGGACTGATTTTATCTATACTAATATTATAAAGAGGAAAGATTTGATTGTTTGTTTGTTTGCATTGAATTGCTCCGAAACTACTGAACCGATTTGAAAAATTCTTTCACTGTTGGGAAGCTGCACTATCCCCGGTTGACATAGGCTATATATCCCGACTTCGTCCGTGCGAAGCTGGGGCGGCCTACTAGTTTTATAAAACAGCTGACCATAAATAGAGCAGAACATCAAAAACAAAATAGAAAAGTATTCAAAATTAAGAAAGATATAAGCTATTTAATGTCTTGCTAGACAGAGAACGCGCTATCCTTACGAATGACGTCACTTTTCAGTCATCATCATCATCATCCCTGAGTGACCCACTGCTGGGTATAGGCCTTCCTTTGTTTATGCCACTCTCCCCATGTAAGTACGCCATACAAACTCCATACGGAAAATATCTTGCGGGAAAGGACAAAGCACCCCTTCCAAAGCCGATCAAAAACTTTAAATGCTTACTTCTCAGAACTTTATTAGCCAAAAAAAATAGTTTCTTCACTATTCTTCAGTAAGTATATTACATTTAGTTATATTCGCACTCGAGTCCCAGCAGTGGGAACATGATAGGCTGAAATTATGATGATATTATTCACAAAGTTTGTTATTTTTAACAAATCGAACCTGTCCGGTAACCTATTCAAGACTCAAGAGAAATTATGTAAAAAAAATATATATATGTATGTTTCCAGTTCAGCGACGACCGACGAGGAACGGCAACAGATGGGCTACATGGGCCAGTTCCATATCGGCGACATGTGCAACGTGATGCGACTCGGGTCGCTGGTCGCGCAGCACGCCGACACCGCCGCGCCCGTCTCGCATCCCGTCCTGCTCGCCACCGTTACTGGCGCCATCTGTATGTCTCTCTCTCTCTCTATCTCTCATTCCCTCCCTCACTCCAACATGCACGCTTGCGCCCCAAGCTAGACGTCAACACCCTGTTCCCTGGTTCTTCGCACAATCAAATACTGGGTTACTCGAAAAGGGTCTACTAAGCCGAAAGGGGTCCATCGTACCCATTATTATGAACAACTATGGGAGCAACTCTGAAATTGCAAAAAAACAGCTGTTCCATAAAATAATAAATAAATATTCTGGACATGTTTTAAATGTTTATCGGGACTTATCACGTATTATTTAATATAGGTAAAAAATATGTACCTTTCGCAACTCGCGGAATCGCGTTTTCGCGATTTAAACATGTGTTCAAATCGCGAAAGTTTAAAAATTACTATTCTGGACATTTTTGCACACACGGTCATTTGATCCCAAGCTAAGCAAAGCTTGTGATATTACTACCAGAGAGTGATTACATTCTTATAATTTTTTTAATAATATTATCATTAATAAATATTAACACCCATATATAGAACAAACACAAATGTTCATCATATCACTAACTAAGCGCAGAAGGCAGGTTCACTACCAACTGGACCAACGGGCTATCAAAAACTGTTATTCTCTGACGAAATGTACAGAACGGTTGATTTCAAGGTTGGTCCCATAGTAAAAGTTGTTCATAATGATGTGTATAAACATACCCATTCGGCTTAATACACCTTCTCTGCGTAACCCTGTAATCATGTATTAAGGTGGTTCGATTCACATATGGCGGGAAATTTAAATTTTAAACAGTTTTTTGGTCCTACTAGCCAGGACAGGTAATTATTTTTAAATAACACAGTGTTTGCGCAAAATGTTGGCTGTTCTTTACATTATAATGTACAATTATTTAACAGTAACGCACCATATTACTTACATTTGTGAATAAACCGTTTGAAAAAGCAAAAATTTGTTTATTAACAAATGTAAGTAATAATGGGCATTAGAGATAAATAGCTTAACATGATTTTGTAAAGAATAATAATCAATCTGCGCAAACATCATGGTTGTTTACAATAGTTACCCGGCCTAGCTACAAGGACAAGAAAACTGTTTGAAATTTGTATTTCCCGCCATTTGTGCAACGGACCACCTTAAATATAAAAATCACAAAATGAATCCTCCCTCGTGCCCAGGTCTAGTCGTCCAACTATCTCAAGAGCTATTCGAGTTTCTCCGGCAGCTAGAGGAGCGTTTGAACCAAACCATCAAGTCAGTGGGCAAGATACCGCACGAGTTCTGGCGTTCCTTCAACACGGATATCAAAACGGAGCCCGCGGAAGGATTCATCGATGGCGATCTCATTGAAAGCTTCCTGGATCTCTCGAGAGAAGTGCAACTAGAGACTGTGCAGAATTTAAAGGTAATGGAATTAATTATGCATTTTTTTCTGGGCAAGTGCCTTTATTAACTAAACAAAATACAAGCTAAAACTAAAACTACAAATACAGTTAGACTGCCCATAGACCGTTGAAGGTCTAAAGACAATCTAAATGCTCAAGCCCACTACCAGTTGGCAGCGTACCCAGCATGCTGGCGGCATTACCACGTTGAATGGCAATGCTTATGCGTTGAGCCAGAAACACGCCAGCATTTATTATTATGCATGAGCTAAGTATGTCTGCATAAAGGTACATTGCAACATATATGAGAGAAAAAAAATGTAGAAATTTAAGTGTTCCCAGGGGTGCGTTTAAGGCACTTATCCAGGTTTAAAACTTATACTAGATAAACGTCAAAACACCCGTTTAGAGATGCCACTTGGTGAAAATTTAAACAGACTAAAATTGAAACTGCGCCGTTTACGGGCGTCTTCTGGTTTAATTTTTCGCCTGACTGAAAAATAGGATTAATTATTGTTTTACTAATCTTCGTACGTAAAACAATTGGCGTGCATTAAAAGATAATTTTATGATTACGTTTACAGTAGTTATTAGTATTATGGATTTTTTTAATAAAAAAAAAACATCAAATGATTAATGGACCTCAATACTATGTAAAGTTGTTAATATCATGACTGAAGGACTTTGTATCCATGGTCATGAAAAAAGTTACCTTTTGTTAGGCTAAATAAGTATTATTGTTGTGTTTAGATGGACGACGGCGGCGGCATGACGCGAGACGCGACGGTCGACGACATCATCAAAATAGTAGAGGACCTCACCAGGATACACTAATTAGCTGACCTTGTTAAGAATAGATTAAACATTACGTATTTTAGCATCGTTTTTCATTTTCTTTTTTTCGCAGAATAGGTCGCAGGATCTGTGGTCATTTCTATTTGATACTATCATTCCAACTGCAGATCTGAAGCTGCTAATTTAGGGGTACAGCTGGGCAAAAGAGTAAACATTTATTGGGGCACCACTATCGCAAATAGTTCTAAATACTAGCAACCCTGCAGTACATCTGAGGAAGATGATTGGATGAAATTCTTCTGACGTGTTTTTCCACAGTATTCATCATCATCATCAGCCAGAAGACGTCCACTGCTGAACATAGGCCTCCCCCTTTAACCTCCACACTGAACGACATCCTGCCTTTTGCATCCACTGGATGCCCGCGACTCTCACAATGTAGTCGGTCCATCTAGTGGGAGACGCTGCGTCTTCCGGTTCGTGGTCAGTATTGTCAGAAGAAAATTGTTTCGTTTCAAGACTTAGCCAAGCTGTAAATGTAAAAACAAGCCTGTGATTTTATTGTGTTTAGGTATTGAGGAAAATAAAACTAAACGAGATAAGCATATTTGTATGGTTTAATCACAAAGGCAATTATAATCACAGATTATTGTGTACAGTATTCCATAACCATTAGGCCGAATAAATAAAATCTGAACAAAAAACTAATTTCCATCACTGATAAATGAATATTCAAATCCCTCCCGCAGCAGAACAATCGGTAATACATAATTTACATATAATTTTAATTTTTCCACTCTCGAATAAATCGTTTATTCCATTCTGTCCGACTATTTGTCCGATGATCGGACAGTTTGGACAAAAATATTCCAATCTGTCCGACTGGCCAGTCGGACAGATTGGACACGCAAATTTTGTTCCAAATAGTACTACCGGCAGTAAAGTACAGTGAAAACAAAAATGTTATACTTATTTATTTTTTTCCTACTATTTTGATTTTGAGTGTCGGCTAATTTCTATGTGCAATATAATAATTAAGAATAGTTTTTTTCACCAAGTCCCAAGTACCAGGAATGTATAAACCATGAAGACGGTTTCCCCTTCGCGACCCATGATCACACTTTTTATGAATCTAGAGTGAAATACCTCTCCATCGTTTCTGTTATCCTGGTATATCTACTACTTTATCTCTCCGATTAAATCTATTTTAATAACACAACCCATGCCTGAATGTACCTATTGGTATGCCACAGTTATTCTAGTTGCACTTCCATTAGGCATGTAAAGATGTGGTTCAACTTTATGTACATTTAAATAAAAAAACTTAGTAAAAACAACTGCGAACGAAAATATCTTCTGCGCCGACTGGAGAAGATGAGTTGTGGCACAAAATAAATAGGTACAGAAGGCCGACTCAATGCGAGCGTTAACAGGCGCGCTCACACAAAGACACGTACGTACGGCGATCTCGGATCAAGTCGGTCGAACGCCAGTCGCGCCCGCGCTTTGACAATACATGTAATTATCGTTTCATTGTCATATTGCAAAAAAACTTTATTATACTAATCGTGCTTTTTGTACGCGCCGTGCCGTAATCGACGAAATTACTTTTCGGTAACCAATTCATATACTTTGAATTGGTTGTCCTTTACTAGTAATAAATATGTTTTAAAGTAATATAAATATATATGTAAATTGTTTTTAATTGAAATTCGCAAATCTAAAGTGTTCACAGAACATTATAGTTGTTTTGCCAGCCCTCGCGCTATGGTTGCATGTAGTTTGTTAAAATCAAGGCCAGCGGAAGCCGGCCTTCTGTACTTGTTTATTTTGTGTTCGCGGCGAGCAAGCGGCCGCTGAAAAGTAAACTCAGTTTACAACAGATAGGTACAATCTAGGATTTTGCAAGAAAAAAGTGAATAGGTATTTCCTAGGCAAGCGTGCTACATCTTCGACCATATCATCGCTTCCCGCCAGGTGAGATTGTGGTCAAACGAAAAACTTATAGATCATTATTCATTACGGTTTGGCGTTATTTTATGGCCAAGCCGCCTGCCAAGCGTGAGGATTATGGCAACACCCCTCTTTAAGAGGGAGGCCTTTGTCCAGTAGTGGACGTTTGATGGCTGATGATGATGTTATTTTATGGACTGAGTATAACTCTACAGACCTTACCTATTTATTACCTTATCCGTAATCAAGCAAAAAATCGTGACATCAAAATAAAATCCTGTACTTACAAATATTATAATTTTAAATTATACTTTAGCTATCTATATAGCCTCCTACGCATTGCCTTTTAATTGCCCTAGCACATCATACTAATATTATAAATGCGAAAGTTTGTTGGTTTGTTTGTTCTTCCAAAGCAACGGATCGACAATTTTTTTTTGCATGGTTATAGTTCAATGGCCGGAGAGTGACATAGGCTACTTTTCATCATCATCTCTACGCGGGTGAATCTGCGGGGCGCAGCTAGTAATAATTAGTAAATTCGCAATTTCATTTGCTTGGATGACATTTTTTTTCCAGTTATTTTGTGATTTGAAAACCAAACTACTAAACCGATTTTGATGACATTTCTATGGGTCCAATCTGAAAGTATATACTTTCAAATATAAAAATTTAAATGAGAATCCCCTTCTTTTTTGGAGTCGGTTAAAATAGCTAACCTACTAATGGTAGTGATTAAAATGAAAAGTACGCATAAAACTAATTAGCTAAAATGGTACATATAATAGGTAGGTACAGTGGCCTCGACGATAACTCACGGCTCACGGGTAATTAATACGGCGATAGCAACGTTTATAAGTGAACTCACAATAACTGTCACACCTTGGTAACTACGGGGAATTGGAATTAATCATGTTTCAAATGTATTTGACAAATCAATAAAAATAATAATAAATAAATATCTGGGACATTTTTGCACACACGGTCATCTGACCCCAAACTAAGCAAAGCTTGTAATATGGCTGCTAGAAACTGATATACGTACATATATATTTTAAATACATACTTAAATAGATATTAACACCCAGACATAGAACAAACACAAATGTTCATCACACAAATGTTTGTCCTAGATGGGAATCGAACCCACGCCCCCAAGCACAGAAGATAGGAAACAAAAAACAATCAATCAATTAAACTAGATGGATTATTTATGATGGATGGATGGATTTAGATAGCCCGTTAGTAGTATATAATTGGGGTTTCTGGATCAAAAGTACTTCAAATAGGTCCAGTTATAAACAACTAAATCTATTCAGCCATCTATTCAAATAGATGAATAAAGTAGTTATTGAATAGAGAAATAATTTATAAAAAACGGCAGTTTTCGATAAGAAGTCATACCTGGCGCAGAGAAGCGCCGGTCTTCTTATCAAAACTGTCGTTTTTTATAAATTATTTCTCTATTCAATAACTACTTTATTCATCTATTTGAATAGATGGCTGAATAGATTTAGTTGTTTATAACTGGACCTATTTGAAGTACTTTTGCTCCAGAAACCCCAATTATATCATTTTTTTTTTTTTTAATGCTTCAGTATAATTATTTAATATTTAATAAGCTAACAATTATAATCTAAGTTAATTTGTAACATTGATTTTATCTTTTATAAGGGATACTATATCTCTAAATGATCTATATACATCATCCATGTATAAGTTTTTGACGACGTGTTGTACACATAGATCAGCATTACATTTGCATGTTAATAATTCTTCAGGTATTGTTTCCACGTCATATAACTCTATTCGTATAATTTTTGTTCCTTTCGACGGCATTCTCACGCAGGAGTAAGTCATGTCATCTCGGTGTGGCCTTTTTCTCGATTTCTCTTGATTGTTCGGCAAGAAGTTGAATAGGTCTCCAGATTCCTGAAACAAGCAGCTTAGTGAGTTATTTTAACGTATTTAATTAATTAAACCTATTCAACACAGTGAACTACTATTTACGTTAAAATCATGTCTAGGAATAAAATTATTTGAGTATGTAAATAGCCAAATTAATTTATTATACTTAATAGGTAAAATAATTTAAACTTACCGACATAATCCGTTAGTTGTGTTCTTTGCAAAGGTCGAAAAAATAATAATTTCACAATATTAATTTATCTGTCTTTTATATAATTGCTTAAAATGACTTTAAGGTCTAAAATTAGACAATTTTTTAAATGTCTAACCAAATAATTCCGTTGTTTTCCTAAACGGGAGGAATGCATTGAGCGAGGCGCCGGGCGTCAGATGATCCGTCTGTGTTTATAGTAATGATTATCAAAACATCTCAATTGTAAATATCGGTAGGTACAATACTGTTTTCTATAGAGTAGTAATAAAGTTGCATATTGATTAAATATTTTCGGAGAACTATTTAAGTATGTGTCACAGATTAAACAGTCCTGTTAATGCGGTAATTGTCCTTACATAAAAATGCAAATACTAGTTGGTTTGTTTGTCTTTAAAATATCAAAATAGTTGAATTGATTTCGTAAGGTATTGAGGTATTGTATTGAGACCTAGATCATAATGTATAACAGGTACCATTTTTAACCAAAAAGTCGCAAGTGAAACTGTAGGGTGCAGCTAGTTTAAAATGTTTGATTTAGCTCGATATGGAAAAATTGCTGACAAACTATTTTTGTTTAACACTAACGTCAATGTGAACGTACACATTGACATCCTTAATATTTATATAAAGCTTAAGAAAACCTGAGTCAGTACAGTAATTGCTTCCTGAAGGACAACAGGTGTAGAAAAAGTATTTTGTGCGTGTTTGTGGAGAGTGGCATAAACAAAGGGAGGTCTATACCCAGCAGTGGGTCACTCAAGGCTGATGATGATGATGTGCTCACTAGCACATCATCATCATCAGCCTTACGATTTACGATTGCAGTCTGGTCTTCTATTCAATCAATTGTGAGTATTATTATTATTATATATTTACGTTTTGATTAAGAAATAAAAAGAAAATTAACGTCTATATAATTGAATTAGTGATTACTCTAACGATTCATTAAAATGTTCTCATTTTTGAAGTTATAAATCCGTTAAACTTTTGTATTTGATTCATGCTGCCCTAGTATTTTATTCATTGATCATTTGTATCTTGATAAGACTTTGAATGTTTGACATCAATTTGTTAGTTCAAATTGCATATTCTCTAAAGAACACTTTTTTATTTAATTGTTATACATATTTAAATTTATTAAATGTTTTTTTCAGTGTCATCTTCATTCGTGTGTGGGTGCGTGTCAGATTGCTCGGTCGGATTGAACTCAAGTCATCTATTCAATAAATTGTGAGTATCATTGCATATTTATGTTTTGATTTTAAAAACATAAAAAATAATAGAAGGAAATTTCTTTATGTGACTACTCTGATAAGTGAAATATCCCATGTTCTCAACATATTAAAATTTCAACTTTTTACATAGGTATTCCGAACTTACTGACATCCTTATTTTTTTATTTCTTCATTATTAATTGTGTCTTGATAAAGTTGTACTGTCTTGAGTGAATGAATAGCCAAAATAACTTATTCCTAAATAATAAATAGTAAGCTCGTATTGACAACTGAATAAAAACATATTTTTTTTCATTTCAGCCCTATACGCTGCACTTCGTTTTTCGATCATCAGTGCTGCGTGATTCAATTCCACAAATTAAACAAAATGTAAGTACTTCAAGTCTGATAGTTTTTTAAAAGAGTCAAATCAATGTGACCTTTTTTACTTAGGTATCGAGTTATTAAATAATAATAATACCCTAGTAACCATATTATGTACATAGACGTACAGTACCACATACCATAGACTGATTCAACTCCATCTCACTCACCACAATAGCAAATCAATTGTCAATCCTATTATGTACAATAGTTTTATATCAATTCACATTCCATAATAGTATTTTATATTGAACAGAGCCTCTTGTCCTGTTGGCTTCAGCCCCACTGTTGCATCTCAAAACTAAAGGCCCGTGAATCAATTGAGTTTATAATAATTCAAAGCAAACGAGCATTATTAGAAGTGGGTACGATCTTTTTGTAGTCATGTCGTTACAATTTATTTCATAGTATTAAAATTTTATATGAGTGTAAAAAGAGAATAACTATAATATAGTTTAAAAATCATTTCATAGTTTATTTTTCTTATTTTCAGGTCAAAATCATCGAACGCTGACGACCTTTTTCCTTCAGAAGAAGAAATTGAAGAGACACGCCATTCAAAAAAAGCAGTGAAACGATCCAGGGATGAATCGCGCTCTTCCGATGAAAGCATTGAAGAGACTCGCCCTCAAAAGAAGGCGACAAAGCAACAATCCCGAGACGAGTCTCGTTCTTCATGCTCAAGCATGCCGCCTTTAACGGAGGAGCCAGTAGAGAAGCCAAAACGGCGGGAGGAAAAAACTGCAAAGGATTCATCACGACGCCTTTCGGACCCACCAGTGCGCAGCGCGCAGCGAGTTTCGAAGAAAACGAAAACCCAGATTCACCCTGTCTCCCGGCCGACGGCTAGGGAATTATTTGGTACGGATAGTGAAGATGAAGCGCAAGAAGCGGCCTGTGCTTCATCTTCAAAAAAACCAAACGCTTTGGTATCTACTATAACGAGAAGGTTAGCCAACGGCGTCTCTCGACAAATTTTTCCCGATAAAGAGGGGACGCATTATATCGAATTAAAAGTATACAAAGTCTCGGATATTGAAAAAATTGCTCCTATGAATAGGTGGCGGCAGGCTGTGATGTCATTAAAATATAAAACTAATGACAACACAGAAGTCTGGAGCAATTTAACAAAATTTATATGTTCTAGTAGAAAAGAGTTTAAAAACATATCACCCACATTCATATCAAATTATTTTTAGTAAAAATAATAGATACTTAATTTTTATACTTCGTTTATCATTTTATAATTGTATACTCATGTAATCAAAATGTAATCGTAGTTTTAAGTTAAATTGAATAAATATCATTTCCTTGTCTTAATTATGTTGTATTTTTTTTTTATTACAGCGAGCCCAACCAGTGATGTCGAGTATCAGTCACAAAGCAATGAAACCATATTATGCCACAAATGTAAACAGATTTTACGAAAATCTGAATTCAAGTATCATTTGAGAAGTAATGTGCATAAATCAAATTGCTTATTAAAAACTGTATTTAAAAATATTGAGATTATTGCAACAGCATTTAAGAATCGAATCCTTACATACCGATTGAATCCGTATGAAGTACACTTTGAGACACCTGAAGCATTTTTATATGACAGTATGAAATATGTGACAAAACTAGTTGAAATGATTCAATCAAAACATAGCTGCTTAAAAGTGAATATAGAGTTGTTTGCTAATTTTATATTACCACATTCAGACCAACAGCAGCTCAAGTCTTTTAATACTAAAAATACTGTTATTTTAAAACATACGGATCTAAAAGAGAAATATATGGATGCATTAAGCACGATAAAACAGAAATTAACAGAGTTTGAGCACTGTGAGTCCGGGTGGTCTTTTTTATCAATAAGTCATCTAGAAATCAATATTAACAAATACTGCCCTATGCGAGGTGGTTCTTATATTGATTTACCAGCCAAAGTTAAAAACACAAAAAGTTGTATAAACATACAGAATAATGATAATCACTGCCTGTTATGGTCTATAGTGGCTGCCTTACACCCACGCGAGCGAAATGCTTGTAGGGTAAGTTCTTATCCACACTATAGTAACGTATTAAATATCGAGGGCATGAATTTTCCTCCCACATTAAGTGATATAAGAATTTTAGAAAAAAACAATTCTGATGTGAGTGTAAATATCTATGGATTAAGTAATAAGTGTAATGTAACTGGGCCTCTGTACAAGTCTGATTCAAGAAAATCTAATCATGTGAACTTGCTGTACATAGAAAAAAGTGGCAAGTTTCACTACTGTCTCATAAAAGATCTTTTGAAACTTGTACGAAGACAAATTTCCGGACACAAAGGCAAAATGTACTTGTGTGAAAATTGCTTGCAATTTTTTTCCAGTGTTTCTAAGTATACTACACATTCTTGTTCTGAAGTGTTATCGGTTTTACCGCCAAAGAATAGCGTACTAAAATTTGAACACTACGAAAGGCAACAGAAAATAAACTTTGTAATATATGCGGATTTTGAAAGCATTCTAATTAATTGTCCAGAAAATAATGATTTGAGTATTAATACGAAAACGATTAAAAAACACGAACCTTCTTGTTTCGGGTATTACATATGCTGTTCACATGATTCAAGCCTGAATAAATATGTAACGTATAGGGGTTCCGACTGTCCCAAAGTTTTCATAGAGTATCTAATCAGAGATGTGACAGAGATAAGTAGTATTATACAATGTAAAAAATCGATGTTAAAATTATCTAAACACCAGCAGGAAGAATATCAAAAGGAAAGTGTATGTCACATCTGTAATAACTTCCTCTTTGATGATAAAGTGATGAATCATGATCATATTACGGGTGAATACAGAGGAGCAGCTCACAACCAATGTAATCTATTGTATAGAGTTTGCCCCTTCGTACCAGTGGTCTTTCACAATTTATCCGGTTATGACAGCCACCTATTTATAAAAGAATTAGCTAACTATAAGGGTGAAATTAAAATTATACCCCAAACAAAGGAAAAATACTTGAGTATAACAAAGTATTTGACTACGGAAAACTCACCACAGACCATTCAAATAAAATTTTTGGACTCTTTTCAATTTCTCAGCTCGAGTTTAGATAATTTGTGTAAAACCTTATGCGAGAAAGACTTTATACATTTATCTCAAGAGTTTACAAAGAAAGATCAATTTGATCTAATGCAGAAGAAAGGAGTTTATCCATATGATTATGTAGACTCATGGTCAAAGTATAAGAATGATAAACTCCCAGAAAAAAATATGTTTTTTAATAGTTTAACACAAGAGCATATATCAGAAGAAGACTATGCTCGAGCTTTACATGTTTGGAATATATTTAATATTCACTCGCTTGGAGAATACACAGATTTGTATTTAAAAAGTGATGTCTTAATTCTTTGTGATATATTTGAGAATTTTCGAAATACATGTTTACGATATTATAAATTAGATCCAGCTTATTATATGACCTCGCCTGGTCTTAGTTGGGATTCAATGTTGTTATGTTCAAAAGTACATTTGGAATTAATTAATGATATAGAAATTTATCAGTTACTCGAGAAAGGTATTCGTGGAGGTTTAGCTCAGTGTTCACTTAGACATGCAAAAGCAAACAATAAATACCTTCCCCATTATGATGAACGAAAAGATTCTTCTTTTTTAGTATACCTTGATTGTAACAATCTATACGGATACGCTATGACAAAAAAAATGCCTATTGCAGAGTTCCGATTTTTAAATAATAGCGAAATTAATGATTTTGATATTATGAATACACGAGAAGATGATGATTATGGATACATTCTTGAAGTTGATTTGAAATATAGTGATTACTTACATGGTTTTCACAGCGATTTACCATTCGCAAGTGAGAAACTCATACCGCCTGGTGGTAAAAATCCCAAACTGATAGCAAATCTCTATGATAAATATCATTATGTAATCCATTATACACATTTAAAAGAATGTATTAAACATGGATTACTACTAACAAAAATTCATAAAATTTTAAGCTTTCGTCAAGATAATTACTTAAAAAAGTACATAGATTTGAATACTCAGTTACGTCAAAAATCTTCGTCTGCTTTTGAAAAAGATTTCTTCAAATTACTTAACAATGCTATTTTCGGCAAAACTATCGAGAACAAAAGAAAGCATGTAAATGTGAAGTTGGTCACCCAATGGAGTGATAGTAATAACAAAACGAATAAAGTAATCGGCGCAAAGGTACTTATTACAAAGCCAAACTTTCACAGTGCAACGATATTTTCTGAAAACTTTGCTGCAATCCAGCTTAAACACGAAAAAATAAAGCTAGATCGCCCCATCTATATTGGGTTCAGTGTACTGGAATATGCAAAGACTCACCTTTATCAGTTCCACTATAATTTTATAAAAAAGAAGTATAAAAACAACGTAGAATTATGCTACACCGACACAGACAGCTTACTGTATTTGATTCACACCAATGATTTTTATGAAGACATGAAAGAAGATTTGTCTGTATTTGATACTAGTAATTTCAAACTTAATAATCCTTTCAATATACCCATAGCTAATGCTAAAGTACCCGGTCTGTTCAAGGATGAATTAGGCGGTGATGTGATTGCTGAATTTATAGGACTAAGAGCTAAACTTTATTGTATAAAAAGCGTAAAGGTTCAAATTAAAAAAGCGAAAGGTATATCAAAAACTGTAACTAAAACGCTCAACTTAACAGATTATCATGAAACACTCGTAAAAAATACAAATTTGAGATGCAAAATGAACATGATAAAATCCATAAAGCATGTTTTATATACGCAGGAAGTTAACAAGCTAGTCTTGAATAGAAACGATGATAAGAGACAAATTCTTCCAAATCAAGTTAACACGCTACCTTGGGGACATTGTGACACTGTATTTTGAAGGTGTGTTCATCAGCAACATCATCATCATACATAATAACACATTTTTGAAAAGGGTAGCTGTTGATATTTTTATATCATGGACTAAGAAAGTTACGTTTTAGACCCAGCTACCCTTGAACGTGGTAGGAGAATTACCTATCAGAAAAAATAATATCGATTAAAATCTAAGATGTATTGTATGGATGGAGATGTCTTGATTCTGTAGTTAAAATATTTTATAAAGTCATAATAGATGAGTGCATTACATAATAAGCGTGTAAAGTGTACCATATATTTTATTAAGCTTGATAATAAATAAAAAAAATATAAATATCTAAGAACATTTTATTTATTCATTGCCTTACCGAACTATTTAGGAACCATAATATTTCTTTATATAAAGGATGGCTTTTTTTTAGTGTTTCACACGCTACCATGAAGTTGGTTAAGCAACCTCTGTCCTTAGAAGTACAAGCCATTGATTTAGAACCTTCTATCAATTATGTAAACCATAGTTTGCTTCTACCCAACCGGATTCGATGTATTATATGTGGACCATCCAACTGTGGGAAGACTAATGTAATGCTGTCATTACTAATGCATGAAAATGGGCTGAAATTTCGAAACGTTTACTTGTATTCAAAAACTACATTTCAACCAAAATACCAGTTCCTGAATGAAGTATTGAAAAGAGTTCCAGGAGTTAGATATTTTACAATCAGTGATGATAAATATGTTATTCATCCTAATGAAGCTTTATCACAATCTGTTTTTATATTTGATGACATTGCTTGTGAAAATCAGGCTAACATTCGTAATTACTTTTCTATGGGTAGGCATAAGCAAATAGATTGCTTTTATTTGTCTCAAACATATTCCAAAATTCCGAAACAATTATTAAGAGACAATGTAAACTTTCTGATAGTATTCAAGCAGGATGACATTAATTTAAAGCATATTTATAGAGAACATGTTAACACTGACATGAATTGGTTACAATTCAAGAACATGTGTTCTAGTATATGGCATAAACCACACAATTTTTTAATAGTTAATAAAGAGTGTGAACTTGACAATGGAAGATATAGAAAAGCATTCGACACTTTTATTTCTTTTAACTAATTACACTACATAGTCTGTGTCATATCTCATTGGTACATATAAGTCGAAATATTTTTATTTTCTCATCACTGTTAGTTACTTCTAACATACCAGTGGTTTCTACTTCTGCTAAGATTGTAAATCATGGAACACAATATCAAAAAACAGCTAATTAAATCGGTTAATTCAATAAAACACAAGATGAAACAAATGCGAGATGAAGAACAAAATACAAATTTAAAAATGAATAAAATGTTTAAGCCTATAACAGCACCTTTGCAAGTTCTGGTGGATAACAACCATCAAATGTATAAACGACAAAATGAAAGTAAAAGCGTTGATAACACATCTTTTCCATCATCTGAATTTGAAGATGCTGTGGATTCGGATGAAAGTAGTTCATCGTTAAAGAGCTATGACAAAGAAGATGTTGATGAAGCGTTTAAGTATAATAACAAGGAGTTTATGGAAACATCACTAAGTAAAAATGATTTAGCCGATTTATATGAAAATATGAATATACCTTTCGGTGTAAGAAAAAAGGGTCATGAAATTTTTATCGGAAATTCAATAGCAAAATTTACTGTTAAAGATGACGATTATGAAAAGACATGTATAACAATTGATGGTGTGCCATATGAATTAACTCCTGGCTTAAAAGAGGTTTTATTACATAAAACACCAGATTTAAAATTAATTACTGAGGAAGATAAACTTATTTACAAAGATATTTTGGTAAATACGAGTGTTCATAAAAGAAATTATAACCCTAACGAACAAATAAGGGGTGATAAAGGTGTAAAATATCGTGAAATTATAAAACCAATGTTTTATGAAATTACAACGAAATCTGGAGGTAGTTTACCAAGTCTGAAAATGTATAAAAAGAATACTGATTTAATTTATTGGGATGATCCCAACGAATTAATTGAAAGACTTAAACTTTTGGTTGCTTCAAGAGACGCTGGCAATTGTAATCATGACAATGAAATTATTTCAATAATAGAAGAACTGAAAGAAGCTGGTATAATAAAACCATAAAAGCAGTTTCAAACGATTGACGTACTTAGTAGTGATCTGTTTATCGAACATGGATGTTGATAAATTCGGGCTAAATATATTTAAACGAAAAAAAACTAATGAAGTACCAATTACATTCCCATGGTGTCACTTTAAGTTGTCAGAGAGTGATAAGTGTTTAGATGTACAGCATAAAAATATAAGAAATCTATTGACACCCATTGAATCATTTGATGCTTGTACAAAAGAGTATGTAGACAGCCAACTTGCAGATTATACAAGAAGCTATTCGTCTCTAAATGAACGAGTTATAGCAATGAATGAGAGATTAACAAAGCTTGAAAAAATATGTGAATTATTAAAGACTAAACATGAGCAAAAAGGACGTAGTAAATGAAATCCATAGAAATGCAAGAATACATTTTCCCAGAAGACATGTTATTTTAAAAGATATCGATGATTTGTGGCAAGCTGATTTAATAGATATGCAATCTTTTTCGGAAGAAAACGCAGACTATAGATATGTTTTAATTGTGATTGATTCATTCTCTAAATTTGCTTGGGCTGTTCCTTTAAAAAATAAAACCAAAGAAATAGTCTCCAATGCATTTAACTCTATATTAAAAAGGGGGCGTAATCCGAAGAACTTGCAAACGGATTTAGGAAAAGAGTTTTATAATAATGAATTTAAAAAAATAACACAACATTTCAATATAAATCATTACTCTACATACTCTACAAAAAAGGCTTCAATTGTAGAAAGACTAATAAGAACATTGAAGAGCAAACTTTATAAACAGTTTAGTCTTCAAGGGAGTTATCGATGGATTGGTGGTATATTAGAGTCTATCGTAAATAAATATAATCACACAGTTCATAGAACTATAGGAAAACAACCTGCAAAGATAAGCGAAAAGAATAAAAATAAAATTTTAAGAAGGTACATAGCCCTCGCTCAATCAAAACCAAAATATAAAAATAAATTTAGTTTAGGAGATTTTGTTCGAATTAGTAAATACAAAGGCTGTTTCGAAAAAGGGTACACACCTAATTGGTCAACAGAAATATTTAAAATAATTCTCTTACAGAATACTAATCCTGTAACTTATTTATTAGAAGATAGAAAACATCAACCTATTTTAGGCGCATTTTATAAGCAAGAACTTCAAAAAACTAAACACCATGATGTTTATCTCGTAGAGAAAGTTATAAAAAGACGAAAAAATCAAGTTTTTGTAAAATGGCTTGGATTACCAATTACGGAAAATAGTTGGATAGATAGCACTAATATACTTTAACTCGAGAAATGTATAAATTATATGAAAATGTTTTGACTCAATCATTCTATGTGTGGTTATGGTAAACGATAGACTGTTCAATAATTTAATAAACAGGTTACCAATTGAACTTCACTTGCCTGGTTATAATTTCTGTGGTCCAGGAACAAAATTGAAAGAGCGATTGTTAAGAGGGGATAAAGGTATTAATTTATTAGACGAGTATTGCAAGAGACACGATATTGCATACAGCAAATCAAGAAACTTAGAAGAAAGACATAAAGCTGATATAATTTTAATGAAAATGGCTAGAAAACGACAAAATGCAGCTGATGCAAATAAAGGAGAAAAATTTGCTGCTAATTTGGTGAACAAAGCTATGATAGCAAAGGTTTCTACAGGAGCCGGATTAAAGAAGACTTTTCGAAAAATTGTGACTCATACAAAGAAACAAATCAGAAAAATAAAACCTAAGTGCAAAAAACTGGCTATAAAATTAGCTATAGCAGCTGCTAAAGAAATAGCGTCAGATTCAACAGTCACAGTTCCTAGAGTTATTCCAGTACCGAAAACTGGCGGCTTTCTTCCATTAATACCGCTATTTGCCGGCCTGTCTGCTGTTGGTAGCTTAGCAGGAGGAGCTGCAGGAATAGCAAAGGCCGTCAATGAATACAAAATTGCACAGCAACGATTAGCAGAACTAGAAAGACATAATAAACAAATAGAAGCTATGTGCATAGGAAAAGGATTACAATTGAAGCCTTACAAAAAGGGCTTTGGAATTTTTGTATCCCAAAAGAAAAAAAACTAATATATCAGCTACCCAATAGAGCACTAACCAACATAGATATCTTAAAGTATACAAAACATGTTCCATATTTTCGAGGAGTATTCATGAGGGATAAGTTACCAAAAAACACATTTAAAAAAGAATGTGGTATTATAAACCTAGATTCTTCGAAAAACCCTGGGACCCATTGGGTAGCATATGCAAAAATTTACAACTATGTTGAATACTTTGACAGTTATGGAAATTTAAAACCTCCTGAAGAGTTGATAAAATACTTAGGACAATCTATATTTTATAATTATGAGAACTTACAGCGTGATAATGCCTATAACTGCGGTCATTTGTGTATTCGTTTTCTTGAACGATTCTGGATGAGTAGATAAAATAATATGAATATATTAAGGAGTGCTGTAAACAAGACTGTTTAGTCTGTCAAAATGTCTGTTACTGTAACCATCAGTGGTAATAAATCTGTACTGCATACCTATTTTTTACCACCCCTGAATATTGACAATGATTATGAATGTGGTTTATTATACATATCCGTTTTTAATTCTATACCTAATATCAGTGAAAATAATAACATATTTTCATATGGAGACGATGGAGAGCAAATAAAAGTTCCTACCGGTACCTATGATATTAAAGATTTATGTGAATATATCAACAATAATATTAAAAACTGTGAATTAAATCTCAAAGCTAATAACAATACATTAACATGTTCTTTGTTCAGTACAAAAACAGTTAATTTTCAGAATAGTCTTAGTTTTAGCTCACTTTTAGGATTTCCAAAAATACGTCTTGAAGCCAATAAATGGCATGATTCAGCAAATGCTATAAGCATTCTACCACTGTCAGTGATACGAGTTGAATGTGACTTAGTTAAGGACTCTTTTACTAACGGATCAGCGTCACATATAATATATGAATTCATTCCAAACGTTCCACCAGGACATCGTTTTATAGAAAATCCAGGAAATATTATATACTTCCCTGTTAATAAGGAGAGCATTTCTTGTATAGCCATTAAACTGGTTGACTTACATGGAAACATCATTGATTTTAGAGAAGAAAATATAACACTGTGTCTTCATTTACGTAAAAGAAAATGATTGTTTTCAATAAAAGTGTATGTGAAAAAGATAAACATGTTACTTCCACTCGAACAGCGATACTGCACAGTCGTAAAGTAACGAAACATATTACTAAAATAAATAAAGAATTTCTAAGAGCTCTGGGTTTTAAAATATGAGTATATTGAATATAACAGACTCTGCACAATACGATAATTCAATTGAAAGTTATGAAATCCATACATACAATCCGTATGGAAACAGTTTTAAAGAAAACGACGAAATTCGAATACCAATCCACCAGCAAGATTTATATGTTTTGCCTTCCGCTAGTTCAATTTTGATTGAAGGATATGGTAAAATCACTGGAAAAGATGGAAAACGTATACATAAAAGTGTTCGTTTCACAAATAATCCAATAGCATTTCTCTTCCAAAGTATTAGATATGAAATAAATGGCGTCGAAATTGACCGTTGCAAAAATGTTGGCATAACAACAACTATGAAATCATACGTTTCGATGAATGATGGTGAAGATAGAGCAGCTGAAATGTGGGGGTGGAATGGAATAAAAAATGCTGATGGTAATTTTTGTGTGGTAGTACCGTTGAATAAGATATTAGGCTTTGCGGAGGATTATAATAAAATTATGATTAATTGCAAACATGAACTCGTACTAAATAGAAGTTCCAGTAGTTTAGATAGTGTTTTATATGAAACTGATTATAATTCGTTTGACATAATTATTCAAAAAGTTCAATGGCGGGTACCTCATGTCAAAGTGTCAGACAGGGAAAAACTTTCTTTGCTAAAACGCTTGGAGAAAGATCGAGCAATACAATTTGCATTTCGGAATTGGGATTTATATGAATATCCATTGTTACCAAAAACTTCGAAACATTCCTGGTCAGTTAAAACAGCGTCACAGCTCGAAAAACCCCGTTACGTTATTTTTGGTTTGCAAACAAGTAGAAAACATAGTGAAAGTAAAGATAGTACTATATTTGATCACTGCAAGTTAAAAAATGTTACACTCTTTTTGAACTCACAATATTATCCTTATGAGTCATTAAACCTAAATTTTGTTGATGAGAAATATAGTATATTATACGAAATGTATACTCGATTCCGTCAGTCTTATTACAACAAGCCTTCTGAGCCACTGCTTGATTTGAAAAAATATAAAGAAAAAGCTCCACTTTTTGTCATTGATTGTTCAAGACAGAGTGAAACATTAAAAACTGGACCGGTCGATGTGCGATTGGAAATTGAATGTTCGGAAAATATACCAGATAACACAACTGCTTACTGTCTAATTATTAACGATCGCTTATTTGAGTATAGGCCGTTAAGCAATATTGTGAGGAAACTATCATGAATACTTTTGTAGATATTCAAGGATTTAAAGATGAAACAAATAATATGATAGTTAAAGAAATAGCTCTAATGGATGAACAACGGTTACATGTATTTTTAATGAAACCTCCATATCCATTCTATAACTTGACAAAAAAAGAAAGACGCGAAGTATGCTGGATAGAAAGAAATAGGAATATATTTTGGAACGAAGGGAATATACCTTATTTTAATTATCAGATGTCTACTAGAATAGCTGAGTTTTTAAAAAATAAAATTATTTATGTAAAAGGAGTTGAAAAAACGTTATGGATAAAAAATATTGTTTGTCATGATAACGTTTTAAATTTAGAAGATTATGGATGTCCAAGTATATATTCATTGTATGAGAAATATGGTAACACGCCCGGTATTTTTAGTTGTATCTACCATTCAAATATATGTGCAATGAAAAATGTAACCATGTTAAATAAGTGGTATATGGAAAATATAAAGTTAAGTACATAATAAATTGATTATTTTAATTATACCTACCCGCGCCTGTAAGCTATAATTAATTACGAAAATTTATACATACATAAATAATTTCATTAATTTGAAAAGAACTATTTATAAATAATGGAGGCTACTTAAAATAAATACCTATATGAAAAGACACAGTTAGCAAGTTGGTGATTGATTGAATACAATATCTTTATTGTTCAGAACATAAAAATGCATACAGAGTATAAATAACTCTAGATGAATATGATGAACTGATGTAGACAACCATGGTAAACTGCTATGTTGAACTGGTGCTGAAACACACCAGTTCCCTACCCGTTGATGAAAATGCATCAGTTTCCGATTTGTTTGCTGTTGGCGAAGTAGTATTTTCTCATCACATGGATATAATTGGGGTTTCTGGAGCAAAAGTACTTCAAATAGGCCCAGTTATAAACAACTAAATCTATTCAGCCATCTATTCAAATAGATGAATAAAGTAGTTATTGAATAGAGAAATAATTTATAAAAAACGAGAGTTTTGATAAGAAGACCGGCGCTTCTCTGCGCCAGGTATGACTTCTTATCGAAAACTATCGTTTTTTATAAATTATTTCTCTATTCAATAACTACTTTATTCATCTATTTGAATAGATGGCGTGAATAGATTTAGTTGTTTATAACTGGGCCTATTTGAAGTACTTTTGATCCAGAAACCCCAATTATATACTACTTATAT